>JANRFK010003836.1:4581459-4591667 GCA_030068395.1 Apalone spinifera | reverse complement strand
GGAATCACCATGGATGGGCTGCCCTTCCCTGCAATGTGTCCCACAGGGCTGGAACAGCCCCTACCAGTTACCTATTAACATCCCTACCGCAGGCCTGACCCAGCAGAATTGTGTGGGTCCTTGGGACCTAATTCACTGAAGAGGAATTCCAAACTGACTGGTTATAAGCTGGACATCGCCAGCCCCTGTGAGTCTGACACTTGGGTATCACTGATAGCAGGCACATTGACAAGCTGACTACTCAAGTTAACAGCTCACAATGAGACTATCCCAAGAGAAACAGTTCTCCAGAAAGGGGTTCTCAATCTTTGAGCCCCTCCCTTCCCCCAACAGGCTATAAAAAATTGTTTAGTACAGCTATGCCACAGCAACTAGTTTTTTGCATTGGAAAGACAGGGCCAACCTTAAGAGATAACAAGCAGATCAACTCCCCAGGGCCATGGGGGAGTCCTCCAAAGCTAAGTTCTGTGGTTTGGAGCCCCAGGGCTTCAGCTTTCAGCCCTGGGCCCCAGCTAGGGTTAGGGTTGCCAGGTGTCCAGTATTCTACCAGACAGTCCGGTTTTTGTATATCTGTCCAGTAAAAAAATTCAGAAGATACCAGACACGTGCAATGTCCAATATTTTCTGTTTTTCTGGCTGGGCACCGGATGGAAGCCTGGCAAGGGTGGAGCGAGTGGCTGGGAGGCAGGGCTGCGATCAGCGCTGGGAGCCTGTGGTAGCATGCAAAAGACTGGTAGAAGCGGGAGGAGTGGCTGGGACTCCCACAACTCCCCCGCCCGTCTTCTATATGCAACCACAGGCTCTCAGCACCAATCGCAGCCCCACCTCCCAGCTGGGAGCCTGTGGTTGTATGCAGAAGCCGGGCAGGGGAAGTGGCTGTCCCAGCTGCTCCCGCCAGGCTTCTGCACACAACCAGAGGGAGTCCCAGGATGGGAGGCAGAGCTGCAATCGGGCCTGGGAGCCTCTGATTTCGAGGCATAGTCAGCGCTGGGGGCCCTCAGCTGATTGCATCTGAGGAGTGATGCCTTGGGGAGGAGGAGAAGCCCTGTCCCTGCTCCTGAGCATTGTTCAAGAATGTTGCGGCACTGTAGTCCAGGAGAAAAGCCCGCAGGTGCTTTCTAGTTGTGTGTAGGCACCTTCCATGGGCCCTCAGCCAAAACTCACTGGGGTGGAATTTCAGCTTCTTCCCACTGGGACACCCAAAGACCTGGCTATAGGGGGGTGGGGGTGGGGAGAGAAGAGTCACCTTCCTACCCATGGTTGCGCTCCCCCCTCCCCGCCATTGTGTTGCCCCGGCACCTGCCTCTCTCTGCTTTGGATAGCAGGCGGCTGCTTTGCAGAGCAGGCTCTGCTGCCTCCCGCTTTGTTCCCAGCTTGGTGTTTCTTGGTAGTAGCCACACAAGATGTGTGTTCAGTGTGGGTGGGTTTGGTTTTTTTGGGGGGCTCGACAAATTTTTAGCCCGTGTGTTCGGTATTTTTTGGGAGACAATCTGGCAACCCTAGCTAGTGTTGCCAGATGGTTTACCAAAAAATACCGAACCCCTCCCTCTGCCCCCCCTTCCCAAAAAAGGGAAAAAAATTCAGGGGGGGGGGAGGAGGAGGAGAGAGGCCCAGCTAAAGTTGTAGAGGAAAAAAAACGTTTTCTGCATTTTTTTTTTACTGGATGGAAGACCGGGCTGACTGGTTCCATGGTGGACACCTGGCAACCCTAGCCCCAGCAAGTCTAACACGAGCCATGCTTGGCAGACCCCCTGAAACTGGCTCGCAGGCCTTAAGTAGGCCCCAGACCACTGGTTGAAAACCACTGCTCTAGAAGATTCCACAACTCAAATGCAGGGGGAGTCAATCCTACTAGAAGGAAAACACGACATTTAGAACCTTAACTCCATTTTAAGGCAGTGTATGGAAATCCTCTACAGAGCTCCATCTTAGCATTCTACAATTTAGGAGACAAGTTACAACACTGCATAAAAGTTTACAAGAGGCAGTGACAGATATTTAGTTTCTAGGTTAAATAGAATAAAAAACAGAATCAGAACTTGATATATTCCGTCGCATTTTATGTTTTAAATAATCTCTCAAGCCTTGAGTTAACAGTATGCAGCCTAACGTGAGATACACTTTCAGTATGCAGTCATTTCACACTCCTTTTCGTTGTGTGAACAGTGACATATTTAAGTAGCATTATTTCCCATGTTAAATGATAGCATTGACATTTTCATAAAGGCAACATTTTATTGCAATGCATAGAGGAGCACTCACTCTGTTATAAGACAAGACTTTTTTCATTAGCCCACATCAATAGTATAGTTTATACCATAGTTGAGGCTACCAAGAAGTTTCAATTACAACCCACCATGTTCAGGTTCAGATACAAGTCTGTTTTCAACCTAGTTTTCCAAAGTAAGTGCTTTCCAAATACAAACAGATTAATCTTTGATGATATTTAAGCATTAAAATACTGATCAGCTCAGAAGAAAGATGATTAAAAAGCTATACAAAATAAAGCATTTGTGGCCCTCATGCCACAGTGGGAGGAGCATGTGAAAGGAGAAAGACATGTTTGCATTACTTCTTAAGTTACTCCATGCCTGCCTGGTCTTAGAATAAAGCTATTTTAAAAATACCCCGAGAGAGAACTGATACCTGACCTTTGAAAGCTCGAATGTAAATAAGACTTATTTTGAATATGTCCACAGTCCACACTCAGGTAGAAAGGTTAGAAGTCATTGACCAAAAAAAAAAAAAAATTAATTCATGAGCATCCTTAGTGGCATCTAACGTTCACAATAAAGTCCACTAACTGATCCCTTCAAATATTCCTCTGACAGGCCCAGCCTCCATGAGAAAAAATAATAAATCTTTAATCCAAGCACAGTTCTCCATCTCCCAACAACAGTCAACACTGGAGTCGAGAAAGTTGTAAACATGCGGAATGGTTATCATTCAGTTTTAGGATGTTCCCAAATGTCAATGTGTTCCAACTCTTCCGTTTATCTAACAAGATAGGCCTCATAGTGTAAACAAGTGCCCTGTTGTCTTGCCATGTTCTTAAAATGGAAGATTAAGCTCAAAAACTATATGAATGCAACATTATGCTTATTCAGATAAGAACTAGGAAATGAACACATCAATTTCAACAGGATTTACATGTCTATATACATTATGGTATACCTTTATACAAGTTAAGGCGCATTTTAAAGAAACAGGAAAAGAAAATATTTATGTTCCTCTTGGCAAAGATAGTGTTGCTGCAAACTTTAATCTTGACTTCAACTTGAAATATAGCCAATAAAAAAAAAAAAAAGCAGTTAAAAAAGCCATTTCAGGTACTATTCCTGTATCTTTGCTTCCCCCTCAATTTGCCAACTTCACAAATCACACTGTTATTTTAAGAAGTTCCTCCTCAATACCTGCTTCGTAGAATACCCACATGAACTGGGATAATTTAACATGAACCTATACAGAGTACTGTCAAAAAGTACGAAGTAAACAAAATAGAAAATATTTTTTCCCCTCTTTCAGCTGTATTTTGTCTTGTAACATGAAGGATGACTAATAATGAGAACGTTTTCAAGCAGAGAACATTCTTAGGTTGTCAGTTTTTGCTTATATAAGAGTTTCGGGAGATAGAAAAATGAAATGTGACTGCTAACTAGCACAAAACTGAAGACTCTCCCCTGGATGTTAGCAGTTCAGAAAAAAACGTAACCTTGCTTTGTCAGAGCACATGACAATTTGAGAGAAGCATTATGGTCTAGTGGATAGAACGCAGGTCCAGAACTTCAGAGGCCCGAGTTCTAGTCCCAATTCTGCATGTGAGCCTGCAGTATGACCTTAGGCAAGTCACATTCCATTTTACAAAAGGGGAAACTGAGGCACAGAGAGGAGTATTGAAATCAACTTTGAATACCTCTGTTTTCAAAAGAGTTGCAGCAATCTAAACAGTTTCCTTTGAAGACAGGACACTCCAAAAACTCTTTTTGATCTGGATGTCATAACAAGCAGTCAAACTTCTGGCTTCAAAAACTTCTCACAGATTAAGCTTGTATTTGAGCCTTGCCCAACTATCATTCCAGTCAGCTCTAACTCCTACTGTACAATAATGCACTCTCTTCTCAATGAAGATTTTAATCAGTATAGACCAGTGGTGGGCAACCTGCAGGCAGAGGGCCGCATTCGGGCCATTGAGGTTCTGCATGTGGCCCATTAGACATTTTGTTTACCACTGCCCATGCACAGGGTTGCCAGATTTTGCTGGTTTTCATCCACATAGGTTTTGTTTCCTACTAGTATTACAATAGGGACACACACTTAAAGCCAGGGCATGTGAAGTGAGCTGTGTGCTGATGGCACACAACACTGACTGAGAGTAACATATAAAACAAATCTCAGTTATGGATAAGATTTATTGTATGTGCGTGGAAGTATGAATTAGGGTAAGAATTAAAAAATATAAATGTATCTGTTCAGTTCATGTTATGACAATAGCAAAAAGTGTCAAAATAAATCATGGAACTCATCACCACATGATGTCACTGTGGCCAAAAATTCAGATTCATAAAGAGATCGAACATTTATATAGCTAACAAGAAGATCCAAAGTTATAAAATTTGCTAGCATTAACTATTATAAAGTGTAGTAAACCTGATGCTTCATGGTATAAGCCAATCTCTGTATATGGAAAATTAGGAGACCAAAATGGGAGAAGTCACTGCACACGTATGGGATCCTATATGGCAGTTAGGGATGTAAAATCCCAATTAATCAGTTAACCAGTGAAATGTTAGGTTAATTGAATAAGCAGGATCCACGTGGGGGGCTGCTCCAGCTGATCTGCAGCAGCCCCCAGTCTGCAAGACTCCTGCTCCCAGCCCTGTGCTGGCTGCCAGCTCCCATTCTGGAGCTACCACTAGCTCCCAACAGAGCAGCCCCTGTGGGGCACCTGGGCCCACCATGGAGAAGAGCTGCTCTGGACAATCCCAGACCCTGTCCACAGTGGGCTGCTTTTCCAGGCTCTATCAGTTAGCGGGAACTGGTAGCCATCACCTGTTAGGTTAACTGGTAAACATTACCTTTTTCACATCCCTAATAGCAATTGCTATCAGGGATTTGGAGCAATCACATTTTTTAATTGCTCCGCTCCAGCTCCACTCTGGCACCAATAGTGACTGCTCCAGCTCCGCTCCAGTTCCGCTCCGACAAATTAATTTTAACTATCCATTTTTAATATACATAATATACATTTTATTTATACATTGCAAGTTTGTTTCATATGAGATTTTGCAGTAAAAATATTCAAAATATTTTCCAAATTTTTAATTAATCTAAAAAATGCTTTAATATAGATATATCAATGAAATTTGGTATCTGCCGTACCATTAGTACGCGCTATCGCTGTTCTACAACATTAATTGTTGAGAAGTAACGAGGCTACACATTACAAGGTTGAAAATAAACTAATCTACGTGAGTACGTACTCGCTTAACCTTGGCACAAGGGTGGGAGCAGTCTGCAGTGTTACCAGATGTCTGATAATTATCTGATTCTTTAATAAAACATCTCAAAAAAACTTTGTAATTTTGTATCTGTACATTAAATCTTGATTTCGGACGAAGTGAAAATAACCGAGACATATTACGTAAAGTGGTAAAGTAGATGTTAATATCAATTGTTATACAATCTGAAACTTTTTGGCACCTTTAGGACTTTCTTGCTAAAATATCATTCATTTTGGATTGAAAATTTAAAAAAAAAAACAAAAAAACCTGGAGCAGTCAAGATTTTTCTGCTCTGGCTCCGCTACGGCTCCAGGCAAAAACCTGCAGCTCCACTGCTCCGCGCTGCAGCTCCAGGCTCCGCTCCAAAGCCCTGATTGCTATGTTCCTATAATGGTCAGGAAAGCAAATGCAAAGAATTAAACAGACCTTTCAGCTGCAAAAAAAAGGGATTAGCCCTGAATTACACAGTCTAGGAGGACATACTTGATTCTGATTGATACAACTGAAATTACTTTGAAAGCATTTTAATCCACACAGTTTTAGAAAAATAATTTTGCTGGTTCTTTAAAAAAACATGTTGGTGGAGAGGTACCATATAGCATGGCACATGTCACGTAACATTTTTCCTGGTTGAGGTATGAGCACAGATTCTAATACCAGGTGGATGCAATCTATAAATCTTTCAATGATGGCATAGCATTGTGGACTTTCTGAATGTACATGGAACCTCGTACTTCACACTGGATGGCAGTCAGCTGATGAAAGGTGTATATAGTTTACAGAACCATGTAAGCTCTGCTGAAAAGCCTCTTCTACTGTAGAAGTGTCCCTCACTTTTGCAGTGATTTTATACTTGGGAATTTACAACAGACTTGTGTCAAGTATGACAGTTTACATACAGCAGATGAATAAGTCACCAGCAGCCTGACGAAAAAATAAAGCCAGAACCCCCTTCTTAGATGAAATTCAGAGAGAACAAGGTCAGTAAATTTACATTTCATTACCAATCATTTGCTAGAGTTACATGCATGTGAGAAGACTATTCTAACATCTTGATTTGCTAATATAGTTTCTACCACTGGGGGAACAATAGGAATGCTGGCAAACCCAACATTGCCATGCAACATTTCTAACTGTCATTTAGTCCAGTGTTTCTCAACTTTTTTTTAAAATAAAGTACCCCTTCTTAAAAATAAAAAAAAAGTACCCCCAGCACCTACAGTTTTCAGACAATTTTTTCTCTACTATTGCAACACATTTGTTTAAACAACTTAATCTTAGCTGGGCAGGTGATGAAATTTTTGGGTGTAAAAAGTGCAAAAATAATAAAGCGCTGTAAAACAAAGCAAAAATTCAGTTTTCTTCAAATTTCAGTTGTGTTGACGTACCCCCCCCCCAGACTTCTTGAGTACCTCGAAAGGTAGTCATACTACTGGATGGAAACACTGATTTAGACTAGTTCTGAGTGGAATTAGATGTTATGTTAACTCCAGCAACCACAGAAGACTTGCTCACACTAAACTAGTCACTGTTGCAAGCACCAGCAGAGGTACATTGTATAAGTGGGACTGGAAAATGTTTTTTTTTTTTGGGGGGGGGGGGAACTGAAGTGAAGATTCAGATAGCTGTTTTCCCAGTTGAGCTTTCCAACTTATATTTTCAAGACTAATTTTAATAAAACAGATCAAGAATTTATTTTAAATTCAGTGTCCCTTGAATATACAAGTTTAACTTTAACAAACAATTTTACCTTTTCTATGGCTATTTTACTGCACAGGGACTTTTTTACTAATATGTCCCCACTGGGAACCTTCAGTTCAGCTCTGACACAAGCAGGACTCCAGATGGCCAAAAATGTTTTAGATGCAGTTAATGCTCCTACTAATAGTACCACCACATGACCTAGAGGTATCTAGACTGGAAATTCATGCAAAGATTTCCTAGTATAGGCAAAACTTTAGCTACTGATGCCCATAGTAAAAAAAACAAGGTTTTCTCTACAGTTTTTGTTGGCTTATAACTCATAAAAAGTTGGCTTACCTTAAGAAATACAGAAGGAATCTTTTGGCTCTACTATAATGCTTCTGTGGGAAAGGGTTGCTAGCCTCTTATAATGGGTTCAGAATTGGTATGTATAGTTTACTCTTTTCCTAAAAGCATTAGCTGCTTCCTTTACTTCAGCTTGGCAAATATTTTGTTATCAATAATGTATTGAAAATATGACAACTGAACAGAAATAAATGCGCATTGGGCAAATTCTGTTTGCCTATGACTGAAAAACAACTTATCTAATTTAGCAAAGAGGAAAAGACAAATGTTGAAAGGGCTTGGGAGAAAAGACGACTGCACATGCGGTGATTACACACAGTGATTAAGACATACTGTGATAAAATTAAGTCTGAGATCCAGGCTATGACAAACAGTAATTTACAAATTGACTCCAGGGATTTTGCAAAGCCACTCTTATGTGGTCTGAAGAGTGGGTAAGGTAGCAATTTTACAAGCTGTTATTATATGCTTAAAACCATATCAGTCTATTGCTTCTTTTTATTTGACTTTCTTAAATTAGAATCACCTGTTCTAAGAGCTATGGAGCAAGTTCTTCTCAGATAAAAGGTGGTTGGTCTCTCTCCAAAGCCATGTTATTTCTTTTTCTTTTTATCAGTGTAGTACATTTTAAATAAAGTCAAAATGCTACAGGAAAATAGAACACCAGTGCAACCCAAAGCTTTGACACTGCATCAAAATGTACAACATTAATATAATATTGCCTGGTAGTACAGGTTGGACATCCCTGGTCTAGCACAGTAGGATCTGAGCAATCCCGAACAAGGGAGTTTGCTGGACCAGGGCAGGCCTCTGGCTCTCCCAGGGCTTCCCTCCTGGCCATCGCCCCATTCAGTGTGCTGCCCCCCAGCCAGACACCAGTGGGAACCTCTGAGACCGGGGTTTTCTGGTCCACAGAGATTCAACCTGTAATTAGAAATATGAAGTGATGCTGTAGCCATGCTGGTCCCTGAAGAGCTTTGTATAAGCTCAAAAGTTTGCCTCTCACCAACTGAAGGTGGTCCAATACAATATGCTACCCCACCCACTCTCACTTTTGCAAGTAATTACAAAATGTTGACAAACATTTTACTGCCTCTTGGACTAAGGCTTACAACACTTAACTGGTTTTACGCACACGCACACGCATTCTAATAAGAGCTTAAAACTGTTACAAAAGTGGGGTTACATTTTAACTCTGTTCTTGAATCAAAGTTAAGCTTTCAAGCCAGCCACTGTTTTTCCTCATTCACACAAGTATTAATACAGTTTACCTTCCTAATCTTAAATATCAATTTTATTCAAATCCATGCTAAAGCATCTAATACTGATGTGTACATCACTGATTTTAACTGTAGCATCTCTTGCAATAATTTCAGTCATTCCACTTATATGGTGCTACATGCAACACACACACTTCGGCTACGTCTAGACTGGCATGATTTTCCGAAAATGCTTTTAACGGAAAAGTTTTCTGTTAAAAGCATTTTCGGAAAAAGAGCATCTAGATTGGCACAGACACTTTTCCGCAAAAGCACTTTTTGCAGAAAAGCGTCCGTAGCCAATCTAGACGCACTTTTGCGCAAAAAAGCCCCAATCGCTATTTTCGCCATCAGGGCTTTTTTGCGGAAAAGAAATGTCTGCTGTCTACACTGGCCCTTTTGCACAAAAGTTTTGTGCAAAAGGGACTTTTGCCCGAATGGGAGCAGCATAGTTTTTCCGCAAAAACACTGACAATCTTACAACAGATCGTCAGTGCTTTTGCGGAAATTCAAGCGGCCAGTGTAGACAGCTAGCAAGTTTTTGCGGAAAATCATCTGCTTTTCCGTAAAAACTGACCAGTCTAGACTCAGCCTTCTAGTATTAAAATCTAGTATTAAAATCCCACAACATGTAAACAATGCTTAGTGAGATGCAGATTCTCCAACAAGTCAAGATGCCTTTTGACAAATTATCTAACTCAGGAGACAGTACAGTCTAATGGACAGAACAACTGAACTGGGTGTCAGGAGGCCAGGTTCTACTAACGATTCACATCTACCTTGCAACGTTGAGCAAATCAGTGCACTTAAGTGTATCTTTCTGTAAGCCTACCTGTGCCATCTTGTCTATTTAGACCATAGGCTCTTCCGTGCAAAAACCATCTATGCATCTCCACACAACACCACATAATGGGTCCCCAATTTAATTTGAAGTCTCTATGTAAATAACAAAAGATCACTGGAAAGCATGCACCCAACTATCCAGGATTAAAGTGATACAAACATAATCCATTATGAAAAGTCTGCAGGAGACAGAATGGCTCAAATACCGAGAGCAACTTGTAGGTGTTCAAATGGTTCAGAACTTGGAAACAATTTTTTACGAGGCTTCTTCAAAGAAGCCAGCTTGCAACTGAATTTGATAAAGTAATTTAATCTCTAGCCCAAAAATGAAGGTTGATGGCCATCTGTTGTGAGGAGGTCTTAAAAGAGCTTGGCTAAGAGTGGCCAAATGAAGCATATGAAGGGTCTACCAGCCACTATGCATGGCTACATCAACAGAGGACTTCTGAACATTTCCCACAGTTGTCGAATCTCACAACAGTATGACAACTCATGAAAGCTTAAACAAAAAACAGGACTATGTAGTACTTTAAAGACTAACAAGATGGTTTATTAG
>JANRFK010003836.1:4569049-4581359 GCA_030068395.1 Apalone spinifera | reverse complement strand
GCCCGGCCGCTTCCCCGTCGCTCCCACTGTGAGGGAAAGGGAGGGGCGGGCCGCACCGGAAGCAATCGCGGAGAACACGCCCCTGAGCGAGCAGCGTCCAATGGGAGAAAGCCGAGAGGCACACAACCACTTCCGGGGCACCGCGGCGCTGGAGACTCCCTAGCAACCGCGTTCCGTTACTATGCGGAAGGGCACCCGCTGAAGTGCTGGCACGACCGTTGCCCCGGAGGGAGCAGAGCCAACTGCTGACCATGGTTGTAACGGCCGCCCCCCCCCGGCTGGCAGGCACGCGGTGCAAAGGGGGCTCCAAGGGCGCAAGAGTCGGTGTTTTCATTCCTGCGTCACAGCAGCAGAGCCCCTGTGCCCGTCCGACCGGGCGTTGCGGCGGCCAGCCTCTCGCCCTGCCGGAGTCGTTCCTCACAGCGATCCCGGGAGCGGGAGTGGTCTTACATGGAAGTGACCGCCCTGCTGTGATTTACCGGGGGGAGCCCGGCCCCCGCGTGGTTGTGTGCGGGCTGCTCGCTCGCCCACCACAAGTTGCTGCTGTGCTGATGCAGGTCACGCTGAAGAGAAGTTCAAAGCCAGAGGCAGAGAAGAGCTTCCCCCTTCAGCCAACAGCAGGGTGAAGGGAGCCCTTGTCCGAATTCCGCTGTTCTGGGAATTGTAGACTCCCTGGAACTGCCCCATGGCAGGAAACTCACTCCAGGGCCAAGGAGGAGGGAGGCATCAGCTCCACAGCAAAAATCAGTTTTTTATTAGTATCTAAATGTTAGGAGTTTTATGGACAGGTTCAATTGGGATGACTGGAACCTGCAAAGGAGGGGGTATAGGGAGGGCCATCCCGAGAGATGCCCAACGAGTACATAAACTGCAAGGGGCACTTCTTGATGGTACTGCAGGTTCTGGTAGATCACAAGGGCTGTTTCACCACCAACATGGGATCGTCAGGAAAGATACATAATACACACATCTTTAAGAACTCCTGCCTCTTCAGAAAGATGCACACTGGAACTTTCTCCTAAGACCAGAAAATCAGAATCAGAGTTGAAAATGCCCATAGTGATCCTCAGCAACCCAGCCTAATCCTTGCTGCTGTGGTTCATGAAGCCATACATAGATAGCCTGGATGGCAGTAAGGAGCAGTTCAGCTACAGGCTGAGCAAGTGCAGAATGGAGATTGAATGTGCTTTGGGGCATTTAAAGGAAAGGTTTAGGAGTCCACTGACTAGTTTGGACCTCAGCAAACAACATGCCCTTGTAATGGCAGCCTGTTGTGTGCTCCATAATCTTTGCAAGAGTAAAGGGGAAAATTATGTGACCACGTTGACCTCTGCCTCACTTAGAGATTTTGAGCAGCCTTTGAAAAAAAAGTTTAAATGGCCAGTATGTCTCAATGAGGTGCCCCTCTCTTCACTGTATTTGCCTACATCCCTGGAGTATCCTTTGGCCCCCAGGCAGTTTGTGATCTGCACATAAGTATTGGCATTTCTTTTGCTGTTTTGAAGCTCAGACACACAAACCAACAAACTCTCCCAAATATATAGTTGATAAGTGTCCTTTTCTCCTCCCTCACTCCCTCTGGACTTATAGATGTCCTGAGCCCCATCTCTGACCCCTTATTGCCTCCTTGTGGTCATTCTGCAGTATTGCTTTTGCTCCTACCCAACCCCTCCTTTTTATTTCTTGAGAAACAATCCAATTCCATGCACATCTCATTATTCTTGCACAACCAAGCCCTGCTCTTGCTGTAAGTCATAAGAGGAAGCTTCCTACCAAATTTGGTGCTCCTACCTCTTCCTATTTAGGAGTTCTTGAACAGACTCACAGATGGACACACAGACACATTTTTAAATAATATACTAAGTTTATTGTAAGATATCCTATAGATGAAACTGGCAGGCAGTCTTGAAGTGTCCCTTAACAGTATCCTATTAATATGCATTATTTTCCAAGAAAAAAATGGCATTTGCTTCTAGTCAACAGGGTTTGGCTATGATACAAGAGGCAAAAAATTCTAGTCAGAAACTCAGGGATCTGCAAAATAAGGATGCAACTGATTGAAGAACCACTATAATTCTCACTGACTGGAGGCTATCATTACTTTGTCATACAAACCGTTATGCTATGTACACAGAAAAAAAGTAAAAAGTTAGCAAATTTCACAAATCTATTGAAGCTACTTCATCAGCCACTACAAGTCAACTAGAAGTTGAAAGGCAACTTTTAAAGAAAAACGTATTCTACATCTTGATGGGGCTTTGAGTTAATTGTCTTGCACAATCAACTTGCTTCACAGAAACAAACTTTATTAGTACCTGTAAAATTTCATCAGATCTCCTTCTGTACATTGATTAATAAGTGTTCTTCTGTACTAACAGCCTAGTTTACAAGGAGGAGCTGGAAAGTTAATCTCTCAGTAGTACATATAGCAAAGAACCTAAGCTCAGATATATTTGCTCAGCCTCGATACCAGTGACATAAGAAATTCTTGCTTCAGTTGCCTGAAATGCCTTACTAAGCTCAAAATTGGAAATCTGTAGAAAAAACACCAAAACGGATTTAAATGTTGCTGACCTTTTAAAAGGCTCAGTTTAACTTCAGAAGAGTGGTGATGGTATCAGGACCTTCTGACATGCTCATAATATTGGCTCATTTCAGAAATAAGGCTTTCATTTAATCAAAGTTAATAGTTTAAAACAGAAATTTTAGTAAATTTAGTAAACTAAAGCTCATAAAGGTCCATTACAGGTGATAATTGTATTCTTTATGATAAAAAGGTGAATTCCACTTCCTGCAGGGAATGGCTCGGCAAATCCACATAAAAAACAATGAGACTTCTAGACAGGAAGTAGCTAGGGTTCATCCAAAGGTGAGCAGGAAATCTTCACAGGAATACATTTGTCCCCTAGAAGTGAATGGGACTTCAATCACATATGAAGGTATGTGTGACCCATGTGACTGATTGATCACATAGCTCAGCTGCAAGTTGATTGGCTATAATAAATTATGTAATAAAATCAGCAGCAAAGCTGATGGGCTATAAGTTATGTAAATGAGCTCAAATTATATATAGACAGCAGACTAAACATTGAATGTTATATTGTTACATGTTTAATTGCTATAGTGGTAGATGTAATAAATACTGTTATTTGCTTGTTAGTGATATTACATTTCTATAAAATATTAAATGAACAATTCTTCTATGTAATCGACATACTAGATTATATGTTGAGAGAAATTTCAAGCTGTTACATGTTCACAAAAAAGTTAATTAACATCTCTGGTTCCAGGAGAGTAGACTATAGATTTGATTTTCTTCCTCCTGTGCGTTTTTTACATTAGGAGTTTATATTTTGTCTAAAATGGAAGATTATATCGACTGGAGAAATATAAGTCAATAATTTGAATGCTAAGCAATTGAAAGGGGATCTATACTCCCTCCCAGAGGATCCATCCCCTCTTTCGCCTCAGTTCCCTATTCAGAGCTCTAATAAGAGCATAGCAGTAAGGATATATTACTGACACCTGACCAAGATGGTGGTACTTGGGGAGATGAGAGATGTCATTAAAATTTAAAATTCAGTAATAATGGGGGATTTCAATTATATTGGCTGGGTACATGTCTCCTCAGGATGGGATTCAAAGATAGTTTGACACCTTAAATGACTTATTGAAGCAGCTAGTCCTGGAATCCACAAGAAGCAATTCTTTAGGATTTACACCTAGGTGAAGTATAGCCTCTAGTACAAAAGGTGAATAACTGGACCGCTTAAGTATCTCTCCTCTGTGCTATGAAATATTTTGGACCCCTCTTATTTTTATTTCCAAACTCTGCCCTGATTATCATGACAGGACAAGGTCAGGCACTTCAACAGATTATTTCAATGAAGATACCAACTCAGATTTCTTTGTGGAATACTTCCATTTAATAGAAAAAAAATCAGACTGCCTTTCAGACAGTAAAGCACAAATATGGTACCAGTTTTCAATAGCACAAGCAGCACACTAGAGTGGAATCATTAGGGAAGCCAAGCCATTTAAGTAAGTTGATAAAAAAAGACAAACAGTGCTATATAATGAATGCTAAGCTCCAAGAGATATATATTAATTTTAGACCAGAAATTCTTGCAATCACTCGAACTTTTGAAATAGTTCTGAGGATGATTGAGTAGAAAGCCTATTTCTTTATTTAAAGTTCTGTACAATAACAAAAAGCCATCAATGTAAAAAAAGATATATACAAAATGTACAAAAAAAGCCCAACTCAAGTACAGGAAATGCAGTCAGTAAGAAACAGAGGTAGGAGAGAATCATATTTATTCATCTTCCGAGGATGCACCATCTTCTGTGGGATCTGGAGTCAGGGGACGAGCTCTATAGAGAAACATGAGAATTTTAACTTTCTAAGCAAACCAATGTAATGTGCTGGTTGAAAGGTTTCTGTAACAGTGCTTTTCAGGGAGTCTCTACACACAAGACTAATAATGTAGACCACAAGAATTAATGGTCCTTCATAGATCTATGTTTTCTTCTGTACACCAGTGAAACACAAGGAATCCTCAAATTAGTACACAGTAGCCAACTCACTCTTTAGCAAGGTGGGTGTGTGGGAATTGGAATAGAATGATTTATGACTAAACAAACGCGACTCTTGATTCATTCAAAGGCAAATCAGCAGCACAGAGCATTCAGATTAAGTGAAAACACCACCACCACACTGGCCAGCATTTTAACATGACAGGGCCTTGGAGTTGCATCAAAAAGAAACTCTACAGGGTAAAGTCTCATCCTGCCCTTCCCATATTGCCAAATAGACTTGGTGTGAAGAAGGCTGGGAACCATTGGTATACAGCATACTTCTCTGCCTACAAAAAGGTATGGGGAAGGTTGCTGGGAGATAAAACAGCAGAATGGTGAGGGATCTGCACTTCAGTTATCCTTAAGGATCCAGATTAAAGCCTTTCCTGCTAGAAGTCATGGTCTTCCCCCACCTCCCCAAGACCCAAAATACGGTTTCTGCAACTAGCCCACTCCTAGATCTCCAAGGGAAAATAAAAGAACTCCCCTTCACAGAGTTAAGTTTTACACAGCCGATTTTATAGTTTGCCGAAAAAAAAATTTCTGTAGTCAGATGAAATGTGAACTAGAGAACACAGCACTTCTGGCCTGAAATTCCAAATATGCAGATATTTTCCACAGACTTCCCCAGAGTACAGATCAGAATTACACCAAGTTAGAACAGCAAGACTCTACAGATTAAGCATGTTCACAGCAAAGACTTTACCCAAGCAACTAACTGCTACTTCATCTGTTTTCAGTTGCCTCTGGAAGTCAGTGGATTCAAAGGTCACGTTTTTATATAACTAGATTAGTAGCCTTTACAGATTAAGTCACAAAGAGTTGAACGTACCCCTATTAAAAGGTGCCATTAACCGCTAGACTTTACTTTTTGGAAGTCATAATCTTAATCTTTCAGGGACTATATGCTCCTTGAACGGTGAGCAATTTTTACCTTTTACAACAAGGTAGTTCCAAACATACTACAGTTACCGGTATGTTGAACGTTGCCCTTCTTTGATACTCTACACAAGCGTAGTTCCAGAATAAGACTGAACTGGGGTCAGTTTTCATTTACAGTAGAACCTTAGAGCTAACGCGAGCAGTTACAAACTAGTCAACCACACCCCTTATTTGGAACCAGAAGTACATAATTAAACAGTAGCAGAAAAAAAATAAATACAATAAAGTACTGTAGTACTGTGTTAAATGTGAACGACTTTGGCTGGAGTAGTTCTTCATCTGCCCCAGGCAGGAGGTTGCTCCAGCTCTTCGGAGCCTGCCAGATAAGCCCTTGTTTATGGGGGGCCGGGCTACCTCCTCTCCCCAGCAGCCAGCTGCAGAGTAGGGATGTGAAAATGTAACTATTTACAGTTAACTGATGAACCTGGGCTCATTGGGTAATATGCAAGGTTACAAACAGCCTCCCCCCTAAACACATGCATAAACTGCCTCCTTTGTATCACCATTTAAATGAGGGGGCAGGAATGGGGGAGCCAATTCTTAAGTCTAATATCTCTACTGTATTTTGTAGCAATTTCTTGTCTAGGTGTTCAACTCTACCACAACACCAAACCTACATCAGTAATATGTCATGTTTGCTTTTTTCACAGCCATCCTCAGGCTATTTCCTGTTCTGTCCCCTATACAGTGACATGTTTAATGCATTCCCATCTCCAAAGCCAAGGCTACTAAAGAAGTCACCTACGGAAAATAGTTGATGTAGAAGAACCATCACCTGCTCGCTTTCAAAATAAACCAGTGTGCATTTTGTTTTGAGCCAAAGAGCAACAGTCTAAGCCTTTAACAGAGTTAGATATTAAAGCCACTGAGGCGCACTCTAGTCTTTTGACTGATTAGGTATACAGGAGTAACAGACTGGCTCACTTCAGTGATCTTTGCCTGTAACAAATGGTCATTAAACAGAAGAGTGCCCCAGAACTGTACGATGCATCAGACAATATATTGAGAAGATATCTAGCTTACGATAGCCTCTGTGTTTCTTCTAACAGAAAAGAGAACTTTTGCATTTCTTTCTGAATTAGAGGTTTGTTTCTTCTGGAAAGCGTCACACAGTCACAGAGATCAGGTAGAGTGTGGGGAGAAGTCATGCCAATCTTTGATGCCATAATATTCAGTTGAGAACTAAAACTAAGAGATATTATTTGATTTTATACTTTCTTCTCCATAACCAACAAAAATGAATGCTTACTTCTTAGTAAGTCTTCCTATTCCGCTGCTTCCTGCCTCTTCATCATCAGGCATCTGGTTCTCTTTCTCTGCCTGTCTTGAAGACTGCCTGAAGAATTCACCAATGCCTTTTTGCCAAGTTGGTGTTGGTCTCACACACACAGGATTTCCACCAGCATATTTGCTTTCAACTAAAAAATAAATTAGTTTATCAAGCTAGCCCTGTAGCCACATTCTCAGCTACCCTGGATAGGTCTCCTACCTCAGTGAGAAACCAAAATACATAGCTCACCACTAGCAAACACTGCAACACCTTACTGCAGTGGTTTTCAAACGATGGGTGGAGGAATGTCAGGCACTGAGTCTTGCTACAGGGTGATCAGGTGACCAGTGGGGGTGCTAAGGCAGGCTACCTGCCTGCCCCCGAAAGCAGCCACCAACGGACATGGCTCCGAGGTGCGGGGGGGCGATTGCACACAAGGCTCAGTGCACTGCCCCCGCCCCCAGAACTAGCTCCACACTCCCAACCAGCTAGAAACCTGCTGCTGGCTGCTTCTGGGGGCAGCACGGTCTGCGGTGCCAGGACGGGCAGGGAACGGGAGCCGCTGGCAGTAAGCCCCTCCTGCCCCCCAAGCCGGAGCCCCCCGCAGGCCGCAGCGACCCCTGTCTCCAGCGGGGTCACCGCGCAGCGCTGAGCCGCAGCTCCGGGCCGGCCTGGCCCCGCGCTCACCTTTCTTGGCGGGCGGCGACGGGCCCGCGTTGGCGCTGCTGGAGCCCAGCGCTTTCCGGGGAGCCCGGGCGGCGACCACTGCAAGGGGAGGGAGCGGTTAGTGCCGGCTGCGGCCAGAGCCCCGACCCCCCGGCGACCCCCCGCCCGCGCGCGCGCGCACCTTTCCGGTAGGCCCCGCTGGCCCCGCAGTCCGCCTTGGTGCGCACCATGCCCGGAGCTCGGCCCGCGCGCTGCCTGCCGCGCCCAGAGCGGGAAAGAGCCCGCGCTCGCGCCGCCTCCGCCACCACACAGCTTTTCCCGCGCGCGCCCCGCGGCGTGCTCCGATTGGCCGGGAGGCGGGGCCCGAGCCGACCACTCCGCGGCTCCCCGCGGCAGGTGTGGGCGGGGACTCGCCCTGGCCCCGCCTCCCCACCCCTGCCGAAGCGGGAGCGGCCGCGGCTGTGACAAGCTGACAGTCAGCGTTCGCCCGGCCCCTCCCCCGCTCCGCGGAGCTCGCGTCCAGCTGGTGTGCGCCCTCGTGCACCCAGCGCTGGGGCTGCTGTAAGGCGCTGCTGCATGGGGGGTCTCTAGCGCCAGGGGTGCTGGGACAAGCTGTGTAGTGGGGGGGAGAGCCACTGACCAAAGTGTTGCCCTTGCTTCTGATGGAACCAATTCAAGCCCCGCTGTCTAGAGGTTGTCCACTAGACTCCATGGGGGGCTTTGACCAGAATATCTATTGCACAAGTTTCCCCCACAGACATCCCATTCCAGAATAAAAGTCATTCTGGGCCAGTCATTTGTATTGCCAAGCAGGAAGTCCGCACGGGGAGCCATCGGGGAACAGCTGTTACCAAACAGCTTATTCTACAATAGCTTTTCTAGTCAATCTCCCTTTATGGACAAGCCCTAGCAGAGAGGCAGCCTGTGCAAAGGCAACCTTCTGGAGATAAATCAATCGAGTGGTGCCCGGTTGAATCTTGTAAACTGACTTAAATAATAGCATTAGCAAAGTGTGCTGGAGGATCTGCTGCTGCCCTGTAATAACTTAATAATGCACATTAGTCTAATTATGGGGATATTTACTCTCTGAGTATATTGGGTTAGCTCAATAGAGGGCTGTCTGAGGACTTCTGCTACATGGCTAGTTTTCACTAGGATGGACGGACACCCAGCAAATACAAGAGAACAAAGAACTGAAGATGGGCTTAAAGAGGAACACTCTGGAGGAGGGAGAGACAATGGAATGCAGGAAGAGGAACCTATCAGACTAGACACTCCATGGAAGCTGCAGGGGTTGTCTGGAGAAGATAGGTCTCCTCCCTAGGTCACCATGCACAGCTGGTAGAGCTTCAGTAAGATGTACAAAAGTGGAAATTTTAATACAATAAAAAAAAATTTCACTGATGTTTCCTGTTGCTAAACAAATACTACTTGTGGTTTAAACAAAGCAGCCTCGTGTTTTGTCACAGTCTACCACTTAAGGGAAGAAGTCAGTTGGATTTTATGAGTTATAGTTAGTACACAGTGTGCTGCAGTCCAGATCCTGGTCTAAAATTGTGAAATTCTACTCCAGGAGAAGTGAAGGCATTGGGCCTGGCGCAGTAGGGATGCACTTGCAGAGAGCTTAGGGGAGGCAGAGGTGCAGCTATCTCTGTAACCTTTATAGGTGTGAACTGCCAGTACCAGCCTCTTTTCAGTGGGGTAGGGAGCTGAGATAGGTTAGACTCCTCACCATGAGCCCCTCCTCCCCCTCGCAATGTGGTCCCACTCTCTGGCCTTCCTCAAGTAAGTGCCAGTCCCATCTCCTGCCCCCAGCCAAGTCCAAAGCCAGTGCAGGGCAGCTGCTCTACAGGCTGTTGCCACGATGCAAGAAGCTTCAGGACCCCCCCCCCCATCTTCTCCTCCTGTTGCCACGGTTCAGGGCGATGCCCTTTGACTGCCCACAGCTCAAAAGAGCTGCCCAGGCAGAGGGGGCTGGGCTTCAGAGCCAGGAAAGCCCTTGGGCAACAGGAGCCTGGGCTGCAGCAAGTCACTCTGGGCAACAGTGGGGCGCCCAGTGCTTTCCTCCATCTGCCCTGAGCAACATGCCCTGGTGGGGAGGACATGGGACTGGGGTTGCTTTTGAGCACGCCAGCCCCCTGCCTGGGCTTATTTCTATACTGCTGCACCTGCTGGTGGTGGTGCTGCCTTCAGAGCCGGGCAGCCGCTGGCCAGGCAACCTGTTCCAGAGGCACTGCTGCTGCCAGCATCAGCAAAGTCTCAGCCTTAAGTTTGATTTTTTGCACTAGGAGGGGGCCTCCAGGGGTTTGGGCTAAGACAAATTGTATGGTGACAATAGCCCCCACAAACCCCTTCCCCAACCAGCATCAGCCATTTAAATCACTGTCTACATTCCAGAATAAGTGCTATCACCCCACAAGAAAATCATGTTTTAGCTGGATATCTATGGTCTTGTCTGCAGCAAGAATGGCATTCTCCAATGCATGAGGAGAGGCAAAGCTGGCCTTCATGCCTCCACATACTCTCAAACTTCCTAGGAGATGATCAGTTTCCAACTGATGTTCTGTTGCAAGAGCTCAACTGCCAAGAATAGCTGGGGCAGGCGGCCAGGTGGGCAAAGTGATCTAGTCATGACCTCTCTTTTTTGACACGTCCTTTTGCAAGGTCTGCAGATAGGAGCATAGCTTCAGTGCAACAGCTCTATGCTGCCTGAAGAACCCAGTCATGCAGGGATAGTCTGCAGAATAGTAATTCCACTTGTAGACTTTTTGTGGTAATCCTCCACTAGTGTACGAATGTTGGTGCGGCTCTAATGGTCAGAGCTATGGCACGAATCTTAGTGTAGACCAGGCATGTCAAACTGGCATTTGGAGGGCCGCATGCAGCCTGATCAAAATTTTTTGCGGCTCGCCAGAACATTTTTATAAAAGAATAAAGTGCAGCCTGCAAGCTGCTCGGAGCACATGGCTGAGTGCCTGCTCACAGCCGGTCAGCTCTCTCTGCACCGCAGCAACTGCTCACGGCCGGCCGGCCGCTCTGTGCATGCACTCATGGCCAGCTGGGTGCTCTGCGCTGGGCACTCCAGCAGGTGCTCACAGCTGGCTGCTGTGCTCATGCCGCCCCAGCGCCTCAGGCGGCAACGACGACTCCAGGACCCAGGTATTAGGTTGTGGGAAGGGGAAGGCATTAGGTTGGGGGGGCCTAGTTCTGAGGGAGTGGAGGGGAATTGGGATAGAACATGGGTATGGGAGTGCCTGGCTCTGGGGGAGAGTAAGGGGTTATTTTGTTAATATTTTGGTTTTTATTTATTTATTCCCAAATAAAATCACAAAATATATATTAATTTTATATCAATGTCAATTTTTTGCAATTGCATGAATAATTATATCTTTATGAAAAATCTCAAACTTACAAAGTATCTGAAATTTTCACAGAAGTCTGTTCTATTTGATTAACCGTGGTCTATACCTGTTTTTATTTCAACAAAACAAGTTATCTATCATATACAAAATGTAAAAGTACCTTAAATTTATATTTAAATTAAAAATTATGTAAAATTAATTTTAAAATTATTTAATATGAGCAAATAACCATTTACACAAAATTATTGTAATAATATAAAATATACCTAAAATATAATCTATAAAATAAATTACTGCGACTTTCCGACAAAGTACATTTTCTTGGTGGTCCTAGAGTTGCCAGGTGTCCAATATTGGTACCCTCTGCCTGGCACCTAAATTTTTTTTTTTTTTTGCTCAACAACAAATTGTTTCTTTTTTGGACAAACGATCTGGGAACCCTACATGGCCTGAAAGCTATCAGTTTTTGTTTGTGCGACCCTCAGTAGGCTTCAAGTTTGACACGCCTGGTGTAGATGGTATTGCCAACCCCAAGTGTTTAAAATCATGAGATTCACTTAGAATTTGTAAAAAAAGAATATATTTTTTATTTTACTGTACCTTCTAGTTTTTGAGCATTTAAGTTATATTTATTTCATGCTTCCTCTACAGTTGTGACAGCTTGAAACTTATTTTTTAACAAATATAAGCTCTGATTCTCATCAAACTATATGCTTCCAGGAGTTGTGGATTTAAAGAAAGCTTATATGATGAGATTCATGATAATATTGCAAGAGTTGGCGAAACAGCTTTAGGCACTTATATTTGAAAAGTTTGGCCTGTCTGTATAAAAGTTCACAATAAGTTTGCTAAAGTATTGAAAGTGTACATAACTTTTTATTAAATCTCAGAGGGCTAGCCATGTTAGTCTGTAACTTTAAAAACAACTAATAGCCCTGTGGCACCTTTGAGACTAGGGATGTTAAATATCGAATAACTGAGTAGTCAATTGACCTAATTAATTCTTATTGGTTACTCGACTATTCTATAGTCCCTGGGGGTGGGGGTGGGGCTGGCAGCTAGTGTACTGCTGTCTTCAACTTTTAATGACTTAACCAACCAACCAAACAATGGAGGTGCTAATGGTTCTTAACAGCTTCTTGTAACTATTTGAAATATTTACTCACTGGCTCTCTTTTTCTTTCTCCCCTCCCCTTTTTCCTTCTCCATTCTTGGATCCGGACTTATTATACTCCACTCATCAGAAGAAGTGGGTTTTGCCTAGGAAAGCTCATGTTTTGTTAGTCTTTAAGGTGCTACCAGACTATTTGTTGTTTTTTAACAAAATTAGTCATTTTTATACAGCATCCCACACCTAGCACCCCCTCCCAGCCAGAGCAGCCCCCCACACCTGGTACCTCCCCCCAAGCCAGAGCAGACCCCCCCAGACCTAGCACCTCCCCCCCAGCCAGAGCAGCCCCCCCTCACCTAGCACCTTCCCCCCAGCCAGAGC
>JANRFK010003836.1:4540309-4556830 GCA_030068395.1 Apalone spinifera | reverse complement strand
TGTGGTAGAGTTCTGGCTCTTATGAGTCAGAAGTAGCAAGTACTAGGTGTGATGTTAGTTTTGTAGGATGAAACCTCATTTGCAAGCTCTTTGAAACATGCATCTGTCTACAAACCCTGAAGCCAGGTGTTAATTTGCCCTGGGGCTTCTTCTCTTCCTCCAGTGGAAGAAGGCTAATTCCCTACCTTTGTACAGCACCTTTGTAGTCACTATGGGTACCTCACAGCAATTAGACACAGGTATCTTGTTCTTCTATGTCTTCTTCCACACATATGGACTGCTTAAAAAACCCAATATATATAATGTGTGTGTGTGTTTTGTTTGTATTGGTGGTGCACATTTACACACTACCTCAATATTGGTGTTGCACATAAGAAATTTCAACCTGCCCAAAAGAAAATTCAACCCACCCAAGGATAGAAAATGTTTGAGGGACACTGGTGCTGACTCAATACCTGTCACAGAGAAAACCTCTATCCAGTGTCCTGGGACCATCATTGACGGGGGTGGTCTGGGCATCAGTGTTGCTGTGCAGGGCCATGCTCTGAAGACTGACTGACCCTGCTGAGTTGCACTCCTGACTTACGGGCAGAACTGTCCCTAACCGGCACATTTGTCAGTGTTCTGGATCGGTAGTTGGCTGGGACAGTGGAGGGCAGAGCAGCTGCATGGTTGGAGCAGTCATGCTTCTGGGTGAGGGGCACTAGTAACGTGTTTGTGTGGCCTTGCAGGCTGGATGAAACAATCGATGCCATTACCTGCGGCGTGTTGAGCAAGCCATTGAGGAGTCCGGAGGGGAAGTTTGAAGAGAGCTCCGGGCTTCTGGTGAATCCCCATCTCCTCCAGCCTGCCCCCTTGGTCAGTGCCAATTTCTGAGTCATCCCTGAACAGTGGGCCCCAGTGTTGTAACTGCCCGTGTATTGATGGCCCCTCTTCCCTGCCCCCCAGCCATCTCAGCGAGACTTAGGAGCATCTGAGTTAGAGATGGACGGGGCCAGCTAGGTGTGCTAGTCCGTCTCAAACTCTTGGCCTGGCCAGGATTTTGTCGCTCTGCTTATTTAACCCCAAGCAGTGGGTTTCCGGCCCCTTCCTCGGCCTGATGCTTCTTGCCTTGGAAAAGTTTCCCAAGATTCAGTCTAAAGGCGTTTCCTTTCTTAAATTCCATTTATAGGACTCCACCTGCCAGATTTCAGTTGTGACCCCTCGGTGATGCTCTTCACTTGCTAGATCCTTTTTAGTCTGTCTTTGACGCATACGCACCATGTGTTTGTGCTCACGCTTGGAACCATTAACCTACGCTTCTACGTCTGGGTCGGACGTGCCAGGCCCTGAACGTTAAACCTGTCCCGGTCTGCACACCAGCCTTTGTGCTGCTCCTACCCCCACTTGGCCTTTTTTCTGTAGCCAGTGATTTTTCGAGATCTCTTGAGCTGCAGCTGGTTGGTTTTTCTCATCACCTGGAGAGGAAAAGGCTTGTGATAAGTGTCCCTGCAAACTGCTTGTGCCCCCCCGTGGCTGCACCAGATGGCTGGCTCTGAAGGCCAGTAGCCCATCTTGCAATCCACGCTGAAGGGGCAAGTGCAGCATCAGCTGATTGCACAATTCTTTGGCTTCCCTTAAACTCTTCCCAGTTCCAGTTCTGCCAGCTGGGTGTGATCAGCCGTGAGCCGTATGAACGTGCCGTCAAGGCTTTGGGACACCGTCGGCTAGAAGTTCTACTCCAATGTTACCATTTAGTTCAAAGGCAGTGAGCGTGACGGTTATAGGGGGTGGGTTGCAGCTCCCCGTGCTTTGCCTGCTGCCCAGGCTTTGGCTGGCCATGTGCCATGAGAGGAGTAGTCTGCACTGCTTTGTATGGTCAGCTCTTGGTCTTTTGGGGGGCATGATGTCGGTGGCCACCTGGCCCAGGTCACTGGCTGCACTGGAACCATTCTAGGTTAGATTCCCTCGCCCCCCTTCTCGCCCCCTAGTTTGCGTTTGCTTCCCCAGCAGTGGGGATGGGTCGGGATCCTGTGGGCAGGGGGCTGGGCCAGGATGGAGCAGGCCTCTGTCCACAGATTGGCACGGTGGACCCAGCTAGGCTGAAGTGACCCAGGCGAGCTGCTCCAGCCAGGCCGGGCCCACCACACCATGCCGCAAGCAGGGAGCTGTTCCAGGCTGAAGCAGTCCCCTGCCCATGGCGGGCGGGAGTTGCTCCAGCTTGGCCGGGCTGCTAGTTAACCACTTACCCAGTAAGCATCACCCAGTAATGGTGATGCTTACCAGGTAACTGGTTAACCCTTTACATCCCTGCCCAGCACTAGCCCTAGAATGGTAAGAGCAGAGGTGTGATCCGGGGACTGATCCAGTCCAGCAGAGGGCTCGGCCATGATGCCTTCTGCACTGTTGTTCTTAAGGAAAGGAAGAGCTTTAAATGCCTTGTCCGGGAAGAAGAGCTAATCTGCTCTGTGTTTGTTTTGAACATGCCAAAGTGGGTAGACCAGACCGGCTCGCTCCTGCACAGAAAACCTGCCCATCCCGCAGAAACTGGGCAGGAGTCTGCCTCTGAAAGGAGCAGGCTACGGATCCAGGATCGAGAATTACAGGAGATCTCAGATGATGGCTGGTGTCTCAGCATGCACCAGCCTTGGGCTTCCTTGCTGGTGAAAGGAATCAAAAGGTAAAAAAAACCCCAAACCTGCAACTGGCTGGACAACACGTGGTTATCCCAAGAGCTGTGAAATGCCCCTCCCCCATCAGCTGCAATGAGAACAGTTCCCAGACACGCACAGGAAGGCCAAGGGAAAGGGTGTGCCACTGCCGCCTTCTGAGAATGCAGCGGCCTTGCACCGCTGGTCTGGCGTGTGCTGTGGCCTTCAGTGGCTCGAAGCTATTGCCCAGCACAGCCCTGGCGCCACCTCCTCGCTCTGATCGCACACGCAGCCCGCTTCCCTGCAGGAAACGGGGGGGGGGGGGGGGGGGGTGTCTGAACAGGAAGCCGCACTTCAGCCGAGCACGCTGTTGGGTTCGGCGCTCGGCGGCTGGAGGGAAGCAGCTGCTTTGCGATAATCGAGCCAAGGCCTGAAAACGCTCCAGGATTTTGCTGGTTTTGCACCGACGCCACAATAGATAACCCACAGCGTCTTGGTCCTCCGCGCCTAGGAGCCGGGTTCCTCGAGATACGTTCCCATCCAACCACCCCCTTTCCCAGGCACATCTGCTTCTGTCTCCCAATGGATTTGGGGTGGGGCATCTTGGGAAATCCTCGAATTTCTGTAGAGTTCCCCCCCCCCCCTTCTGCAACGTCTGAGGAAGTGACTTTTAATTTGGACTCCTGAGTAACACAGGTAACTGCCTTGGTTTCTGTTCTCTCCAGGGTGGAGGGCAGGACCTGGTACACATCCCACAGAGGGCGGCTGTGGATAGCAGCTACTGCTAAGAGACCGTCCTCCCAGGAAGTTTCTGAGCTAGAGGCCTCCTATCGAATGCTGCTCCGGGCAGGTGAGCCTTACTGTTGGCTCTCTTGCCTTGGCACCATGTGCCATGTCATGAGCACAGGCAGGAAGCTGGCACTGCCGGGCAGTTATTGCTGCATCTCTCATTAACATTCCTTTCTCCTTTCGGTTCCCTCCTTTCTGCATTTCTTCCGCCAGAACAGTATTCCAGAGCTCGGCCCTGCGCCCGAGGCTAGTCAGGCTGAGCGCACCCCTGAACTGCATCTTACTTGGGCGGTGCCTCTGGGCAGTGCGGCTCTTGTTCCCTTGCTAGTGAATGTAAGAAGGAGCTGGTGCCACCCAGAGGTGCTGCAGGTTAGCTGCAGATCTCCCTCTCTCCTGAGACTAGGTGAGCCTGAGGCATTGATGTGATCCCGGCTGCATGGCCAAGGGAGCTGTCACCCGCTGGGGCAGCACTTCTGGACATTCGCCCACATGTGATGCCTAGCGGTTGCCTCCACCCTCGGCGGAGCCATGGAGCCCCCTGAGATTTGGGGAGCTCACTCCTGGTGAGGGATGGCAGCTCAGGCTTCGGTGCATCTCTCCCTGGGCAGGGCTTCTCAGGGAGCTGCCTGGCCGATGCTCCGAAGCCTGAGGCTGCCATCCCTCACCAGCAGTGAGCGCCCCAAATCTCAGGCCAGCCTGGTGCTTTGGCTGTGTTTGCTTTTAAGGCAGCATGGCCCAGTGGCTGGAGCATTGGACTGGCACGCAGGAGACCTGGGGTCTAGTCCTGGCTCTGATATAAGTCACTCACCTGCTCTCTGCCTCAGTTTCCCCACCTGTAAAATGGGGGTAGTGACACTGAGCTGCTTTGTAAGGTGCTTTGAGATCTGCAAATGAAAGGTGCTATCCAAGAGCTTGAGCCTGTTTCTGTTAAGGTCAGTTGGCCTCAGTAGACAGTTGCCCGTTTTCCAAGGGGATCTAAAACACTGTCGTGTGAGGGCTGGCAGTTTCTGCCAAAGGGCTGGCTCCGGATTGGAGTAAAGGGGCTGGTGCACTAATGGAGTGTGTTGGGTCTGTTCTAGCAGAGGTGTAGCAGGGCAGCATGGAGAATCTGCACTGGCAGAGCCAGGCGGGGTCTTTGTCCTTCTCACTGTATGTCAGGCTCCAAGATCCCGGTCCCTGAGCAGTGCACTGTGTGTCCCCACTTACTGTGGGAAGCACAGAAAAGAAACCTGGCATTTTCTTGTGCCGCAAGGAGTCTGAGCAGGGGGATGTGCAGATGAGCGCGTGGTTCCTACTGGGGGCTTACTGAGAAATGGCAGAATCCCAGTGCGTGTGCTCAGCCCTTTCCCGTCTCTCGATGCAGATGTGGAATTTCCCCGAGATTACCCTTCTGGATGCCTCCTGGGCTGCGTGGACTTGGCGGATTGCCTGTCACAAGAGCAGTTCAAGGAGCAGGTGAGTGAGGAAGCCAGCTGACTTTTTAACTGTCTACCCACAGATCTGCAGACTAGCCTGCCTCCTGTCTGCGCAATGATCCACGGGAACAGAGGTGACTGGAGAAGGTGGCGGGCGGGGGGGAGCCACCGGCCACATGACTCCCCCCAGCCCAGGGAAGAGCTGGGGAAACCCCACTCACCCCAGGCCCACCTTTCCTCACCCTTGTTCTACCCTCTCCGCCCCTGCTCCATCTCTTCCCTCTTCCCCCGAGCAGTGTCGCCTGGGGGACTAGTGGGGTCTGCCCCCACGCACAGCAGAGGGGACAAGTGGAGCAATGTGGACACAGCTTGCTCTGCTTCCCTGGCCATGTTGCCCCCCTTCCCGCAGGTGGGGGGTGGTCCTGGCCCTTCCCCAAGTGACACAGCCAGAGCAGCACAGCGAGCTGGGACTGCTGTTGCCAGTGAGTATGGAGGGGCTCCCCTGCTCTGGGCACCAGGCCCCCACAAGTCTTCCCACCAGCTGCTGGCTGGCCCCGAGCCCCATCCCCGCCCCTGCTCACAGCGCTTGGGCCGCACATGACCCCTTGTGACTGCCCCCCCACCCACACACACACGTGGCCTACGCATGGGAAAGTGAGGAGAAGGCTGAAGAGACGGTTTAAATTAAAACGAGGAGGCAGCTACTCCTGTGTACGCTCTGGGACAAGAACAGGTCTCAGCCACAGGTGCCCTGGGCCAGGAAGTGCTGGTGCAGACCAGACCAAACAGCGCCCCCTGCTGCTGGAGCATGATGGAGAGCTGGCAGGAGCCAGTCTGTCTGTTCCGGCCAGTTGGTGCCACCAATGCGGGAAGGTGTTCTTGGCTCACCTAGACCAGGCGGGGCTCAGGCGGGTTAAAGCCATGCTCGCCGCTTGCGACTTTGTCCAGAACTATGCGCACTAAGAGCGAGGATCTTAAACTTTGCACCAACGTGACTCCTTGTTAAACACCATTTATTTCCCTGACCAGTCCCTGCTAGATGGAATCGGTGCGAACACACCCCAGTTAAGCAGCCATCACGGCCCGGCCCAATCCCTGGCTTAAGGTGATTCTTTGAGGGAGGGGCTGACCAAGTGGCAGTCCCAGGGAGGAATGCTCTGCTACAGCAGTGAGTTTCCTTTGGGCTACAAAGAAGCAGCCGATCGCAGTGTGAGATGATTCCCCGTGAGGAAGAGCCCCTCGCCCCCCAGCCCTGCGAATATCTACCAAACCGTAGCTGGGAGGGGGCTGGTTGGGCCAGAGATAAAGGCGACCTGCCATAAGGGATGGGTGTTTGCTTTTCCCTGTCATGTCAGCTTTGAGAGTTGGGACGGGACTGTTAGGACCTGGACAGCAGAGGGCGCCTGGGGACTGAGGTACCCAAAAGGCCACTTGAATGTCACGAACAAGTCTCCTGCTTAAAGAGAATCCGAGGAGGCGAGAAGGGAGCAGACCAATTAGATCATCGCCTCCATCCCCTGGGGCCAGAGCACACTTGGCCCCTGCGCTGTATTAGCCAGTGCCTTGTGCAGTCTCGTTTTCCCTTTCCCAGCTGCCCATGGGAAGCTTCCCCCAGCCTGATCAGTTGCACTGATGGGAAATACGCCCTGCTCTCCGCTGAATCCCATCGCTCCTGTGGAAACGCCCTGGAAAGCGGCTGTTCCCTGTGGGTGTACGGAGACAGTTGTCACAGCACGTCCCCGGTTTGTATGAGCACAAGCTGTATGTAATTAGCCTTCAATCTCGCCTCAAAGATCCAGCCCTTCACACTCTTAGTTCTGCTGCGGTCTCAGTCCTCGCCAGTTTGCTGAGGCTCCAGAGTGGAGCGCACCACTCCCAGAGCCTTCTTTCCTCCCCTCTGCGTTGTGCAGCCCAAAAGCACACGGCACTTGGCTGTGACCACGCTGCATTGTGAATGTGCATGGTCTCTTTCAGCATTACTGCTGTCTGGGAGTCTCTTTCCCAGCCCTATCTATGGATTTGCTATTTGTTTTTCCCTTTGTGTATTGGCTTAGAGTATGAAGAACTGAGCATGCTCCTACTGAAATCAGTGGTGAGCGTGTTTACACTTTGTTGTTGCCAATAATGCGTGTAGCTGAACCAGAGTGAAAACGGTTCAACTCTGAGTGTAGACAGAAGCAATCCATATTCAGCACTAGTTCCCTCCCCTTGTGCCTAGAGATAGTCCCTGCCTCAGAGACCTCGTGCTTTAACAATTCGTTGTTAATCTGCGGATGTACTGCATATGGATATTGTGAACCTTATGTTCAGACCACTGCTGTGGGACTAGTCCTTTAGCCTTTACTAAGGTGCAGTTTTTGTGTGGCTGGTTGCATTGATTGCACTGCAGCAATTTGCATATTTAAGGGCTAATTGTACGAGACAGAGTTGCAGGACTGGACCTTGTGTTAATGGTGTGCTGGGGTGGGTGGGTAAGGGATTGTTAAAGAAAGAAAGATGGTCTTGAGGCTAAAATCACTACAGACCTGCAATCAAGTGACATCGGCTCTAAGCCCAGCTGTGCTACTGACTTGCTGCATGAACATGGGCAAGTCACTTAACCTCTCTGTGCCTCTTCCTCCGCCTGTAAGAAGGAATACTGCTCACCAGTCAGCTGTGTGAGGCTGATGGCATTCCTTGGGCAGGAGGAAAAGGGTTATCATCAGGTACAACGTCCCCCTGCCATGAATGGGTTGAGTTGCACTGGCAACAGCAGAGAAGCTAAAACTTCTCCGGGCACTCAGCCGGCTTACCCCTCTGCTCAGCTGCTCCGACAGCCGGAGAGGGGGAGGCTTAGCTCTGGGTGTCTGGTGCTGACACAGCTTCCAGCTTCCTGGAGTGTGGTCTGGGGTCACTCGCTTGCCTCACAAACTGGCCATGCAACTCCATGTGGTCCCTGTGTTGTGCTTAGCTGTGCTGGTGTAACCAGCAAACCTTTGGCCTGGCCAGCACTGAGTGGAGGGGCTGCTTTTCCCTGCTCCAGGCTGACCTCACCAACACCTCAAGCAGAGCAGAGAGCTGCCTTCCTCTTCCTGCATTAGGTGCTGGTGAGCTCATCTGCTGGAACAGGGGAAATCTTAGAATGCTACAGGCAGGCCTTGGCAGGGGGATAAAAACTCGATGATTTATAGTTCTTCTTTCAAATGCACTGAGGTTATGTCCTGCTGATCTGAGACACAAAGCAGGTTGTGTTCTAACAATCAGAAAGCATTTTCATATTCGACATTTAAGTATTTCTAACCCTGTATCTACAGCTAGATCATACCTTGGATTTAAATTCCAGATCACGATGCTAGCAAGAAATAAGGCATTTATTTTTCACAGGTGGGTGAAAAACCACCTGCCACTTGAAGCCTGTGCAAGTGGGGAGGGGTTGCTACCTTTTTGTGCCTGGAGGTCAAGTGCGACACTTTTCCCATGCCACTAGGTTTGAACCTGGTGCCCCAAACACACTAGCTTGTCAGGCTAAGTTCCCTAAGCTGTGTGGCCACATGGCAGACGACTGCGGCTTTGGCTGCCATAGAGAGAGAGGCTTGGGGGGAATCCGCACTCCCTGCTGCAGCTCCAGGGCAGCCTGCACCCCAAACCCTCATCCGTGGTCCCAGCCCACACCCTCGCACATTGCCCTGCTGAGACAGAGCCTGGCAGACTGCACTCGTGCCATTGCCGCTTGCGTCGCCAAGGGCAGGGTCCTCTTTCACACCGAGTGAGGGGTGAGAGATTTAAGCGCTAGTGCAGACGTGTCCCAGTACATGCTACAGTCAGCTCCTGGCCAAAAAATCCAAGTGGAAAAAAAAATCTCAGGAGTGCAGGAACTGCAGTATACGCTGTAAAGTAACAAAAACGATATAGTTATATACATAATTTGCTATACAAACCATCTCTGGAACATGTGACCGTAAAATGAGGGCAAGTCCTAAGTTTTTATTCTAAAAGTCCAAAGTCACAGTCACACTGATGCAGTATGGCCAGGCCCAAGTGTTCAGAAATCAGGTTTTGAAACAGCCTTCTGAGCTTTGAACCTTTAAGGTACGCTCATGTTTCAAGTTTTTCTCTGTAACCGTGAATGTCATTCTCTCTCTGGTTAAGAAAACCAAGCTTCTCATTCAGTGATCTGACTCCAAGAGCTGAGTCTTTAAGAACACCAAATATTGTGAGACTCATAGTAAAATTGTGAGAGTTGGCAACAACTCAGAGGCGTTCTCCTGGGGGATCTGCAAAGACTCTCAATGTTTCAGTTTCTGACGCTGTAAAAGTGTCCTGACACTGGGTTCAAACCAAAGGGTTGTGTGCGAGAGAGGCAGTGGCAAGCCACACATGAGAACATCAGTCTGTGGGGGTGGGAATTCCATCTCCGCTTTCTGGTGATCTGTGTTTCGAAGATGGAGGGAGGAATAACTTTTCTCACTGTGGCAGTTAACACCTTCTATTTCCTGATGAGAGTTTGCCAAGTTGTACTTGTCTGCCATTGCAAAGGTCTCCAGGAGGGCTTGAGATCTGCTTGGAATTTGACTAGCATGGTGCAGAAAGTAGTGTATTTATGCCACAATTAACAACTGGAGCCAGCATCCGTGCCCTTCTAACTCGGGGGCCCACACCATTAGCAGTGACTGAAGCTGCATTGATCACATGTAATCTAATTTCAGATTAGATTGTATTAGGTCGTCTTCTGGCTTGCAGGGCCCTACAGATGTTGCAGAGCAGGGTTATAGCAAATCTCCTGTTTGGGGTTTTTCAGTGTACTTTTCTAGGCAGGAGAGTCCAATGACAAAGCAGAGCAAATTAGGAATACGCTTAATTTGGATTTTTGTCCTCTGGGGCCTTTAGAATTTTCCCTTATCCAGAGTTCTCTGGGTTTCAGAAGAACCTGTTATGCTGGCCAGCTAGAGAATCACAGGCCAGCGGATATAAAACATTTACTGCTCAGTCTGTTGAGATGCAGGAGAAATTGGCAATTCCTGTTGGATCCTGGCGCACAGTAACATACCAAAAGGATCGGACTGTGGGGTTTGCAGCACTGCTACAGGCTAGCACGCCTTCTCTGGTCCCAGAGACCCTGAGGGAAGAACCGCGAAGGGCGAAGCATATGACTTAATTAACGGTGATTGTGGATTTAGCCACTGTCAGCAAGTTAGTCAGTGGTTCGGGACTTAACTTTGCTCTTAAACGCAGTCCACAGTCTGTGGAGAGTCGAAACTCCCCCCCTCCTCAGTATTTGATTTTATGAACATGGAAGGTAACACAATTGGATTCAAACCTTCCCAGGAATGGGTGCGCCTGGAGCTCTCCCTCCAAACTGCTCAGCCCTCATCCTAGATCAGAGGTTCTCAACCTGGGTTGGGACCCAAAGTGGAGGTTCAGTGGGGCTGCCCATTAGACTGGCAGAAACCTGATCCCCACCCCCCGGGGCCCTGGACATCAGGACTTGGGTTACAGGCCTCCTGCCTCAGGCTGAAAGCCTTGGGCTTCAGCTTTGTATCCCAAACCTCCCAGGGCAGTGAGGGTTGTGTGGGCTCAGTCGTCAGTCCCCCTTCCTCGGGCCAGATAGTCATTGTCAGAAGGAGGTCGTGGGGCAAGGAAGTTTGACAGCCCCTGCCCTAGATCTTCCATTTCTAGAAAGCCAGTCTCAGCCCCTTTATTCTAGGGGGAGTAAATGAGCCATCTGCTCTAGTGAATCATTCAGCTTACAAAGTTTGTGGATGATACCAAATGGGCAGGGGTTGCAAATGCTTTGGAGGGTAAGGTTACAGTTCCAAAGGGCCTGGACAAATGGTGTGAAATAAATAGGATGAAATGCAATAGGGACAAAAGTGCAGTACCCCACCCTTCGGGAGGAACGATCAGTCGCACACATGCCAGATGGGACAGGCCTGCCTAGGAAGGGGGGGTGATTGTGGGGCACAAGCTAAATGTGCATTAAGACAGAAAAAAGAGACGATCACTCGTGGTGATATTTGCTGGAGTGTTGTGAGTGAGACCCAGGAAGTCATTCTTCCGCTCTGCTCCACGCTGATACAGCCTCCACTGGAGAATTGTGTCCAGTTCTGGAAAGATGTGACCCAACTGGAGAAACCCCAGGGGGGAGAGAGAGATTAAAGGTCTAGCAAACATGGCCGGCAGGGAAGATTGAGAAACCTGGGTTTGGTTAGTCTGGAGAAGAGAGGGCTGAGGAGGGACATAAGAGGTTTTAACTACATAAGAGGTTGCTACAAGGAGGAGGAAGAAAAATTGTCCTTCACCTCTGAGGCTGCCGTGTGAGGGCTCTTTCCTTAACCCTTTGCTCCTGTGGTTGTTGGTGTGTGAATTATTAATTCATCGATAAGCATCCATAAAAGGACTTTGTTCTGCTGGCAGCAGCACTCCCCCTGAGTTGCTACGGCAGAAGCAAGATGTGCCTGGCCAGAGCCTTTGCGGCTGATTTTGGCCCCGCCCCCAAATCCCTTGAAGGGGAAAACGTGTGAAATGTGCCTTTCCAAGGAATCCATTATGGCGGTGAATGTTTCTCTGGGGCCACCCCCTTTCTCCTGGCGGCCATCGGTCGTCATGTAAAGGTGCCACTCCCATCCAAAGGCAGCGTCGCTGCCAGCGGGTGCCTTCTCAGGTAGGGATTAGTGGCTGAAGGGCTCAGTAGCACTTGATTGCTTGGCAGTGGCGAGGCTGGCGTTGGAAAAGCGGAGGAGGCTGGCTCATGCGCCAGAGTTGCTGGCCTGGCACCCTGGAGACTCCAAGCCGTCTGAGAACTGAGCAGCGTGGGATTGTTCAGCTTTTTAAAATCAAATGCCGTTCAACTAGCTTAAAAGTTGGTTTGCGTTTTGAAGGCCCGTTCCAATTACATCGCAATTTCCACTCCCTGCGCCTTCCACAGCCAAGCTGCAGCCTGTCAGGTGCGTCTGGGCTGAGGACTGTGAGGCTGAGAGCACCCCGGGAAAATAGTGGTGCCTGACGGAACGGTCATGCTGGAGAGACGCCAGCTTGCCCCCCTCTCCTGCTTGTGGCTCTGTGTGTGTGGCGGAAGAGCGGGGTAGTGTACGCGCAGGCAGTGAAAAGAGCAGCACCTGAGGGGCATAGCTGTGGGAAGAAAGGGAAATGAAGGCAGCCTCGCAGCACTCCTCGGGCAGCCCCATGAAAGGAGCCGGTGCCGCCTGCCAGGGTAGGGTCGGCCAGCAGCAGATGTAAGCTCTCAAAACCAGCAGGGAGGATGCTGACTGCAACAATGCGTCAAGGCTGTGGTTTAGAACCTCAGTGGCAAGGCAGTTCGCTTATTTTAACAAAGACGTTTTGATTGCCAAATCCATAACCATTAGCAGCTGTGGTTCTGAGCTGTTCCTTCCTCACACGTTGCAGTCTAGACCTAACAGGCTTTCAAACAAAAGTTTGGCTGGCAGTGCTGCTTGTTGTTTTGTAATCTTCCTTTCCCTTCTGCCAGGCCTGTCAAGCTGAGTGGAGTATCATTGTGGAGCTGCTTCCTAGACAGGCCCGCCCCAGCACTGCATCGAAGTGGTTCCCCTCCTGCCAACCATCTGGCTCGCGCAGTGGCTTTGTCTAGTTCGCTGGGCTCTCGGGCCCAAGGAGGTGGTACATGGGGCCTCAGCGATTATGGTCTGGATCTCTGGCAAGAATGCTGGCTACTTTGTTTCTGGGCTTGTAAATATGGCATCAAAGTGGCCTCCCCATGTGTCTATCACGGAAGCCCTCTCTCATCACAACCACTAGACTTTCTGGGGAAGTGAGAAATCAGAGAAGTTTGAGTAGCAGGTTTAAAACTAATAAACGAAAGTTCTTCTTCACACAGCGTGTAGTCAGCCTGTGGAACTCCTTGCCAGAGGAGGCTGTGAAGGCTAGGACTATAACAGAGTTTAAAGAGAAGCTAGATAATTTCATGGCGGTTAGGTCCATAAAAGGCTATTAGCCAGGGGATAAAATGGTGTCCTTGGCCTCTGTTTGTCAGAGGCTGGAAAGGGATGGCAGGAGACAAGTCGCTTGATCATTGTCTTCGGTCCACCCTCTCTGGGGCACCTGGTGCTGGCCGCTGGGCTAGATGGACCTTTGGTCTGACCCAGTATGGCCATTCTTATGTAAGTTACTGATGGCTGAAATGCAAACAGAGGACATCTCTGAAGAAGCAGAGTTCTGGGATCCTACGATGGACAGCTGTGTTGGAGAGAAACCAATGTCTCGGCTGTGGTGGTTTGCACTTACTTAGCTCCTTCAATCCACTACGTGGCAAAGGTGTGAAACCAAGAGAGGTGAAGCATCTAGCCCAAGGCGTCGTGGAAAGTGACTAAAAAAGGTACCCCCCTCCTTGACAGAGCTGCTGTCGCTGCCTGTGGTTTTCCCTTCAGTTTAATTCTCTCAGAGGTCCTGTCGTGCCAAGTCTGAGACCATGAGCAGAACAGTTCATTGCCTTCCAGCTGCTGGGTCAAATTTTGCCTTCAGTTACACCTGGGCATCCCTGTGGAGGAGCTTGGGGTGGCTAAGGGGATAGTCTAGCCAACAGAATCTTGAGTACTAGGGCTTAAGCGGGAGCCAGAAGGATTTCAGCACTGCTGTGAACACAGGCGGACTTTGCTGCACTTTGTCAGAGTCTCTCAAATTCTTACTGGTAAAGCTTAGCACGTTTCCTCCTGAAGGCCTCTGGCCCCCTGGGGTTCCATTCTCCTCTCTCTCTTAGCTTTGCTTTTCAGATGAGCGCTTTCTTAGTGCTTCCCAAAGCCTGTAGCAAGGACAAGGGGTTTTCCAAGATCCCAGAGAGGAGCAGTGCTGGAAACCTCGGAGGCCAGGAACAGGATGTGACACACACGTGCAACGCGTAGAACAGGAACCTGGCTAGATTGCGGCTTCTAAGGACCCGGACTTGCCAAAGGAAGAATTGGAAAGCTCTCGTGCTCTGTGCAGGGCTTGTCTGGGATAAGAAGCATCTGGCGCCATTTCTCTGCTCCCAGGCCCTGCAGCTAACGAAGCTGGAGAGGGCTCCTGTGAAAATGGCACTTTAAAGCTGATGAGGCACAAAGGATGCTGACACGCACAGAATGGGGCATCATTGTCACAGTGTGTCCTGATGGCCCTGTTGTTGTTACACCGATATTGTGCATGGCACGCCCTCTCCCTGGCCGACGCCAGACAAACATGGAGCATACAGATAATGTATCCCATTTCCAAGCCCAGATCCCTTCCCCTGGGATGGCTGAGCTGATCCATCAATACCCCACCCTTTGTCTTTCTCTGCAGTGCATTGGAGGCTCTCAAAGGGGCTTGTGAGCACTGACAAATGACTCTGGGTTTCCCATGTGGGAGAGTCACACAGCAAGAGGTCGAACTGGATCTTCCGTGCTGCCCCTGAGACTGGACTGAAGTTGTTGCTCGCTGCTGTGCGGTTTCCCCATTCCTGGCCTTTTGCAGTGCAAAGCAGCAAGGGATCCCGATAAGCCTTGGTGTAATTTTACCAGTCTCTAGGTCCCCGGGCTGGCTCTCAGCCGTTGGTCACATTTGTGTTGGGGTTGGAGGTTACAAGTGCTGGCATAAAAGCTGCTGTTTGGCTGCAGCTCCTGTGCAGTGTGCCAGAAACGGCTGATTTTTTTTCCCCTGTCTTTGGAAGCCACTACAGCAACATTTTTCTAGCTGGATGGTGAGCGATTTCCCTCCGGAGAGGAGGAGAAAATGGCTGTTTAGAAGTTAATTACCTGTTGTGTTAGTCTGACAGCGATGAAACTTATGAGCACGACAGCGTGGATCTGCTTTTCCTGCAAATCACACTGAACACGGGGTGAAGGAAGTTGCCCGGTGGCCAGGCATGCTCCCAAGCCTCCCCCGGCCGTCCTCCGTCCCCGGCGCGCCGCTCAGCCTTGCATTCCTCTCGCAAGGAACGCTTTGCTTCCCTGATGCGGGGACAGCCGGGGAGCTTCTTGTAGCCCTTGGCACAAGCAGCGCGGCGCACGGGGTGTGCCTGCCTGCCACAGACAGCTGATTTATTGACACACACAGGCCCTGCTGCAGCAGCCCCGTGCTCTTTCCGAGCATCTGCCAAGATGCTTTTGAACTGGATTTCATGGTGAGAGAGAAGCTGTCTCTGATGTCAGCACATGGGCTCCGCTGGCCTTGATTCCTTCCAGACAGCCTTGCTTTCCAGCGCAGCCGCCTCTCTTATTCCGAGATGAAGCCCAGGCCTCAAGATGGCCGCCTGGACCAGCCGTGGGTGATAGTTTTGTTTTGTTTCCCATTCTGGGCCCTGGTGAGGAAAGCTGTCTGCCATTCAGCTGTTCCCATCTGTAGCCCCTCTGCCTGCCACCTTTCCCTGGCATGCTAGGGCACCCAAACTGGCACTTGGGCACCTTGCCAGCTGCCTGAGGACCACCCCTAACATCCATGGGGTAGCTGACCTCGGAGACTACAGGTCCCAGCGTGCAATTCTCCATCTTGAGTCATTCAGCGTGGGACCTGTTATGCTCTGCAGTCTGTGCCTTCATGTTAAAGGTGGCAGGCTGCAGGGCTCTTGCTTTGAGGGAGGGGCAGGAAAGGAACAGAGCTTAGTAAGACATTATTTGTATACCTGGGTCTTGTATGAGGCGTTGGTTTAGTTCCTTGTGCTTTCCTGTCTGGAGACTGCACTCAAATGGGAAGAGTGGCCCGGGAGGTTAAAACTGCTTGGGAAAGGATTTTGCTCCCTGCGTTGTTCTCTGGGACTTCTGCTCCATCCTGGATTGTGCCTTTGTTTGCTGAGAGGATTCGACCGCACCAGATGGCTCTCCGGCTTTGTTTGCGCGTCTACAATTAAAAGCACTGCCATGGTGAGGCCACGGCAGGAGCACTGGGAGAGCTATGTGAACCAGGGGTGGGCCAGGGGCCACTGACACACAGAAAAATCAGTCGGGGGCCACACACACGTGAGAAGAAAAAAAACCCCTCACTGAGGCGGCCTCCAATTGAGGAGAAAGTCACTCCCCACATTCCTCTCGCACACCAGAGCCTAGGGGGCCCAGCCTAGTAGCCCTGTGGTGGGGTAGAGGGGGCTCCCCAATGTTGGGGGGGAGCATGAGTCTTGGGGGCCGGATCCAGAGAAGCCGGGGCCTGGATGCGGCCCCTGGGCCTGAGGTTCCCCACCCCTGAGGTAACCACCTCCATGAGGGGAGTAGCTAACAGCGCTGGGAGCCCGTTTACACGGGGATGTGCTTCTGAGGGAGCTATGTCCAGCTCTCCTTGGCCAGAAGGGTTATCTGGTGGGGGTGGGAGATGAGCAACTGAAATGGGATGAGGCAGGGAGCAGGCACACCCCCTGTACAATATTCTGAAAATCCAATTAGTCCAGTCAGAGAGGATGAGGAAAACTCTGGCTGGACTAGGTTGGCTGTTGTGTCAGATTCGTGGTGGGTGCTGCAGAGAGAGGGAGCTGTGAGCAGCTACTCTGAACTCTCCCCGGGGATCATCCTCCAGCTGAAAACAGCTGGCGTGCAGTGTGCTCCCTCGTGCCCCCTTCTCTGGTGGGCTGCAGGAAGACGGGCGAAGGAGCCAGCGGGCGTCTGAAGGCCACTGCTGTGTGTTCAAACTGTTGCATCCGGAGGGAGAGTGGGAGCTGTAGGCAGCCAGCGTTCTGTGGCACTGACTAGCTGACACATTTCTAAATTGCCATGTGAGTCATTGGTGTGTCTCCCTCC
>JANRFK010003836.1:4521971-4532131 GCA_030068395.1 Apalone spinifera | reverse complement strand
GGAAACTGAGGCACCAGTGGCTGACATGACAGGCCCACGGTCACTAGTGAAGCTGTGACTAGACCCCAGCTGTCCTGGCTCTTTGTTCTAACCACTACCCATCACCACCTCTCAGGGAATTCTCCAGGTTGCTTTGTTTGCTGGTGGTGTCCCCCTTCTGAGCTAGCAGACAGGGTAGGTTTTGACAAGGCAGCCCTTGTGCCTGGCTGGCTCCCTCTGGGGCCAGGAGCCATCTGCCTGCGTGTCTCCCCTACGTATTCGATCTGCCAGCCCTGAGAGCCTGGCTTAGGCCCCTCTGCTTGGGACTCCCTGCAAATGGGATTCGGCTGGGGGTCTCACACCCAAGCCAGGGGGCAGCAGCAGGTTACCTGGTAGCTGCTGCATGGGGCACAGCACTGGCTCCTTACAATCCCCATAGACAGATCTGGAGCTTTATTCCCGCCCCACTCCGGCTACCTCCTGTGTGCTGGGTCCCCACAGGGTAAAGGGTCCGTGTGCATGCATAGGCCTGTGTGCCTGGGCTTGCTTTGATATCCTGCAGACGCCTTCAGGCAGCCCCTGTGCACGACGCAAGGTCTGCAGGGCCGCTTTTCCCTCCTCTCCTGACTCGGCCGCAGCCGTGTCGCTGGCTGGACCATTCACTGGGCACCTGCCTTGTGCGGTGACAACACCCTGCGTGCTGCACAGCGGGGGCTCTTGTACATTTCAAAGGAGGAATGTGGAAGTGCCTATCGACTAGTCGATGGAAATTCCATCGACTGCTCGACTAGTAAATTACTCGCTATTTAACATCCTTCAATATAGTGTTATATTCTAATTACTGGCGGGGAGCTACAAGACTGGTCAGGTTGCAGAAATGTCAGTGTTGAGGCTGCACATTCCACCTTAACTCTGCCCTTTAGATGTATGCATCATCTTGCAGTCTCATTACATGGCCTGTTGTGCCAATAACATGCTGTCATGTCCCACCATCTTTTTCCACACCCTCCACTGTGTGTGTAACTTCCTGCGGTGTCATTCCCATTCAGTGCCACTACTGTGGCGTCTTTCATGTCAAGTCCCTTTCTCTCTTGTGCGTGACTGGGAGCTTCACCCTGGCTCTGGCCCCATTCCCAGGCAAGAGGGCTAGAGAGGATCAAGTGCCTGTAAGAGAGGGCACCCTGGTGTGGTGCAAGCCTGGGGGTCAGAGGAGCTAGTGCTGCATCCTGCAGAGCTCGGCAGATTCTGGGCAGCGGTGGGGCCCATAGGGTGGCCCTACACAGCTGCCCAAATGCAGACAAACCCCAGCAGCAGCTTTGAAAATACAGTGAAGGCCTTTCCCCTTCCCCTGAGAGGGCACCGGGGCGAGTTAGCCTTAGAGATGCAGCCCTGAATCTCACCCTCTGGCATTGGAATCCTGTTGCTAGCGTCCGGGCACTGAGCCTTTTCCTTCCAGCCAGCTGGGTGGTCTTTGTTGGGTGCAATTCAGCAACGAGCTAACCTGCCACGCGCTCTCTGTGCTGTCGTTTCCCCAACGCTCTGTGCTGATCCGAATCTCTCCCTCCAGCACTCCCGGCGTGTTCGGCATGCTGCTGCCTTGCACGGCCGTTTGGGGAGCGGCCTGGATGGGGGCCGGGCTGCAGCGAGGTGGAGGCAGGTTCTGTCTAGCAGCTCTGTGTACTGGCTTTCTCTAGAGTAGGGACAGTGGCTGAGGCTAAGTCAAGGTGAGTTAAAACCCGTTAAATCAACTTGCCCTTTTCTCTAGTGAAGACACAGGCTAGGCCTTGACGTATGAATGTTCACTCTTTGGGCAGGGCCTTGCCCTGCAGCCTGGCTTTGTCCAGTCCCTCGCACAAGCGGGGGCGGCTGCCCTCCTTACCCCAGTTCAAATCATAGTAGTTCAGTGCAGCTGGGAAGCCCCACCTGGGTGCCTCGGGCCCTTGGCCAGGGACCAAGCGTTCCCATACATCTCGCCGGCTGGATGCTGGAGCGCTCAGAAGCATCAGCTGGCGCATTTCAAACGCGCCTCGTTTCCTACCTGGACTGTACGTTCCTTAGGAGCCAGCCCTTTGCGGCAGGGATCCTGGGGGTTACGTAGCGCCGTGGGCCTCACTGTCTGAGTGCTGCGGTGGAGACGATCAACAGCCATTAACAATACCCTGCTGTGGCCGTGCGCACATCCCCCTCTGCAGGCCCAGAGGTGGGAGTTCTGGGTTCCTGGGCCCTGAATCTCTCTGGTGTTAACCCAGGGCAGTCCCTGCCTCGGGAGGCCAGCCACTCCTTGCGTGGGTGAGGATTTGCAGGGCTGACTTCTGATCCGAGTGTTTTGTCCAATTGTACAGTAAATAAAACGCCCTAAACCAGGGGAAGGTGCTAACCCGCAGCCGTGTGTTATCTTTAGAGCAGCTCTCTGTCCCGGGAGGAGTGACTGATCGCCTTTCAAGCATTTCATCAGCCTTCCATAAATTATACCCCACGCGGCTTGCCCTCCGTTCATGTTGTAGCTCCTTCCCTGTTGTTCGGGTGATCTCTGCCATGACTCACACCCCGGGCAATAGTGCGGCGCTTGTACTGCGGGGGAGATTTATGGCTGTAGCTGTGGGGTGCTCTATTCCTCCAGATAATCAGGACGTCATTTATGCTTAGCAAGCCCAGTCCTCACCCTGGACTCGTGACATCAGCCTGGCCAAAGCCTGGGTCTTTAGGAATGCTGCAGGGTGCTGGCCCTTTCCGGGGCGAGGGGTCTCAGTCCCACCTGTGACCAGGGTTCCCTGTAAGCTGAGCACTGGGGCAGCCACCCAGGAGAGAGTCTGGTGCTACCCAGCTGATTAGCAGGGTGCCCACAGCGCTCACAGCTGGTAGCCTCTTTCTGTACTGGTGGTGCACACCTGCATGTGCCTTGGTGCACATAACAAAATGTGTTCCATGCATGCATGGAAAAATGAGAGGGGCAGTTGCCTGTGACATATTTAATTTGCCTCCCCAGGCAGGGAAAAGGGGTCCTGTCACGGGCCTGGGTAGCGAGATCCCTGGAGAAGACAGATGGGCACCTGGCTGGAGAAGGCTGTGGGGGACAGGCAGGCAAAGGAGACCCAGAGGCTGCTAGGGATGGAGCAGGGAGCAGGCCAAAGGGTTCCTGAGGAGCTCAGGGAGAGACAAACGAGTCTCTGGGACCTGGTGAGGAGAGCAGGTCCCAGAGCCCAGGCTGCAGCTGGAGCCAGGAGGGACAGGGCAATACAGACCCTTAGCCAGAGCCTGAGTCTGCTGACAGCGGGGGTGTCTCCTTGCAGTGTAGATGCACCGTAGAGAGACTGAGCCTGCAGCTGGCCCTAGGGTGGGGCCCAAGAGAGATTCTGTAGCCCCAGATTCAGTGCTGACGAAGGAGCAGCGCAGAGCTGGGAGGAAGGGGAGTGATGATGGTGCAGCGGGGGGGGAGGGCACACGGGGAGGCACCTTGGCAGCTGGGGACCAGAGGCGGGGAGGGAAAGGGGGCATGGGGCCCACTGTTGCTGGGAGGAGCTGCTTGAATCCCATAGGAAGGCCCTGGGCGCTGGGGCCGTGGGAGTGAAGCTGAGGCATGGGCTGGCGTGGGGGCACTAGCAGGTGGCTGTACGAAATGCACCGTTTGGCAGTGCAGTGGCACAGTCTGAGGCTCACTGTGCCCCCAGAAAGGACGTTTCGGAGAGACAGACAGACAAGGAAAGAAAGGGGAGGACCAAAACCAACTTGTCAGTCTGGAACATGAAACAATGCCCTCCTTGAAGGCCAAACAGCTCCGGGCTGCAGCAGCGAAGGGGCAAGGCAGGGACCCAGAGAGGGCAACAGCCATGTGAAAAGCCCAAGAATGACGGGAACCTGCGTGAAGGCCTTCGGAGAGGCCCCGGGCGCCCCGCTGTAAACACCAGGCATGGGCGAGTTTACTGAAAACAAAAAGGTGAGTGACGCAGAGGAGGCCACTGAGGGGTCCGTGTCACAGTGAGGTGGGGGAGATAACAGCTGTCCTTGGACCCAGTGCTGGGGGTGAGAGACGGGCATTGAGCCGAGTGCCTTGTCAGGTCTGGGAAAGGTGCCCCACACGTCACAGCTAAATGCCAGGCGGAACAGATTGTTCAGCACCAGTAGCCAGCACATGCAAGGCCAGGCGTCACGGGCCGGGGCACGAGTAGGGGGAATGTCTGGCGTGGGGCCAAATATGTAAACCTGCAGAGAGGTGAAGCCCGAGCAGGGGGCTGCATGGTGTAGTTACAGCTGGACCGGGGGAAGCTGACGACAACACAGAAAGGTTACCAGCCACATGCATGAAGTGCCGCTGTGTGGCAGGGGGAAAGGTGCACCGAGAGCCTGCAGCAAGCTCGGAAAGTCTGCACTTGAAACCCTCCAGGCGATAGCAAACTCCAGTCCTTCCTGGGCAAGAGCCGCCTGTCACCGGGGCCCAAAGCAAACCGCGAAGCAGGAGTTGGCGGTAGGCAGCACGATGAGGAAAGCAGATAATCTGGGGTTTAACTGTGGTCTAGCCGAGAGGCTGTTTGCCATACAAGGCCGTCAGAGCAACACTTGCAGTCAACTCACGTCCCTGGAAGGAGGGCTCCCAGGACAGAGGCTGCCCCGCTGTCAGACCAGACTCAGGGGCTACACCAGGGAACCGGTTTTCCCGCCAGAAATATTCTGTCAGCTGAGGAGGAGCTGCAGGGCGCGATGGCAGGCAGCGCCAGGAGAAGGATTGGCTCTCCTGCTCCTCCAGATACTAGACTTCTTTCTGTAGGTCTCACCCCTCTGAGGGGCAGGGGGCTGCTTGAGCGCCTAACACGGAGGATAAAGGGCCAGCGGCCGCTGCTCTCTGCTATATGCTCATTTAAATTTCACTGGCAACAAGAAATCTCTTAAAATTCCCACTGCAGCCACGGTGCTGTGGTGTAACCTGCCCCCCGTATTCTCCTCCTGAGACTGGTTGCAACAGGGGGCCTGCAGGCTCCGGGGCTCAGAGCGTTCCCTTTCTTGCTGGAGCTTCCCCTTGTTGTAGCCATTGCAGTTTTTTCTAAGTTCCCTGGTTGAACCCAGCAACTGAACCTCTTAGCATATCCTCCGGACCCCGCTGTCGGGCAGAGGGCTTTTAGGCATGGCCCCTGCCTGGAACAGCTCCGTCCGCCTTTCACCTAGTCAGAACCCCGCTCAATGCGGGACGTGTTTTGTCCTTTCAGTGCATCTGCTCTCCCTTCGCTGCTGGCTGCTCATTTACTTTCTCAGGTGCTTTGTAACAGGTTTGCAATTCACATCAACTGTTGCCACTTTGTGTGATCGCTGAATGTCAATGAAGTGACTTTTTTTTCCCCCATTCACTGTGGCTTGTTCTGGCCAGAGACCAACTTGTTAAATTCTAACCGCCTGTACTTGAACGGTGGCAAATGTCTCCTGCCTGATCTCTCAGCCAGGCTCAGTTATTTGTCGTGCTTCGGTGATTTCACGTAGCTGGTAATCCCACAGGTATGTGTCTGTGAAGTCGAATGACTTCTGTGCCTCGTATCCTGGCATGCACCAGAATCCCTGCTATTATGGTATGAATGCCTAATTGTGCTAACTCTGTTGTTAACTGCATTATTTCCTTGACTACATCATTCCTGCTTTCTGAGATGCCCTTTCTAATCACCATTACACCCGCTAAAGAGCCAGCTAGACTAGCAGTCGTAGTTGGCCTACATTCCTTCTGAAGGTCAGTGCCAACTGTAGACACAGCAATTCAGCCATCACAATGGCCCCAAAATCAGACGGTTACATGCATCTCTAAATTGTGGGTATGAAAGGCCATTCCCACTGCATGGGCGTCGTCCTCAGTGGGGCATCAGCAGAGATGTGGGCGTGTTGGCCTCTTAGTTGTCATGTGGGATTGTTCTGCTCTTCCCTTTGTTCTATTGAATCGGTCTTAATCTGCAACGGTCCAGCTGCAGTTTCATGTAATTTCTTTCTGACCTTCCTTTTCCCCCAAGTCTTTTCCCCGCCCTGGACAGTCCCCTTCTGTTCTCAACTTCAGCCCTTTGTACATGACCTACCTGCTCTTCCCAGCTGAGTGGTGTTCATTAGGTTGCATTGAAGCCTTGGCTCTCTTCCAGGCACACTGTAGAAAGTGAATTGGCTGTCCCCAGCTCTGCCTTGTGTTTGGTGGATGCTGCATCCCAGCAACCCACAAGGAAGCAGATACTGGGGCAAGGCAGTTGTACATTTCTGGGCAGGTCCTTGGGGATCCCTGGGCGGCAGCAGGGAGCTTTGGAGCTTGCCACTGGACTGTGTGCTCTGACATGTCCTTTCTGCTGGGCCAGGATTCCCAGTCCACGGGCAGGCCACACCTCTTCTCTGTGCTGTGTGATGCTCATGCTGGCTCCAGGATCGTTGGAGTTTTCACTCTGTGGGGCCGTGGCATAGCCGGGGTGGGCCTGAGGGGGCTGTGGCCCACCCACTTATCATCCAGGCTCTCCCACCAGTGTCTCACCTGTGCCCTGGCCCAGCTCTTCCCACCCAGTGCTCCTGCCAAGGTCTGGGATATGGGCATGGGGCTTGGCACGCTCTTCCCTTCCGGTGCTCCAGCTGTGGAGCCCGGTCGGGGACTTGTCCTGCTCTTCCCACCCAGCGCATTTGCTGGAGAGTGGCATTGGTGCATGGGGCTTGTAGCGCTAGGCAGGAGCACTGGATGGGTGGAATGGGGCAAGCATCTGGACCCTGCAGGAGGGACTCCCTCCTATCCCATCCTACCCACTGCTATGTAGGCGGCTAAGATCACAGGATTTGCAGTACCAGGTCAGGGTCCATGGAGTCTAGCGTTCTGTCTCTGATAGCATCCAGCACCAGCTGCTCCAGGGGAAAGTGCCAGAGTCCCCTGTACTGCACAATTTGGGAATAGTCCACTCATAGAGAAAGAGATACTGATTCTTTCAACCCCTAGCTGGCTTAGGCCCTGAGCAAGAAGGTTTCTATCCTATATTGTGTTATATCCCATCCAAGCTGGCTTGGATTGTTCTCGCTAGCCGTGTGAGGGCCTAATCTACTTTTGAGCTTGCCAAGCAATTTGCCTCAGTGCAGCAGTGAGTCCCAGAGGTTTATTGTGTTGGGGGAACACACATTTCCCCTTCACAGCTTTCGTGTTTTGAATTTCTTTGCTCTTGTCTGGTGAGAAAAAAATAAATGGAAGTGTCCAGTTTATCTAGTCATTTTATAGGCAAATATGTTTTCCACTTCTTGTCTGTCTGTCGGTCGATCGATCAAAATAGTCCTCATTTTTTCCAAAATCTTTGTTTTTCACACAGGGGAAGACGTTTCAGGCGTCTGCCCCGTCCTCTTTGTGTTTCTCCATATTTTTAACTTTGAATTGGGGTTGGCAGACCTGAAAACTAGGGAAAGTGAGCACGTGCCATCAAATTGCAATCTTCATAGATTTTAAGGCCAGAAGAGATCATCATCATCTAGTCTGGCATCCTTCATGATGCAGTGTGAAAGGTGATGAGTAACTCCTGGGATAGGCTCCAGCCAATCCACAAGCCAGGAACTGGTCTGGTGACTCACTGGGCAGGTATTTAAGCCTGACAGGCAGAGCAGTCGCTCAATCTGCTTGAAGTAATTCCAGCCCTTGGAACTCTCTCCTGCCTGATAGTGGCAACAAATACCGCAAGCCTCAGTCTGTTTAGCTCTAGTCTTGTTCCAGCCCTGCTCTGGACTCCTGGCTCTGACCTCTAGGCATGATGTTCCCTAGCATGATTTCTGACAGAGAATGTTACTCATTAGTTCTCGCACCAAGCCAAATAACTTGTGGTTGAGCTAGGTCATGTGTTTCAGAAAGACTCTCAGTGTTGAGGGAGTCAGTGTGGCCTAGTGACTAGGGAATTGAAATTGGACACAGGAGACCTGAGTGTTATTCCTGGACCTGCTGCTGAGGTAACTTTGCACAAGTCACTTCAGCGCTCTGTGCCTGTTTCCCCGCCTGTGAAATAGTACTTACTCCCTTAAGTGCTTTGAGATCTATGGATGAAAAGTCCTATATATGATTTGGTGTAAAGACTTCAAGTGATGGAGAACTGGCTACATTCCTAGAATTTACTACATCACCACTACATTCCTAGACAATGTATAATCTGCTCCAAATGCTTAATTACACTCCCTGCTAAAAAATGTGCATCTTATTTCCAGTTTGAATTTCTGGGGGCTAAACTGCAAGGACTTCAAAAGCAAAGGGCCCAACGGGGAGATCTCATGAAAAGGGAGTGACACAGGCAAGGTGATGGGCCAGAAAGATGATCTTGGTGGGAGCACTTAGAACAAACTTGAGGGGAGCGAACTGGGAGCACTTAAATGAGCCTAGAGCAGGGAGCTGCAATCCCCAAAATGATCAGAGCTTGGCCAAGGGGGGACACAGAGGAAAAGTTGGATCTTGGTAATGTTATGCTAGAAGTTGCAGCCTGGTGTAAACAGGGCCTGAATGGGTGGGCCAAAAGAAATGGATGAGTCAAAGACAAGGCCACGACTGCAGGCTTGAGTGACATGCAGGATGGTGGACCACACAGGGGATGGGGAGGGTTAGAGGAAGATCAGGAGATTGGCTCTGGCCATGGTAAGTTTCAGGGGGTGACTGAATATTCCTGTGGGAAAGACAGACCATGATTTTGATTTGGATGGATGGAGACAGGGCCTAAGTAGTGATTTGTGAATCACCTGCGTTAAGGTGGCTTTGTTCTTCATTGGTCTCTCCTGATTAGGTTCTGATCTATGACAGAACAATGCTGCTTCCCCAAGGGCTACTTCATTCCCTTAACAGCCTCTTCTGAGGAACTCTATCAGATGCTTTTCAGAAGGCAAATAAGAGCCACTTCTGCATCCTCTTCTTTGTTGTCTTTCAGCAAAATCTAATAGACTGCAGAGGCTGATTTCCATCTGAGACTTTCTTGTTGCTTATGTCTTTAGCCATCAGCTCTTAACATTTCCATCTTACCGGGGTTGGGGGCCGGCATGTTATCCCTGTTTGACAGATGGGAAGTGCCGGCAAAGTAGAGCTCAGCGATCTCAGACCTCAGTAGTTCAGGAGCCAAATTAGTGATCAGCATGACCCAGAAGAGCCAAGGTCCTGTGAATTCATTGTGTCATTTCCTATAGATTTGAATTTCAACAGAGGGGATGTTTGGGGGTGGGGAGGGGTGTGTGTGTGTGTGAACTGTATTCTCACAGCAAAATGACTGACCAGTGATTATTATTGTATCAACTACAACAGGTTAATGACATTGTCAAAGCATCCTCATTGGTTAATCATTTATATCACCCAATATTTTAAAAGAGCAAGAGGCACATCAAAGAGCCAGTTGTGGCTTGTGAGCCTAAATTGGAGTATCACCAGCATATATGAAAGACAGGTCTACACTAGAGTTGTTCCAGTGGCACAGCTGTTTGGATGTAGCTATTGTGCCGTAGCGCTGTTTGCCAAGGGGGGGAGCTCTCCTGTGGCATGCTCACTTCACCTCCCCGAGCGGCGGTAGCGCTGGTGCTCTGCCACCATTCTAGTGCTGCTCACGCTGGCCCTGGGCTCAGTGAGTTCTCTCACACAAGGGGGATGGCTTTTCCACACTCCCCAGGGACTTGAGTTATAGCAAAGTAAGCACAGGCTGCCCCGGGGATGGAGCTGGCTCCCACATTTGGAAAGCAGGATAGGGGACCCTATGAAGGTAGGCAGGTGGGATGGGTTCTGGAGTGGCCGAAGGCAGTGTTTCAAGTGGTACCAGTACCTGTCGGGGTACTTGAGAGAAGTCTGGGGGGTACGTCAACACAACTGACATTGGGAGAAAACTGAATGTTTGTTTTAAGTTTTACAGTGCTTTATTATTTTTGTACTTTTTACACCAAAAACTGTCATTGTGCACCCGGCTACGATTAAGTTGTTTAAACAAACATGTTGCAATGGTAGAAAATTTATGTGTCTGAAAACTAGGTACTAGGGCTACTTACGATTTTTTGGTTTTGAAAAAGGTGCTACTTTATAAAAAAAGGTTGAGAAACACTTGCCTAGGGGATAGGGCATTTGCCTGGGGAACATAGGATCGGGGGCTTGAGCCAGGCCCACCCTGGGAGCAGCTGGACAGATCTGCCCTAAGTAAGTTGCCCCAGATCACACAGGACCTCTGAGGCTACACTGGGCCGTGAATGTGGGTTTCTGG
>JANRFK010003836.1:4499486-4515019 GCA_030068395.1 Apalone spinifera | reverse complement strand
CACTGGTTCTTAACCAGGAGTTTGGGGCTCCCTGGAGGGCTGGTGTTAGACTTGATGGGCCCTGGGGCAGACAGTTGAAGCCTGAGCCCTGCCACCCAGGGAAGAAAGCCAAAGCCCGAAGGACTGAGCTTTGGAGGGCTGGCGTGCAGGGCAGCACCTGGGCAATGCATTCTGGGTGTTTCCCTGGCTGTTAGCAAGGAGGGCCAGCCCAGTGCCGTACAGAGGGCCGGTGTGGTGGGAGGACACTGGTTTAGATGGAAGACCAGAATGAGAGCTAGAGGACCCTGCACAAGCCAGGCCTCTGCCATGACAACTAACAAGGTGTTAGCCGCAGTCCTTGGAGTAGAGCCTTGTGAAAAGTTCCTCCTGTGGATTTAAGAGCCAAGCCCTGTGGGAAGGGAATTGACTCAGTGGCTCTGCACCCTGAACTCTCTTCCCCCAGGCTCACTGGGCTTCTCTGTGGGGCTCTTTGTTGAGCAAAAGCCTAGAGGTGTTGGGGGGGAGGGGTCGTTTGTGTGTGTTAATTGCAGGGGGCTTTGAGCCTCGGGCTGCTGGGAATAAGTGCTCTCGCACCATAAACTGGCAGGGCAGGGACTGACACTGGGGCCAGTGGGGGAGGAGGCAGTGAACTGACAAAGGCCATGTTGTCTAGCGGGCTGGTCATCTGCAGTCTATGCCACCTGCTCCTCAGTAACCCTCCCCCCAGAGGCTGAGAGCTCCTCTCCCTTTGACAGGCAGGAAAGTGGCAGCCCGGGGAGGGTGCCAGACTAGCAAAGTTCCCTCCAGTTGCGGCTGCCCAAGCACTCAGCTTACAGGGAACCCTGCAGACTAGTGGCTGTCAGAATGGGGGAGATCACAGCTCTCCTGTTTCTTAGGGTCTCCCTGAGCCACTGCTGGCTCTCATGGGTGTGGACTTCCATTTTTCTGGGAGGGTGCCCCAGCCCCTCTGCCACTTCCCCCAGGCCTCACCCTCGCTTTACTTCTTTGCACCTCACCTGCTCCCCCTCTCTCCCCAGTGCTTCCGCCTGCCCCCAAATAGCTGGCCGGTGGGTGCTGAGCACCCCACTTTATTTTCCATGCATGCTCCAGCTGCAGAGCACCCACAGAGTTGTCAGCTATGGCTGGTTAGCCCATGAGTGGCTTTCCCACTGCAAGATGGAGCTATTACTACAGTACCTACTGACTGACACTGGCTTGTAGTGTGGCATGGGGCACATCACTTAACCTCGGTGTGTGTGTCTTCCTAAGCGGAAACCAACGAGAGGGCTTACCAGTCTGTGGGCAGTGAGCATCCAGCAGCATTTAAACAATGGAAAGTGCTGGGGAGCAGCTGTTAGCCATCTCTGCAGCCAGTGAGCAGAAGGGCCATTTCCTCCCTGTTTTGCTGCCTTCCCTAGAGGTGCAAGGGGCGAGAGGAGCAGTGGGTAGGGGCAGTGTTTGAAAGAAGTATTTTCATCTGCTGGAAGCTGGCTTAGAAGAAAAGGAGGGGTTTCCAAGAGCAGAGGTGGAGTTTTTTGGCTCCCCCAGAGGGCATAGCCTCCAGGGCACAGGGGTTGCAATATTCTCCTTTCATGTCTTTGTAGCAGTGCGGCCAGATCTAGCTGGGTTAGCTCAGGCCTCTAGCTGGGTTAGCTCAGGCCTCTGTCCTCCAGATAATCTGTGTTGCATATGGTTATTGTATGGCCATTTCAGACGTGATATTTTAAATGGCTGTCCTTCTTTGTGGATGTTGGAGCGTCTGATGCTTTTTTTTAAGAGCAGACATTTGCCCCAGTGCTGTTGTACTATATTTTTTATAGTGTTTGGCTGTCATCCTCCACTCTGAGGGCTACAGAGGTGTGTCTAGACTGGCAAAATTTTGCACAAAAGCAGTTGCTTTTGCGCAAAAACTTGCCGCCTGTCTACACTGGCCGTGAGAATTTGCGCAAGAACACTGACTTTGTAATGTACAAAATCAGTGCTTCTTGCGCAAATACTTTGATGCGTCCACTCAGGCATAAGCCCTCTTGCGCAAGAGGGCCAGTGTAGACAGGAACGTTAATTTCTTGCGCGAGAAAGCCCGATGGCTAAAATGGCCATCGGAGCTTTCTTGTGCAAGAGAGCGTCTTCACTGGCACGGATGCTTTTGCGTAAAAGCACATGCCAGTCTAGACGCTCTCTTGTGCAAATACTTTTAACGGAAAAACTTTTCCGTTAAAAGTATTTGCGGGAAATCATGTCAGTCTAGACACAGCCCAGAGGTTCTGTGGTGCTGGACAGGGCTAGTTTAGAATATAAATAGTATAATATTGGATGCCTGCTTAATTGCAACATCTGCTGTAAAATTGATTAAATAGCTTGGGTGAGGAAGATTCTTGCTCAGTTGTGTCAATATTAGCATACATTCTGCTTGAGAATGACTTTAGTTAGTGCCAAGTAGTTACGTGAAGTTTAGCTGGGAGTTAATACCTTAGAGATGCAAAACTCCGCTGTTCTGCCACACAGATTGCCAGGTAAGGTTTGAGGTGCATTTTGTTCCGTATACTGGAGGCTTTGGTCAGAAATTTCAGGGCTTGGGTGAAATCTAAGCCAAATAATTGCAGATCTAAAGAGCTATACATCCCAGTAGCTACTCTTAAAAATAAATTCTGGTTTGAATTCAGGCAAAAGGCGATGTTAAGAGTTACCTGGTGAGGGTTAAAAAGAAAGTTTGTCCCAGTTTTGCTATTTCAGAATATATAAAGAAGGTCTGAAGGGAGAGGGGGTGTGCAGTTTTTTTTTAAAACCCTCCTGCTTTAGTTCTTATCTCAGAAATATCAGCAATGTCAAGGCTGGTTTTGCTGGAGGATTTCTTGGGGGTTATGTGTTGGGAGTTCTTGGGTCACAGCTAAAGGGATCTGGGGATGTGTGTTGCAATCTTTAATCAAGAGAGTTTCTCTCACCACTGTTCATTGGAGTTAAATAAACTCATAAACAAACACAGGATTCAAATAACCTGACTAAACTTTTTCTGATGACCTGGTTCTGAAATAATACCAGGTCTGCAGGCTGTGTGGACTGTTTGTTACTGTGCTTGGTGCTTGATAGGAAATCCCTCTTTGTATGGATGTAACTGTATGTGGCTGAGAGAGAGGCCATATTTGGAAGTTATAAGCCTTGGAAAGTGGACTCAAGGTTGAGTCTTACTCTGCATTTTCTGACCAGGTGCTGGGGGATTTCTCAGCTTAAAGTTGGGTTAATTTGTGGTTTGTGGATGTAAACCACCACTTGATGTCAGGTTTTTAACTTACAACATCCCTGTGGAGTTGGCTCTGGTTTCCTCCCTAAATTTAGCAGCCTAGTGATCCTGATGCAGGGAAGGTCTTCTCAGAATGACTACTGGTCCGTATCCTTCTTCCCCTGCCCTCCACACCTCCAATTGCTTCCAGCTACCTGCTGCTTCTTGTGTAAGGGCTGACTATAACCAGAGGTGGAGGGAGACAGCAATGCCCTATTCTCCACTCTTCTAGTGCCTTTCATTCCAGGATCTCAGTGAGTTACAAGCAGACCCAAGAATGGCTCATGATCCAAATGCTGTCCAAGGTCAGATTCCTCTCAAATACAAAAGTATTGAAACGAAAGATCCAGGCATGCATTGCTCTACTTCTAGCCAAAGGATATGGCTGCATTGCATGCTGGGACCTGTAGTCTTCATGGGGGTGTACCTCCATATTAAAAGAAGAAGGTGGCTCCATTTTATTCAACATGGGTGCAGCCTTCATGCTCATGGCAGGTTGCCAACATGGCACTTGGTTGGGTAAACTTTGGTGGCCCTTAGTCCTTTACATCACGAGAAAAAGAAAGGGACACGCTCTCACCTTCCAACAGTGCTTAATTCCAGATTTAAGAGTATGTTTTGAAACCCTGGGCGTTAGCACGTTTAGAAACCTCTGGGACACCCACTTTGTGAGTGTGATTCAGGAAACCTACCCTGGTTGGGTGGCAGTTCTCGGGGGTCATGGTAAATCTCCTTTGTCTCCTCTAGGCTGCCTGATGTGTGGGGAAGAGCAGAACCCCCTCCCATGCACTGTTCTTGAGCTGTAAGCAGCAAGGGAGTGAGGAAGCTCCTTTGTGCAGATTTCTCAGCCTCCTCCGGTGCATGCCAGCTGGCTCTCGTTCAACATTTTTTTTCCTGGCTAGAGAGAGGAGGCGGGGAGAAAGGAACATCTTTAAAAAGAAATCTACAAAAACGACACGGGAGTTACTTAAAAAAAAAAAATCCAACCCAAACAATCCAGGCTGGGGGATTACAAAGGTAGCGTTAGGAGTCGAGAGCAGAGAGCTCGCACTGCGGCTCTGGAAAGGAAGGCGCGCCCCCTCTTGAGTTTCTTTAGTCGTAAAAGGAAACAAAAAAGGATCTTGTGTGGAGGCAGCGTCTGGGGAAAGCTGTGGGCTGGCTGCCAGCAGCGGATGGCGGGAGAAAGGGCCTGCAATCCAGCATCCTCTCTCCTTTCTGCTTTGTCCCACTCGGAAGACGGGGCACCAGTGGGTGATGGGGCAGGATGGGGTAGTTCAGCGCAGGGCCAGGCTGCAGGGAGCACACTTCCTACTTGGTTCTGACTGAGATATTGCTCTTTGGATTCTGCTCCTCCCTGCAGCCACGGCTGGGATTGCCTCACTCTCTCTCCCCTGGGGGCCGCCCCGGAGCAGATGGGCGCATTTGCTGTTTTGGACTGGGCCCAGCGAGGGCGGGAAGTTACTTGGAACCCTCCTCTGCTGGAGAGCGGCAGAGGAAACACCTCGCCCAGGAGATTTCCCCCTCATCTGTGCTGTTCCTCGATGCGGGCATTCCTGAAAGTTAATCAGGGTGAAAATTGCAGTCGGTCATGTCTGGAAGCCACCAGAGGCTAATCCCGGAGTGCTGCAGATTCAAGCACATGGGTAGGAGACAGTCTCTTTACATGTGGGCGGGCGGGCTGGCCGCGGAGTAGCTTGCTCTTGGTTTTTGTCACCTTTGGGCGTTCAGTCATTCCCTGCTGAGGTTTTTCTGCCTTCTGCTCCTACACCAGCTCAGGAGGAAGGCAGGCTCCTTAGGGTTGCAGAGGAGCCGCTGGGGTGTGTTCCAGCCCAGAGAGCCCTGGCTAATGTGGTTTCCTAGCTCCCTGCTCGGTGCTGGTGTGTTTGAAATGCTCCCTGTCCCTTTGAATAGCTTTCTCTCTCCCTGCTTGCCAGTGGCTGTTAGCTCAGAAAGTGAACTTTCCGGTTTGTCTCTTATGCCTTGGCTCCTTCCCAGTGCATAGATGTGGATTGTGGCTGCTCCAGCACCAAATGGAGCTGAATTATTCATGCCTGGTACAGTGTGCGCAGCATTCCTCAGTGCAGAGCTGTCTCCCTGAAGAACCTCTGCTCCTCTTCAAATGCCTTGTGGGCAGGTTCCCAGCCTCCCAGGTGTCTGCATGCCTTTCTGTTGTGGAGGGGGCAATGGCTGGGGCCAAAGGGAGGACTAGTAGTCACTTCGTAAACCTCTTCACGGTTCTCTGTGGTTCTTTGATTTCCTTATGCCTTGGATCCTTCTCCCAGCAGGGGCAGAGTTTCTGCTGGGCACCCAATGGGGGCAGCTTGCCAGGAGCCAGTGGGCTGTGCATAATGGGCATCAGTGGATCAAGCAGTAACAAGAGCCTTCCTGAGTCTGGCGGTGCAGCCTGTGGTGTGTGCAGATCCTGGCCTGCAGTCAGTGTGGGCGTGTTGCAGCCGGGACCCGTAGTCCTCACAGGCTGCATTCTCTGGGTCTGTAACGGTGTTTGCAGGGCCAGGCTGTGTTAATGTTTCCTAATGCGGGTGTTGGAAATTCCCTGTCATCTGTGGTTGTGAGGCAGCGCTGTGTGCGGGGACATGAGATCAGCCCCGCCCCCTGAACGTTGCTGCCCCCCCCACAGGGAGGTTCTGGTCTTTCTCCATTCTGGGGGACATGCGTGCAGTCTCCTGGGCACGCCTTGGGTTGCAGGCAGAAGGCACAGCGTGTGTTGGACAGTGCAGCTTAAAAGGGCATCTGCTGGGCACCAGCTCTTCAGCTGTTGCAGGCTGCTGCAGAGGGATGCCCCCTGGGTGGGAGTTGCCTGCTGTGGGTCGCACTGTGTGCCTGACCCTTGTGTGTTCACTCCAGCTCTGCACTGACTTGGGGATGCTCTGCTCCCCGTGGCAGCTCTTCCTCAGTCAAGGCTCTGCTGGAGCGGGACCAGATCACTCACCAGCTGACTGCTAAGGCTGGGTTGGAGCCTGGAGGGTAGAAATTCAGGCGGGGAGGGGAGTGATTGGGATTGAATGATGGTGCTGAGATGGGGAGGGCTGCTTTAGTTGAGCTGTCAAGTCATTCTGCACATGTAGGAGATGGTGGGTGCAGGAGAGCACCCAGGGATCTCAAGCCTGGTGTGAATCATTCTTCAGGAGCGGCAGTAAGTTGTCTAGTCCCCACCCCCACAGTTGCTCTAAAGCTGGGGTTCTCAATTTATATGACCCTAAGCCTCAGCTCATCCGAACTAGGGTAACCAGTAAGCAGAAGCTTATAGGTTAATGCTACAGACTACATGCATTTCCCTCCGCCGCCTCAGTAAATCTTTTAGCAGGCAGGCCAGCAGCCCGGCTCAGACCTGGTGCGAGCAAGGACCAGGACCTAACTCTGCTGCAGCTCTGCATTTAAAATGTATTAGGAACCAGATGGGCAGGCAGCCCGGCACAGTTCCAGCTTGCGCCGGGCCCGGGAACTTCTCGCCTCTGCATCAGAGGCAGCAGCGCGGGGTGACAGGCAGCTGGTCCATGCGGGGAGCTGGTTTTTAAATTGGCTCCCCTTGCAGACCAGCTCCCGCCTGCTGGTACAGAGGCAGCAGTGTGAAGTGGGGCTATTGTGCACTGGCTGCCAGCCCCACCCCCGGGGACTATAGACTAGTCGAGTAACAGATAAGAATCCATGCGGCTAATCAGCTATTCAGTTAACCGATACCTAACATCCCTAACCAGAACCCCACTGCCAACAGGAGCGCCAGTGCCCGGGAGGGGGGGGGGGGGAGTCAAGTTCGGGGGGCAGGGGAGAGCACAAATCTGAAGCAGCAGGGCTTCCAACCCAAGCAGGGGGCTTGTCACATGAGCCCTACTACACAGGGCTGACGCCCTTGTGCGTCTGCCTTGGCCCTAGGTTGGTGGGGTTTGGACGTTAGCCCCGGGCCCCAGCAATTCTAAGCCAGCCTTGCTGACCCCATTACAATGAGGTCCCCAGCTGCAGTTTGAGAGCTGCTGCTCTACAGCAGCCCTGCTGTTGGATGCTGGGTGAGAATTTCTTGCAGGCGGGAGGTGTCTCCATCCTCTCTGAGCTGGCTTCTTGCCTGGACAACACTTGGAGTTACTTTGCTTTTCCTCCCTTGCTTCTGGGATATTCCTGCTGCAGTTTCAGCCTGTCGCTGGCACACTCTATCCCCTGCCCCCAGTCTCCTCTACAGGCTCCATATACCCAGATCTCCTACTTTCCAAACCTGGGCTAGCCCATTGGCTGCTTTCTTTAGGGACTTGGTGGACTTCCAGGACCAATTTTCTGTTCAGTGGGGTGGAGGTTTGAGGGCTGTTTTGGGATTCTGGGCCTGTTTGCTTGGGTCTAGGCCAGATCCCTGTTCCATCTAATCGACTTTCCTTTACAAATCCAGATGAGAGAGCATAGAAATGAATTAAGTGGGAAGCTCTCTGATCCCAGCAGAGTGGCCCAGAGCAAAGCACAGGCTGTGGTGTGCTGTCCAACATGACCCGTGCTGTGGTCATTATAACATGGCCATGTGAACTACAGGTCCCAGCATGCAATGCTCACCCCTTTACATGACCTTACCCTGGCATCAGTATGAAGTGTTGTATGCTGGGACTGGTAGTTTTTACAGGCTGCAGTTGACTATCAAAAGGAGGGGGTCGGGTTCCAAAGTGGGCTTTGGATATGAACCAGGGATAGTCTCTTGGACTCCCGATAAACAGTTGAAGAGGCTGTTGGTGTAGGGTAAATATTGGGCATCCCGATGGGGGGGCTGGTCTGTATTTTGCCAATAGTGCTCTGAGCTGTCATTACCCAGCAAAACCTTGGTGTGCAAGTGCCTTCTGCACATGGGAGGAATGGAGGCGTTTGGGCAAAAGTCTGTTGCAGTATTTGTTACCTCTCAATTGCCCCCGGCCTGGAGCTGATCTCACCCCCAGGAGGAGCCTTCGTGGCCCAACAGCATGGGCAGCCAAACGCATTATTGGCCCTGTGCAGCCGGACAAAGAAATCGCAGAGGGCTGGTGATACAAAGGCAGTTGTGTGCACGTGGTGCCTGTGGCAGCCAGGAGCTGGGGCTGGGGGCTGGCACGGGGGGTTTTTGCTGCTTGGGATGAGACAAGCTGCTCCTCATTTTGGTGGGAGCTAGGGGGAGCGAGGGGAATTGATCGCTGCACATCCCCGTCCCTCCCCCAGGCTGATCCATGCAGGGAAGCAGCCTGTTTGTGATCTCAGCTGGAGGAACAAAGCACAAATGGCCCTATCTGGCAGGGATGGACTGGGAAAGTGGCTCCAGAGAGGCAGGTAGACCAGAGCAGCTGGTGGGGTAGTGCTGAGGATGCTGACTGTTGTGCATGCTCCAAGCTGGGAAGTGGATTACCAGGGCGGAGAGGGGGCAGGGCGGGCTGGGGCAAGGGAAGAGGGAGGGAGGAACACACATGGCGGCTTTTGAAAGCTGTGAGTGACTCCAGTGCTGCGCGCAGCGTTCTCCTGATTCTGCACTTTCTCTGCCATTGAAACGAGAGGTCAGTGCTTTTCATTTCCAGCTCGCGGGTTCGCCCCGGCTCCTGGGGTTACAAATCTCCGTAATGACCTGTCAGAGAGCGGCTTATTAGGCGTATGGAGCCAAGGGTGCTGTGGGGAGCAGATGGAAAATGGTCTGGCTGCTGCAGCCCGTCGGATGAAAGAATCCGGGGCATTTTTACAGTGTGTGTGTGTGTGTGTCTCCGAAAACGCACCACGAAGCTGCTTGCCGGGCTCCTGCCTGCTGGGGTTTAAAGCGAATGGGTTTTATTCAGTCACCTGCTTTTGGAGTGTTGCTCCGAAATAGCCCGGTGGCTCTGGGCCGGGTGCTCAGCAGCAGGAAGAGGACAATGGCACTTGAGAGGAGCCGCACGGAGTGGGGCGGCCAAGGGTTTCTCCCGAGAGCATGGAGGGGGTTGCTGGGGCCGAGAGCCTGGCTGTTTCATGTGTTAATTACATCTGGTAATGCAATCGCCGCGAGATACTTTCCATGAGTGATTCTGATCCTCTTTCCCCCCTCCCCCCCGTTAAGTGCCTGCCCTGGCTGTGGGGAGCGCTAGGGGTGAGGGACATGACGGAGAGGATGCTAGGTCTGACGGGGGGGTGGCTGGCAAAGAGGGGACATGTGCAGTGTCAGCTTCTTGCCTACGGCACTGCCTGTACCCTTCAGACTTGATTTCAGCCCTGGGCTCTTACCCAGCATTGCTCATGGCCCTGAGTCCTGACCTGCAGTGCCCCGGCTAGTCCAGTCCTGAGCGCACCCTTCCTCTGCTGCAGCTCTGCCAGTGCCGGTCAGTTTGGACTTGGACACCGCCACTCCTCATCTGGCCTGGGGCCTCTCCCGACCAGGGGTTGTGCTGGGTATGGAGACTTTCGAGTGTGGGAGCTGGAAAGTGACTGACGCGTTCTGGTCTGTCCCTGGAGATCAGAGGTGAGCTCTGGGGGTGCAAAGTTAGTCCCTGCCGTTTGCCCCCAGCTGATCCCCACGGCTCTCGCCTGGCTGTCACGCTGTACTCATTCTGAGCCTAGACACCGCGTTCCCACCAGTGCACCAACGTCCCTGGTGAGTGACTCTGGTCCCATGCTCCAATCAAGGGTCTGGCCCCAGTCCGGTCTCGAGGGGGTTCAGGGCTGGTGTCTGCCTCTGTCCCTGGGCTATCTGCAGGGAGTGCTCAGTAATTGAGAGGGAAGTGCCAAGCAGGGAGCGTGTGAGTAATATCTTGTTGAAGCTGGGAGCTGTGACCTGCTGGGGCTGTATTGATTGAGGGAGCGGTGCCAGATGGCGGCTGCCACAAGGACAGTCAGGGTGTTAGGGCTCTTCCGAGATGCCATGCCTTGGGCCCCTGCCAGGGCAAGCAGGACGCTGCGAGGGGGCATCGCAGGTTGTTGAGTTTCATGTGGCAGTGCAGTGCCTGTGGTGGGGACTGGAGGGACGGGGTGGTGGGGGTTGTTCCCCACGCGGACAGCGGGCTCCGGACTCTGTATGTGGGCAGATTGGGGGCAGCAGGATCTGGTGCCCTCTGGTCCCCTTTGGTCTCTGAAATCGTGTACATTACTGTGAGTGTTTCTGTGGGGTGAGACACGGTAGGTGTGGGCAGCTGTGACCGGGGCATGTAATGGAGCACAGGCCTCTGTGCGTGCGTGCGTGTGTGTGTGAGAGTGTGAGGACACACGTGGATGAGGGTGAATTCAGGCTCTCCGTCTGTGGGGTGGGATGTGAGGGCGAGCTCAGGCTCAGTGTGTCTGTGGTGGTGGGGTGTGTGTGCGTCTGTTTGTGGTGGTGAGCTCAGGCTCCGAATGTGTGCGTGAGGGCAAGTTCAGGCTCCATGTGTTTGTAGTGAGGTGTGAGCTCAGGCTCTGTCTGTGGGATGGAAGTGTGTGTGCGTCAGAGGGTGAGCTTAGTGTGTGTGTGTTTTTGTGTGAGCTCAGGCTCTGTGTCCGTGAGTGGGGGGTGTGTGTGTGCTTGGGCTCATGTGTCTGTGGGGTGTATTTGTGCGTGTGAGAGGGTGAACTTGGGGGGGGGGGGGGTGTTTTTGAGGGTGAGCTCGGGCTCTGTGTGTCTGTGGGGTGTGTGTGTGAACTCGGGCTCGGTGTGTCTGGTGGTACACAGGTACCTGTTGGGTCCCCTGCGGTGGTGAAGGGGCGTGTGTCTGTCCCAGAAGCATCACTCAGTCGGGCTTCTGAATGGCGCACTGTAACACCTGTTCTTTGCTCTCCCTTTCAGCGATGATGCCGTCACCTGGGCAGATTCTGAGCGCCGGAGGCCTGAGGACGTAGCTGCAGCTGCTGCCTGGGATCTGGACGGCGCGGGGTCGGAGAGAGCCTGGAACCTCGCGGTGGGCAGTTAATTCTAAGATGTCCTTGAGCAGCGGAGCTGCCGGAGGGAAAGGAGTGGATGCGAACCCCGTTGAGACGTACGACAGTGGGGATGAGTGGGACATTGGAGTAGGGAATCTCATCATTGACCTGGACGCTGACTTGGAGAAGGACCAGCAGAAGTTGGAAATGTCGGGCTCCAAAGAGGTGGGGCTGCCGGCGCCCAATGCCGTGGCAACGCTGCCTGATAACATCAAGTTTGTGACGCCGGTGCCAGGCCCACAGGGCAAGGAGGGCAAGTCCAAATCCAAGAGGAGCAAGAGTGGCAAGGACAGTGGCAAGCCTGCGCCGGGAACCTCTCTGTTCACTCCTGGCGAGGGGACCAGCGGCAAGAAGGAGGTTCAGGGACGCTCTGGGGACGGCACCGGCTCTGGCGGCCTGGTGGCTGCTGTCCTCCCGAAGGGCACTGAGAAGTCCAAGGCAGTTCGCAGCGTGGCCAGCTCCAAAAAGGAGAAGGAGGGCAGCTCCTCCAAGAGCAAGAAGGAAAGGAGTGAGGGGGTGGGGGCTCCGTCTGAGAAGGAGCCGAGTGTGCTCCAGCCTCTCACCCTGGCCGTGAGGGTGGGACAGTACGACGCGGGCCCAGGGCCGGAGCCTGCTGTGGCGGAGCAGCTCGGGAGTATAGCGATCGACACGGGAGCGGCCCTCAACCCTTTGGGAGTTAAGTCGGAGATGGAGGACGGCGAAAGCGAGTGCCGGCAGCCGAAAAAGGTCAAGGCAGAGAAGGTAAGAGGCGGGCGAGCTGCCAGCCTGCATGGGTGGGGTGAGGGCCCTTGCTGTGGAGATCTGGCAGCCTGTGCAGCCCCACATCTGCTCCCCATCTCTGTGGAGCGGTGCTCTCAACTCCTTCCCTTATGCTTTGCAGAGCTGGGCTGCAGTGGGGCTGCTCCTCTTCAGCAGCTGCTGCCAGTGTCCTCGGGGTAGGCAGCAAGTCTGGAGTCTGCCTGGCTCTCCCCGAGAGGACTTGCTGAGTGTGCTGCGTGGGGCCTGGGGAGCTGCAAGGGGACGGAGCTGAGAACAGCCAGCGAGGGCGGTATCCTGGGCAAGGTGCTGCCCAAGGTGTGTCGGGCCATGAGCTGGCTCCCTGGGCCGGGGGGGGGGGGCAAGCCAGCTCTGACCTCTTTAAAGTGGGCTGGCCAGTGAAGAACTTCCGTAGCCTCTGGGAGATGGGCCTCTCCGCATCCCCAGCCAACCTCGGAGTCGCAGGGTTGGAGAGGAGGGAAGAGCATCTTGCCACCCCCTGCTCCTATGTAGGATTGTTCCTCCCTCGCGAGGCCTCTGGCAAGCTGAGGAAGCCATGGGGCACACTTTGTGTTTTGTCAATGGGAAGAGGAGGCATCTCTTTGCTTCCCCCTTTGTGTGACGCAGGACAGCTGGTCTGGGCAAATGGCCGTAGCTGAGGGCTGTGGCTAGGTGGGCTGATTGTGCCAGATGGTTGCTGTCCTGGTCTCTGCTCCTCCCCCAGGTGAGCCTGGTTTATTGGTGGCAGGGTGTGCCAGCTTGTGAGTGGCTTGGGGTGTCCGGGTGCCCAGCCCTGTGCTCTGCATGCACTCTCTGCCAAGCCGGGCAGCCAGACCAGCTCTTGGAGCTGTCACCTTGGCGAGCGCGGTGCTCTGCATGGATTCCTGGCTTGAGCTGGTCCCAGCAGCTGAGACGGACCTTGATTTCTCTGTAATTGCATCGGTTGCAGCAAGGGAGACAGTGTCCCTGTTGACGTGGCAGTGAGTGTGGAATCTGGACCAGGATATGGTGGAGAGGCTGGAGCAGGCCGGCTTTCACCTCACGTGCCAGGTGGGGTGATAGGGCCTTGCTCTCTCTTCCCTCAGGCTTGTGGTTTGTGCGTTGGCCTGGTGGTACCGGGTGTCAGTCAGTGTGTGGACATCACTTGTCTGTGGCTGGGGGCAGTTTTCTGAGCCCAGTGTTTTGCACTGGCCTGCCGTCATGCGGCTTCTGGGAGCTGGCAGGGCTGACCTGGGAGCGAGTGGCTATTGGCCACAACCGAACCCTGCTCTTCCAGACCAGCTGCAGGTGCTAAGATTATGTTGCTGCTCCTGGCAGCAAACTTGTCTGGCGCTGGAGCGAATCCATCTGCCAAGCGGGGCAGCAGAAACGGCGCTTTCTTCTTGCCCGGCTCCGTGGTCCTGCTGCGCCGTTCCTGCCCATCGCGTGATCTGAGACGGCTGGATCACCGGCAGGGAAACTGAGTCCTCTGGCTGTGCCCAAGTAGCGTAGCCCAGCAGTGGCCTTGCCCACAGTGTTTCCAGTGCATTGCACATGCTCTGTGGCGGTGCGCAGGACCAGCCAACTCTCCCCTGGGAGGCATAACGCTGTGCTCAGACCTGCATCTAGGGGCTCGTCCGCACTGGGGGATGCGGCCGTGTCACCCCTCCTGTCTCCCTCCAGTGCACCTGTGAAACACCACCTGGCCCCACGCACGCGCATGCAGTGGTGGCCAAGCCTGGACTTGCGCTGGCCCAGAACAGGAGACACCGAACATGGTGCTGGTAGATGGTATAAATCACGCCCTCCCCACGCCCGCTCCAGGCCTTGGGGTTAGGAGCAGTGGCCCCAGTCCTGCTGGTGCGTGGAGGAAGTGCTGTGTGGGGGGGGCAGTGGAGGCAGTGGGGATGTGAAAGGTTACCGGTTAACCAGCAAGCATCTCCCTTAACAGATGATGCCTACCAGGTCCAGGTAACCGGTGGGGGCTGCCGCGGCTCCCTGTGGACAGGGTTGCTCTGGTGGGGGCTGGGAGCTGATGGCGGCCCCAACCCCTCAGTGGGGGCTGGGAGCCAGCAGAGCCAGCCCTGGCGTGCGTTGGGAGTTGGGAGTCCCGTGGGCTGGGGACTGCTCCAGCCGGCCTGGAATGGACCCTGCTGAATCGGGTAACTGGTTAAGCGTTCGATTAACCTAACATGTACGCCGTTCACTGACCGGCTGGGATTTTGCATTCCTAGTGGGCACTCGGAAGGAGGCGTGCGTGGCAGTGCTCCACAGGCGACTGTCTCTGCTGATCAGATCCGTGCCATCGAAACTTGGCCCTTCCGCCAGGAGGCCATTGGAGCCGTGTGCGTGTGTGGTGGGGGCAGCCCCAGTAGGCGGCTGCGGGAGCTGCTGGGTGCGAGCTTATGTCAAGGGCTTTGTGGAGCAGGCTGCTTGTGAAATAATTCCCAGGCAAAACCTTTGAACTGGAGCCAAGCTTGTCAATGTCCCGGTTCTGAGAGATGGAAACATGCGTGACCTGCAAAGGGGGGAAACACAGGGTTGTGCCCTTTGCCCCCACTCTCTGATGGATGAAGCCGCCTGAAAATGTTTCTCCAGCACATTTTCTGCTGGGTTTTGTTTCCATTAGGAGGTCTGCCCCTGGGTCTGCCTGCAGGGAATTGTCCTAGGGCTAAGCTCGCCCCTCTCCAGAGAGCGGGACGGGGACCAGCCCGCAAGGCACGGGCAGTGGCTGTAGTAACGTGGAGGCGGGATGTCACATAGGGAGGTGGTTTTCACTAATCTGCATGGGTGTCCAGTGGCCTAGGCGGGGCAAGGCTCTGCTTTCCCAAACCGCCAGCCTGGCCCCGCCCGCACTCCGCCCCCAGAGCGCCTGTAGTAGGTGTTCTGGGGGTAGAATGCTCCAGGTGGCTGGAGCCATGTGGCCTCCTCCCTCCCCACTCCCGAGGGCCGTGTGGCCTCTTCCCTCCCCATTGCTCTGGAGATGCTGGGGCGTGCACATGCTCTTCCCCTCCATGTGGTGTGGGGAGAACATGCTCCACAGGGCGCTGCTCCTCCTCCTCCACTCCCTGTGGTGGTGCGGGGCCTCAGCAGAGGGGGTGGGGCTCTAGGTGGGACTGGGGGCCTGTCTCCCTCAGCCCCAGCTGCACCGTCCGCCCGTGCTGATCCGGTTATACTCGTCCAGCCCCTCAAGTGGGTGCATTTATATTAGCAGCCCTCATTCCCCTCCCGCACAGGCATGAGTGATCCCTGGATAAATACTTGTAAACAGATGTGCCTGCATGCACAGTATGGTGGGGTCAGGAGCTAATGAGAGTTACAAGGCATTGGGGGTGAGAGGTTCCTTTTAGGAAGTGACTTAGGTGCCTCGGTCTTGGCGAATGTGGGGGGTTTAGGCTCCTTGGTCGCGGCAAATGTCAGCAGGGGTTAGGTGCCTACGTCATTTAGGGACATTAGAAAATTCCACCTGGTGTCATTTGGCAGGGAGCATAAAACCCAGGGGCGTGGGATGGGCGGTGCAGAGACACCCTTGATGCTGGGGGTGTGGGTAGACAGCTGGCTGGGCAGCCTGCTCTCAGGATTCCATGGCTACATGTAGCCCTCCCTGGTCAGTGTCACCCTGGGACAGGTTTGGGCCAGTGCTTGTCAGTGCTCGGTTCTATGGGGTGAAGGCTGA
>JANRFK010003836.1:4480262-4496028 GCA_030068395.1 Apalone spinifera | reverse complement strand
GGTGTCACATCAGGTATCCTCCTGTCACTCGGTTCAGAAGCTGATTTGAAGAACAGGTTACAAACCACAGTTAGTAATTCTGCAGTTTCACATTTGAGTTTCTTCAGGACTCTTGGGTGAATGCCAACTGGTCCTGGTGACCTGTTACCGTTTAGTTTACCAGTCTGTTCCAAAACCTCCTCTAACAACACTTCAATCTGGAACATTCCATACCCAATTTGTCCCCTAAAAATGGCTCAGATTTGGGACTCTCCTTCCCGTTCTCAGCCCGAAGAATTCATGTAGTTTCTCTGCCATGGCCGCCTCATTCTTGAGTGCCCCATTAGCATCTTTATTGTCCTGTGGCCCCACTGATTGTTTAGCTGGCTTCCTGCTTCTGATGCAGTTCCAGTTGGTTTTGCTATTGCTTTGGGGGTTTGGCTAGCTGCTGCTCTTCACGCGCTTTCTGTGGCCTTCCGAATTACATTTCTGCACTTCATTTGCCAGAGCTTATGCTCCTTTTCCAATTCCTCACTAGAATTTAATTGCCACTTTGTAAACGATGCCTGGGCTCTGAGGGTACGTGTTTGCACCCCGCAGATCAGGTCTCGTGTCCTTGTCCCCAGGGGAAAAGGAGGTTGGCCTGTGGATATTTGTGGGTTCTTGGTCATCTCTGTGGAGTGGGAGCCGCTGGCGGTGGTTGGAAGAGCCTGCTCCCCCTCCTGATGGCTGCCAGTTTATATGGGCTAGGCCTGGTCTGCCGCAAAGGTAGATAAATGTGGCAGCCGCCTCATGGGGTGAAATTTGTATTTTGTGTTCCCTGAGCTGCTGTCCCCCCTTGAGCTATGTTTGGGGAGGGGGGGCGGGCAATCACGACTTCCAGTCTGAGCCGTTTCCCGCTCCCTGCTGCGTGTAGACCTGTGCCCTCTTCCCAGGGAATGGCGGTTGGGCCAGCTTTCACAATCCCAGCCAATCTGGCCAGGCAGGCAGGGCCAAGGGTTTCCGGGAGGCGTCAGGGAACATGTATCAGCAGCTGCTGGCGCGTCCCAGCTCCTCTCGCTGTGGTTTCCCTCTTCCAGCCACGCTTGAGTAAGCTGCCTCCAGAGCTGCTGACAGGGCCTTGTTTGGAGGCCTTGGAAATTACACTGTTCATTTCCTTATCATCTCTGCCCCGCAGTGCAGAGCCTTCTGGTGCAGGAGCAAGGCAAGAAAGCGGCACGCAGCCAACATGTGTCAGGAGCTACAAAGGAGGAAATTGGACGTGCTCACTTAAAACCGTGGGGTTAGGCTTTGATTTCTGGCTCCCACCGAGAGGTTATTTCTCTGTACTGCTTTTCAGCTGCGAGATGCAGCAGGCTGTGGATTTCAGCAGATCCCACCTCTGGAGTTTGATAACCAGGGAAGGCAGGGGAAATTGCATCTCTCTCCTGTTAATTTCCCAGTGGTGCAGTTGGGAATGGGCTGGCAGCATGTGCATGGAGAAAGGTTAGGGAAAGACCAGCTCATCTGCAAATGCTTTTATCCTTGACTGCTATCCCTAGCTGAACTGTTGTCAGAGCCCACAGTGTGGCTAGAACAGCCCCCACCTGCACCTCTCTGAGAACAGGGATCGGGGACAAGCTGGGGGTGAGGGTGCTGGCACACAGCACAAAGCTGCACTCACAATGCTGAGAAAACCCATCAGCATTTGCCGAGGGGGGAGTGGAATCATGTACACAGTGGAGAGGCGAATAAGAGGCATAAAAGCTTCTTGTGACTGTTTACTCTCTGGTTCCAAGCTGCTTCCTCTCCTGAGGGCAGCTGTAAATCTTCACCGTTTGTGTAGTGTGCTGCTCTCTGGAGGAGCAGAGATTTGGATGCAGGGTCCAGCTTCCTAGCGTGTGACCAAGCCTCTGATGCAGGCATGCCCGCCTCTGTGCCAAAGGAGGCTTCCCAGCCCAGGGAGGTCTGTTGGAGATGGCTCCCCTTGCAAGGCTGAATGGTTTCTCTGGCCCCTCTATTGTTCTTGGCTTTGCTTCCAGTCCAGAGGTGGCGGCGTGTTTGTGTGAGCGTGCCGTGCCGTACACATCTATCTGGCAGCGGCGATTCCCCGAAGCTGAGAGAACGCCCCTCCCAGATCCCTAGCCCTGGGAACCCCAAAAGACTTCAGAAGGCGACAGGCTGGTGTAGTGGTGCTGCTAGGGAGCAGGAGGAGGATGCTGGGTTTTGTCTGCCAGTGACCGCACCTGCTCCTGGAGCTGTCTCCTTGGGGACCTTGCAATAGGCCCTGCGTACGGAGCAGGTGTGAGATCATGTCAGGACAGCCTCGTGCCTGGGTCACCTTTCCTGCCATCAGCTGAGCCAATGGAAGGGCTGGGATTCTCTGGCATTGCTGCCAGTGTGGGGGCTGCTTTGGGGGACCCCGGCGCTGATGTGGACCTACAATCACAGCATCCGAGTGACATGTGAGCACGCAGAATGGGAGAGGCTCCCCCTTTGCTGTGGGTTAAACACTCGCTTGCTCCAGGGAGCAGATTGCCTTCTTTCCATGCCCACCTGGGCACGGGAGCGTGCGCCTTCCTGGGTTCTCCATTCAGCAGAGTGAGGCGCCATGTGTGTCGGGGGTGGGGTCACGTCCCCGCCTCTCAGGACTCTGCTGAGGAGCGGTGCGTTTGCTGACGGGCCTGCGCTGCTCCCCTCCTGCTGGTGGGCAGAGTAGGGTCTTGGATGCTGCCTTGGGAAACAGGACTGGGGCTTGCACAAGGAAGTGGCCAGCCCATGTTGACTTACCAGGTGAGGAATGGATTCCAGAGTGGCCACACAGGTGGTAGAGATCCCAGCTCATGTCTGCGGCAGAGGAAGCTGGCTCCTTCTTCCCAGAAAGGGAAGTCCTCCAGTGGGTAGTTTTGGAAGGAGAACCCCCTTGTTTACCCAAGAGATGGACACCTGACCTTCTGGGCAAGGCTCACAGCACAAACCCTGCTAGATCCCTGGATTCCACAGTTTGCCATGCTGTACTAATGCACTTGTGTGGGTCCTCTGCTCCCTGCCACCAGCAGAGGTGGAGGTAGGCCTGGACTGTTGGGGAAGGAGAAGGCCGACAGCCTCATCAGTGTTGGGAGGTTGCAGTGCTGAGGGGGCCCTCTCATACCTTTCCCTGGTAGCCGCAGGCTGGGGGCGGCCTCGCCGCACGGGGGGAGCTTGGAGTGGAGCTGCCCCAGAGATGGGGGGCAGCGCGGCATGATAGTCGACACTGGAACTGGTATGTAGAAAATCTCTTCTCTGCGGGGACTTGCGCGCTGGGGCCCCTGCCCGTGAAGAGGCAGCAGCGGCTGTGCCTGGTGTTTGCTTTGGAAGGGTTATGTTTGGCTTTTGGTGGATTGCTGTTTGTATTGGCTTCTGTGTGCTCGGGGGGTGTGGGTGGGTGGACTGAGCTCTGGGAGGGCCTGACGCTGCTCTGGCAGATAGATTTGCCTTGTGCAGTTGCTCCTGGTGTGTTTAGTTCTTGGCAGGCTCCTGTATTCCCAGGGTGCTCCCAGCTCCTCCCAGAGTTCCCAGGGACTGCTGAGCAGGCCAGAGAGGTGCTCGGCTTCCTCCCCCTTCCGGCTGCTCTTGGCTGCAGCCCTGCTTGGGGCTCCCGCAGATGGCCGCTTTCTAGGCCAGCGGGAACTTACGGCTGCAGGGCTCTCTCCTTGGTGCCTGGCCGGTCAGACCGTTCTTCCTGCCCCTTCACGAGCAGGGTCTCTGCTCCCTGTCTCTTCCTCTCAGCCGGCTGGCCCAGTGCCCTCGGATACCGGATACCGTAGGAGAGGCTTGTGCTCTCATTTCAGAAGGGGCCTGGGCCCATAGCGCTGAACCCACCTGTGCTGGCTGGAAGCAGAGCCCTGCGGGGTGGGTGTCACTGGTGTGGATGCAGGTATTTAGCCTGCCATTGCCCTGCGGACGAGAGGGGGGAATGGGCAGTCTGCCACAGTCAGGTTAGTCTCGGGTGAGGCAGGGGAGCCAGCCATGGAGCCTGGGTGGAGCGAAAGCCTGTTGCAAGGCGGGTGCCGGTGCGGAGCCTGTGCCGGGCGTGAGCAGTCCGCCCTGGGTTGGAGAAGGGTTGCTTGCTCGTGAGTCCAGGTCCTGGAAAGGGCCCGTTATCCCAGCTTGCAGGAGTAAGGCTGGAGCCCACGGTACGTGCTGTGAACGCTGCTCCTGGGCGTGAGCTGCACGCCAGCCTCAGGGTCTTCACACCCGGTGCTGGAAGAGCCGGGCTGTTGTGCGTCTGAGCCAGCCTGGGTGAGAGAGGCTGACGGAGGCCTTGTGGTTTTTGTAACTGCTGCTGTCCCTGCTGAGTAACTCGGGAGTGCCAGAGCTCTAGAGGGGCGGGAGACGGAGGCCTGGCCTGAGAGGAGGGGAGGCTGGGCCAGGCTCTGCCTGTGCGGAGGCCTAGGGATGATCCGTGTGTGAAAGGGGAGGACTGGCTGGCTGCCAGGGAGCACTTTGAGGTGGTAACTGACTCAGAAAGGAGCTGGCTGTGCTGGGGGAAGTCTCTCACTTCCCAGCTGTGGGGAGACAGCAGATCTGTAGGCCGCCTTGTCAGCGCAGGGGGATGTGGTGTTTAAAGGGCTCCTGGCTGGGCTGTAGCTCGGAGGAGGAGGGAGGAAGGCGACCGTGTGGCCAGCAGTTTGCTAACAGGAAGGCTGCGTCTTTGCTTAGCCTGCCCGTGTCTAGTCCAGGAACTGCTAAGGTCTGTAATGTTTCCGGGCCTGCCGGGGCCGGCTGTCAATATTCCACTCTGGTCGCGGTGCCAGGGACTGGCTGGGCAGAGCTGCTGAATTTGCTGGGGCTGGGGGGAGGCCGTAAGCCTCTGTCTGAAAGAAACCAGCCTTTTCTAAGGGGCCCTGCTGTACTCCCCATCGCTGGCCTGTGGCTGCGGGTGCTGAGAGCTGCCACCCTGGCCTTGGGAGGAGCGGCTCTGTCGTGGGGCATGAGGGGCTGCAGCCACCTCGGTCCGTGGTTCAGGATTCACACCCTGGGGTGTCTGCAGGTTTGGCTTCTGGCCAGCGGGGGTCCAGACTCTGTCCTGGGCTCACTGGGGGATCTGGGGAAAGTCACTGCCCTCTTGGCTGCTTGCTTTGCCAGCGATAAGCGTGTAACGACTGCAGTGCCCTGTGCAAGTGCCAGTCCCCCGCAGCACCTCCCTGGCAAGTAGGGGGTCCTGTTGTCAGCCATGTTCAGCAGTTCTCTCTAGGGCAGGGACGTAGAGAAGCGGTGGTTAATGCATCCCTGGAGCCGTTCAGAATCTTGGCGGGTGCTGCGGAACGGAGGGTCTTGCAGAGCAGCCAAGAGCCGATGGGTGCCGAGAGCTGCCCCATGCTGTGCGCGGGTACAGAGCCAGCTCCCCGAGGTGGCGTGTAACCGTTCCGGTAACCGATAAGCTGCAGTGGAGAGTGACGAGGCTGAGGTGAGCTGACTTCCCGGCTCGGCCTGGCGCTTCACGAGAGCAGACATCAGAGCTCCGCACCGCGTGTTCCCTGGCCTTTGGGAGTTGGCCGTCGCCTCCTGGGCTAGCGTTGCTGATGGCTCCTGTTCTGGCCGCATCTTTCGGGTAAGGGTTTGCGAGTCCTGGAGGGCTGCTGGGGCCGGGTTGGTGTGTAGCTGCCGAGGCTGGTGCCGTTGGTGAGAGTGGTGCAGGGTTCCCATTGCTTCCCTTCCATCGAGGGCTACAGAGCTCCTGGGAGTGCAAGTCTGCACAGGCCTCTAGTGAAGATGCTTGGGAGAGGCTGGCGCTTCCATGGCATCGGGGCAGAGCTCCTGTTAAGGCTGCTGGCCTGTGTGCTTACCTGGCGAGAAGTGCAGTCCCCATGGATGCTGCTCTTCGGCAGCGGAGCTGCATTTCCCTTGGCCACTAGCTGTTTTGGGGTGTAGGGCAGGTGCTAGGTGAGCGTGGCTGAGGTGGGAAATGAGTGCCCCATGGCCTGGGAGGTCTGAGCGGAGAGGAAGGGTCTGCAAGAACCAAGCAGCGTGTCTCGGCATGACCTGTCTCTCGGCTGCGGTAGAATGGCCAACTTCCGCCGAAGACGAGGCCGGTTGAACTAGGCACTTCTCCAGGCGCGGCACAAAGCAGAGCCCGCGGCGTGCGGGGAGAGCACTTTGTGCCGAGCTCTGCGCGGCCTGTTCCAGTGTCACACAGGGCTCAGTAGCTTCCTGAGCTCCTGCATGCAGCGCAATCTGAATGGGGGCCTCCTCATCGCGGCACCTCCCCTTCGGAGTCTGGCAATAGGCCGTGCTCAGGGAGCTCCAGGTTAGGGTGTGCGGCTAGGCTAGTGATTGGCGGACTCCTCACCTGGCAGGCCGTTAACAACAGTCTCTCTGGGGAATCTATGGTCTGTTCCTGGAGATAGAAAGAGAATCTCTTTCCATGTGTCCTAACAAGCCTGCACGTGGGAGACGCAGATGCCCAGCCCGTGTGTGGTTATTAAATCTCCCACTCCGTGCAGAGATCCGATCTCTGACAGACAGCGTCTCTGTGTCCAGGAAATCAAATAAAGGAGAAACTGCTTAGGAGGGTTTTAATCAGAACTTGGCAGAAGAATCCAAGAAAGCCTCTGACGGCAGATATCACATGGCTGCCTTAGCCCGTGGATGAAAGGCAGGTCAGAAAGCGGTGTCGCGGCCTGCACTCGGAGATTGGGTGGGTAGGATTTCAGCTCCTGGCATGTTAATCTGATTACGTGAGTGTTCCTGCCCTGGGTGCCATGTGACAGAACCAAGAAAACAAGCCTTTCCCAGAGCAGTGGAGACAGGCTGCCCAGCTGGAAATGTGAGCACAGCCCTGGGGGAGCGGTGAGGAGCGGCACCCCAGATCTGCTAGAGACAGCCAGCAGGATGGGGGCTCTCCCCTCCTTTCAGTCTGTGTGAGGGGCAGGAAGCCATTGGGACTGAAGCTGGGCATTGCTGGCTCTGAGGCGCCTTGGTACGTCGTCGCACTGTTGGAAGCCAGATGGGCTCAAAGCTAGGCGCTTGATTGTGACTTGAGCGTGCTCTGACTGCGGCTCTGTGAGTCCCCTTGCAGGTCAGCTCGTAACCCTCTGAATTGTGCAAATGGCAGCCGATTGTGGCTCGCCCAGCCTGGCTGAAGGCCGTCCTGGTCTTGGCTAAGCTGTGACTGTCAATTGCATTTTGGAAAGTTTGGTTAAAAATCCCACCCAGCAGCCCGAGCCATTTGACCATTGAGGGGCAGGAGGGAGGCTGCAGGAATTTTCAGCCCCCTCTCCTACAGACGGGTAACCCCTCTCTTCCCAAACCGAGCCAGGCCTGGACAGAAACCTTGCTCAGGAGTGTGGGCCTTGAACGGGTGGGGGGCAGGGAAGGGGAGACTAAATTGTGGGCATTTGTAAATAGCTTTCTGAGTCTGCTTGTGCAGTTCCCTATTGGCCTTCCAAACGGGGATTGCTCCTCTCATTGCCTCTTCACCCAGGAGCTGGGGAGGGGGCGGGGCTGCTCCTGTAGACCAAAGAAACCTCTTTTCCTGCCAGGCGCTCAGATTCCCTAGCCATGGTGGCGGTATTAACCCCCTCGCTGCCACCTGTGCTGGGGCTTCTGAAAGAGCCCAGCGAAGAGCGTAACCTACGCAAAGACTCTTGCACTATGAAATGCGTAGCCGGTGACTGTGTGGGCTAGTCAAAGAACTCCTGATAAGTTGCTGCAGAAGGGGCAGCAGCTGAATGTTTGGAATAAGGGGGCTTGGGGCTTATCTGAGCTTAAAACATGGTGGCAGCAGCGCAGGAATGTGGCCATTTCCTATGCCGACAGAGGGCGCTCCCATTGGCGTAGGTAAGCCACCTCCCAGAGAACTGGCGGCTAGGGCAGCAGTGATCTAGTACTGTCTATGCTGAGGGGCAGGTGGCTTAACTGCGTTGCTCAGGGGTGTAGATTTTGTCACACCCCTGAGAGTGTAGCTGAGTCCACCTAACTTCTTCCTGTAGACCAGGCCTCCGTAGGCTTGACCTGATTTTAAAAGAAAGGAGTCAGCAGGCTGGTGCTATACATTGATGCTCATCTTACCAGCTACGTGCAATGAGCAGCTTTTGCTGAACGAGGGCCATGTGACTCGGTCCCGTGCTGAGTTAAACCGTGGAGGAGCTGACGTCCTGGGTAGCTGGGACATTTCCCTTACTTACCTATACAGCAGCGGTTCCCAGCCTTTTCCAGATAGAGACCCATTTTGACAATTCAGGAAGACTTGGTGACCCAGGGCAATTCAAAAACGGGGAGAGGGGGCAGAGCCACCTGGGGAGACACTTGGCGACCCCTTTTGAAACGTAATGGCGACCCATATTTGGGTCTTGACGCATAGGTTGGGAAACCCTGATCTAGAGGAAGCGGTCTGCAGGGTCTCTGTGCGTTTCCCAACTTCCAAGAGGGTGAAGAGTGAAGCTGAACCACAGAGAGGCTGGATTTCTCTGATCCCATCCTTGTGTGCCTCCCTGCGGTATTGTCACTGCAGATCTCTCAGCGTTCGGCTGCGCCTGCTGAGCAAGTCCCAGTGCCCTGGAAAGGAACTGCACTCTTTCCTGAATTAGAGGTGTATGGGCATGGCATGCGTTCTTCCTTCTCGGTGTGTGATCGCAAGTCAAGTCCTGCCTCCATGCCGTGTGCCAAGGGGGCAGACCTACGATTGCTGGGGGAGCGTGGCGCTCTCTTGGCCTTTTCAGCTTGTGGTAGATACCACAGTTCCTTTACGGAGAGGCAGGGAAACTGACATCGTCACACCTGTGGCCTGTCTAGTCCAGAATTTGTCTTCTATAATAGTGATCAGAGCCAGACGTCAGAGGGCTGGATGCTAAAGGAACTGCCTGAATTCTGTATTTGTGTGGAGGTGCTTGACACGTAGCCTGGAGGCTGAGGGTCCATGTCCCTTACACTTCGTCTTGTCTAACACGGAGGGTCATAAATGGCACCCTTTCTGAAATCCTGGTACCTGCAAACCGGTGCATGGCATAGCCAAGATGAGGCCTGTAGTTCCCTCCCTGGTGCCCAGACTCGAAGCCACAGCAGCGCTCTGGGTAAGGAGGTGCAAATAGGCCACGCAAGTGTCCAGCCTGACTTAGAACCCTGCCCTCGGTGATATGGGGGGAGGAGAATCCTCAGCCGTTCTGTGTCTGGCCTCAGGGCCATGCAGGGCAGCGCTCCCTCAGTCAGAGGCGCAGGGCTCCGTGCAGGGAGCTGACTGACTGGGCGGGGCTGATTAATCCAGAATAGAGGGAACTGTTCAGAACATGGAGGAACGTTGACTCGGGGACCGGAGCACACTGCAGCTCCACCGTCAGGGTGAGGGGCCAGGTAGCAATCTGCTTGCAGTGCTCTAGTTACCCCTTAATAGGTCATGGGGGATGGGGGGATGGCCTATTGCCATCCCCCATCAGGGAGCAGGGGACCGGGTGAGTGGCTCTGTCAGGTGGCTGCCAGCAGAGCATGGACACAGCGTGGCGCCTCATTGCAGAATCATCAGGGCAGCAAACCAGGAGTGATTGTCCCGTCACGCGGAGCTGTTGGGCGGCATACAGACCAGGGCAGGGCCCTGCTCAAATGGCCTCTGCTGCGGCGTTGGTCACGGCACAACCACGGATGAGCCCTCCTGGCCTGCCCTGCTGCATGCTGGGAAAATCTGCACAGCTGTGTCCTAGAGCCCCGCGAGGGCCTCTCGTGCAGCAGCGCTGGGAGAAAAGACCAGCCAAGCCAGGTGCGCCGGCGCCTGCAGGAGGCCCATCTGTGCTGCATGGCGAGTTAGTCTGGTTCCAGGGCACGTGCTGCAGCTGCCTGATTTCTGAGCGTGAGGCGAGAGGCGAGCAGTCGCTCACTGATCGTTCGGGGGCCTACTCTGAACGAGAGGGTCCAGTGCAAGTCTGGTCAGAGGCACCGTGTGCAGGGGGCTGTCCCAGCTCTGGCCGTGCCTGTGGGAAGATGTCTCGGGGAGCAGCCTGCCGCAGCGGGAGTTGGCAGCACGAGCCAAAGGGAAGAGTGGGAGCTGGGTGAGCAGGGCCGTGTGAGGCGGGGCTGGCGCGCAGTCAGCACCCTGGGGATCCTGAGGGTACTAGCAAAGTTGGTGGAAATGGCTCTTCCCTAGCAAAGCCCTGGAGCAGCGGGGGCAGGGTTTGACAGAGTAACCCGAGGGCTGGCCAGGAGAAGCGTGGGGGCCTATAGCTGGGCCCTAGCGAGATCATTAACATTGCTGCCTCCCACCCACAGAGCGAGACACAGTGCGCACAGGCTCTTGCATGGGCATGGGAAGCTCCCCACTAAGACACTCACGGGTTAACTGGTTACCTGGTAATCCTCACCTGGTGATCACCTTACCGGGTATTGCTTCCTGGGTAACCGCTTTTAACCCTTCCCATCCCTACTGTGCCTGGACCCTAGTCTGGGTCTGGGCTGTTGTGTGCGCTGCGTCTGCCCGATGGCGTCTTTGACTGCTGAATGTAGAACTCCCCTTCTCACGAGCGTCTCTTTCCCCCTGCTACGGTTAGAAGTGTCTGCTTTTCTCTCCCATTCCCTGACAGCTGCCTGAGGAGGAGTTTGCTGACTCTTGCCCCGATTCTGCCATTGGGCCGGGGGTGCTGGGAAGGGGAGCTCTGTCCCTTGCCCCCTGCCCGCGCGGAGTGGGGGCTCTTTCTTCCCACTCTCTCCTGTGGTGGTTTTGCGGTCCTTCTCCCGGGCTCATGGTCCTACCTTTACAGCAGCAGTCCTCTCGCGCTTACAGGAGCGTGGGCCTGTTTCAGGTGTGGGTGCATTTCCGCGCTGGGGCCTGCAGCCGTGAGGAGACCTTGTAAGTTTTAGTTTTAAGGCACCGCGTTCACCCTCCTGAACAGTGGCAGTAGTGTGGTCCTGCCGGAGCCGCCTAGTCAAGGGTGGCAGCGATGGGAATGCTTCTGGTTTTCTGTGTTCATTTCCTCCCTCTCCCAGTCTCTGATTCTTGTGTCCACTTCCTGAGATAAGAGGCTCAGCACCTGCCTCTGGGCCTGTGGAGAGATTTCCCAGCTGCAGCTGAGTGAAACTGGACGGGCTCTTGTCAGTGTCATGGCTGCCCCCAGGGCGGCTAGTGGCAGAAGAGAAAACTAGTAAGACTGTCGGTTTTCGCTCTGCTGCAGCAGCGAGGACAGTGGCTCTACCAGAGTGCAGGCTCAGGCTTTGCCTTGCTCAGATGGGTGTTTGCAGCAAGATAACTAACATGCGTTAAACTCCACGTGGAACCAGGCCCTTGTAGTGTCACTGGGAGGCAGAGAGGTGAAGTTGGCTTTATCTTGACAGCTCGTAGTTTACCTGGCAGTAAAACTGCTGTGCCTTCTCTCCACTCATTTTGGTCAGCTGGACAGTGAATGGGCACTTGTTAGCCCCTGGAAAAACACCCCTTTGTCATCAGGGAAGGCAGCACTGCGCCAGGTTACTCTGGGTTCCCTTCACGGGGGATTTCCTTGCAGCCATGCGGACTAGGAGGGGAACATTTCCGGAAGGATTGAAGCTTAGCTTCTGTGGAGCAGGCTGGTTTTCACTTCTTGCTCACAGGGGGCAAGCCCTAGCCAGACTATTCACTCCTCACAGTAGCTCTGGAAAATCCTTTAGGCTGGCTTTAACCAGGGCTTCTGAAGAGCCCCTCCATGCTCCGCTGTGCACCCAGCAGGCAAGCGCGTTTTACATGGGCACCAGTTAGCGCCTGCTAGAGAAGTTGACAGTTCTCCCCTCTGGAATAGCTGCAAGCTGAGAGAGCCCTTGCACGGAGAGGCTGCTGTATGCCCTGCAGTGGGGAAGCATTGCCCTGCTCTTTCCCATAAGCTAATGTTTGTAACCTTGTCGACCACTTCAGGCCAATGATCTTACGCAAGCATTTATTAATAAAAGCCTGCAATCTTTTGCTGGGCAAGGAGGGAGCAGAATGGGCAGCCCCTCCACCTGATCGTCAGGGGGGTTTCCAGCTGGATCATAGAACAGGTTAACGGGAGCCCCTATCTGTTCTGTTTGTTTTGGGGCCAGGAATTCCCAGAAGCAAGCGGCTCTGTGCTGGGAATGGGCTGTGCTGCTGCTCCTGTGTGGCGTGTTGTTGCGGGAAGGAAAGCTGTTCAGGTGCCGGGGGAGTGGCCTGAGGGGGAGAAGTTCAGACACCTGCTTAGGATGCTCATTAGGACTTTTCCAGTGTTTAGATTCAAATGTTCAGGTTTGGTGATGATGCCTCCTCTCCTATTTCTGTAACAGACGTGTGGGACTGTACTGTGCGCAGAGCATCTCCCCGCTGGCCGGTTGTGCTCCCCTCTCCTGCCTCCCCCAGAGACTGACACTCTCTCACAACTGGGAGAGTAAGCTCCTGTGTGCGCACAGTTCATCAGTCCAGCCAGCGGTATATAGGGTGCCTTTTGGGCCCATTCTTTGGTAAATGTGACAGGGTGGTCACAGAAGACCCGATGGGGCTGCTTCCCGGTGTGCTTATAAAGCCACTGAGCCTCACCTCCTTGCTCTCTGCAGCTTCTCACCACCCTGTCCTGCTGGGCCAGATCTCTTGGTCACCCCCAGCCAAGGCACAGAGCTGAGATCACTGCCCCACCCCCCAAGAGCAATGGAGACACTGAATCAGTTCAGCTCTGAGAAGAATGCCGTTTCAGGGAGAGCATCCAGGAACCCAACCCCCAAACAAACCATGCAGGCAAGCCCCCTGTAACAACAAAAGGAGGCTGTACACACCGATTGCTCCCCCAGGTAACAATTATTTACACACGGCTTGATAGTAAATAAGTCATTTTATTTAAGTACAAACAGTTAGATGTAAGTGGTTGCAAGTGAACACAAACAGAGCAAAGTAAATTACAAATTTAAAATTAAATGTAATGCAGAGCTAGTTCTAACCCATTCAAGCTTATTGCAGACTTACCCCCCAGACTGTTCTTATCTCAGGTAAACCTCCAAGCCAGGGAAGATCTTTTTTTCACTGGGCTCCCTGGCTGTTCCCTTGGGTGTGTCAAGTCAGCCAAAGAGAGAGACACCACAAGCTTTCCAGTTTAAATAGACTTCCCTTTAGGCAGGAATTCTTTGTTTCTGCATCCCCCCCCTTCCATGGAAAATAACCTGGTTAAACCAGTATACTAATATAAGTTGGTTTGGTCATGTGTCTTTCCAGGACCAACCAATGCTCAAACTTGAGACAAAACCAGGCTGTTCACAGGTCATTAAGTTGATTGGCCAGACATTAAGGTGTCTGAGCATTGGAAACATCCTTGATGGCTTTCATTTTCACATTTAAAACCATAAACCATTCTATACCCATATTGCTAACTTTGACATAAAAAAGATCCACAAATCCAGCAGACTGTGAGATTGATTGATAGGGTACATAAGGTATTTTGTCCAAAGATCTTCGAGTTATGCATATTTGTATACACAAAACAATTTCATATAGCCCTGGGGGGGGTCACAGTAACTGTCTCCTTAACAACGGACAGCTTATAGGTTGGGGCTGCACAGAGTTAATCTGCCCGAAGGAAGTAGCCAGAGCCTACTTCGCTGTCACCTTGAAGTTACCTCTGACTTGCAGCCTATGGGAACTACAAGTCCCAACACGCTCCGGTCACTGTGGAGAACTGCATGCTGGACCTTGTAGTCTAGGCTCGCCCCCTTTCACCTTCAGCTTGACTCTGCAGGTAGTGGTCGGACTGGTTCCATCTTACCCTGTAGATCTGCGTCCCATGTCTGTCTTTTCTGGGTGCTATTCAATGACCAAAAAAGTGCATTTATTGCTTGTCGTTCCTGTTAGCCCTGCAGAGCCAGCGCCGCTGGGACTGGAGTTACTGGATTCAGTTCCCTCCTGTGCAGCAGTGGCCAGCGAGGGATGCTTGTGTAGGACCTGGGTTATTGGAGATGCCATGCCAGACAGGCAGACCCCGTCTGGCTCTCAAAGCCTAGAGGAGTTGTCAGGCTGGTGGGTGAGCAGACTGGCCGTGACAGCGAGGGTGACAATAAACAGGAAGGTGATTTGCGGATTAGAATGGCAGTGTAAGGATGAGGCTAGTCTTGGGCCAGGCAGAGCTTTGCAGGCTACATTTTGCCCCTAGGTTGCTCCCTCAGCCCTATCGACAACCCAGTGGTAACTTGTCTAAATGCCTGCTGGGTGGAAGTGAGTCCTCCAGGGGCTTGTCTGGCCCCGGTCCCATTTACTGTCACCTTTAGGATTGCAGAGCTACGTGGGACGGGCAGCCACTCCCTGCCACATCGGTGAGGAAGGACTAGAGAGAATTGCTTGTTAGTTGCAGATCGGCGGCACTTGGAGACCAGATCCTATTTCTCCTGCATGCGCTGATGACAGAGCACGTGACCGGAGACCCCCAGTGTCTCCCTGCGAATGCCATTGGGGAGCAGATGAAGTGTGTGCTTTGCCATGTGGGTACGTTCCTTCCCAGGCTCTGCTCACCAGATGCTTCTCTGTGGGAAGGCTGCGCGTGGTGAACTGTGCACAGCTCCGGAGAGGCTTGTGCTAGCCCCGTTCTCCTGTTAGAGAGTACGGTGGTTTTGTCTTGGAGCGACTCCAATTTTCTCTCGCCTCCTGCTTCCAGACTGGATTGATCAAGGTTCCTTCCTCTTCTTCGGCCTTCCTCCATGGACTCTCCTCTGCATGGTGGCCCTTGGCCTGTTGGAAAAGCACCTGCCTGGAAGAGGAGGTTGGGCCCAGAAGAGGGAAGGCAGAGGACCCAGCTTTGCCTATTGGTAGCTAGAAGCCCCGAGTGCAGGAGCGTCACAGCCCCAGGCACTAGGGAAACCCCTGGGCATTGGTCAGTATTTGATTGTGCCCTCCTGGGAGTTGGAAAACTTCCTTTCAGTGAATTACAGATTGTCAGGGAGGGGAAGGGTTTGGGGTCTCCGCATGCCCGGGGCCACGAGCGGGAGGGAATGCTGCTCCTTGTGTTCCTCGGCCGAGATCCAGGAAATTCAGGGGGCCGCTGGCAATTGATTCATTTCATTTTACTACTGGGCACCCTGAGCTGGTTGTAATGGGAACAGGCGTGGGCGCGTGTAGGTTTCAAGGCTGCAGTTTGATGTGAAGAGCTGTTTTTCCCAGCAGGTCATCCAGGTTTGTTCCCCCTTGGTGCAGCAGAAAGATCCCATCTATGGAACTGTACGAGGGGGCGTGTACCCCTTCCCCTGCCTGCCCTGGCCCCTGCTGCTGCTGTCGCTTGCGTTCAGTAATCCCAGCAAGCAGTTAATCTGGATCCGCGCTGATAGAGATTATAGCGGCAGATCGAGCTCAGAGCTCCATACCAAGCAGTGTCCCTGGGCTCTCCAGCGCATGCAGTGTGGCTGTGCCATCTTCTGGGGGCTATGCTGCTCTGCCCAACACCAGATGCTCTGGTTGTTGGCCCTGTCCCCCGTGTGCTGGGTCCGATGGATCACCCAGCCAGCCCCATGTCCTGCTTCTGGTGGTAGCCAGTATCTCATGCTTCAGAGGAAGGCGAGCCCCCAAAATGCACCAATGGCATGTTCCTCTCTGGGAGACTGAGTGGGAATGTCCTCGCTGGCAGGAGATCTGCTTCAGGATACTGGCTGGAGCCCGCGGCCAGGCCTTAGCTGGCATCCCTGCAAATGTTGGGACCAGGGGTCCTGGTGTGTTTACGAGCACCTGGGGGGCAGCCTAATTCTTGGTAGCCTGGCCCTGGGCAATGGGGGACGTTCCTTGAGCAGAGGAAATGGCCCGAAGGGAGAACTATGAAATGTAACTGACAAGAAAAAAACAAACCCAAAAACCATCTGCCCCTGTAAATCAGGAGATCCCTTCCCCCCCCCCCCC
>JANRFK010003836.1:4464601-4474652 GCA_030068395.1 Apalone spinifera | reverse complement strand
TCTGTCCGTGCCATCACGGGGGTGCAGGAAACGGGAAAAACCCGAACGCGTCGTTACAACTGGCAAGGCAGCTGGTGGACAGTTCCCACCAAGCTGCGTCTGGCTCCCTTCCGCCTGGCGCTTCCTGCTGGGAGTGTGATGCCGTTGCCGTGTGCACTCCCTTCTTTCGAGGTTTTCTCTCCAGCTGTCGCTGGGCTGTGCAGGGCCGTTTCCTTGAGCCTCTGCGCCTGGTGGGGAGCGCTGCCAGGGGCCTATGGGTAGCTTGCCCCCGCCGAGGCAGCGTCTAATCAGAATCGGCTCTTGTGCTCCATCTTCTCCTCTCTCTGCAGCTTCCAGAGGGAGCCCTGGCCTGCGGGGTGATCTCAGCTCCGTGCAGAGACCTGTCGGCTTCGGAGAGTGTCATTTGCTGGGCATTGTGACCCCGTGCCTCCAGCGCATGCCCTGCTGAGTGCCTGCAGCTGCCCTGGGGCTCCGGGCCAGGCCCCCGGACAGACATTAGTCGTCCAGGTCCCTCCTTCTCTAGAGCCTTCGGGAGGCTGGGGGTTGGATTGGCCCTGGCTGCCTGGCATGCCTGAGCCTGTACAGCCCAGGGGGACAAGTATCAGAGGGGGAGCCGTGTTAGTCTGAATCCGCACAAACAGCGAGAAGTCCCGTGTCACCTTATAGACCAATAGATGTATTGGAGCATAAGCTTTCGTGGACAAAGGCCCGCTTCGTCAGATGCATGTCAATGCTGATTCGCTGCCCCCGGGCCCGGGGCAAATCCCTGAAATCCCCATGCTGGGGGTTGCCCCGAAGACCCTTTTTGGGAGGAGGTGAAGGTAGCTGCTGGGCTTGGCCAGGATTGAGAGGCAGGTGGGGCGTGTTCTGTGGCTGCAGAGCCGCAGGAGGCGGCTGTCCTGGCCTGACCTGGGCACTGCTAATGGCTTGCTGCCGTGGGGGGAAGGTGCTGGTTCCTGGCGGTGGTCGGAGCAGACCCTCAGTGCCTCGCTGCTGGGGGTCACACCCCTCTTGCCTCCTGTGTCCCTGCGATTTCCCGGGGCTGGGGGGACTGCGCAAGGCAGGAGCTGGTGCTGGAAGTGCTCTGGGGGTTCAGATGCCGCCGTGTTGCTCTGTCCAGCAGCAGCTGCTGCTGTAAATAATGTGGCTTTCCTTAGGGAGAGAGTAAATTGTTTCCCTGCCTTGCTTGTGTCCCTTCCTCTCTGCCCTGCTGCCCTGTCCCTCCTCCCCTCTCTCCCTTTAATTGCTTAGTGATTGCTGATGCAATTAAAACAAGATGTGTCTGCAGCCTCTGAGCTCTGCTGTCACATCCCCCCTTGAGGGTTTTCATCTTCCTGCTTGGGATGGCTGAGCAGCTTATTCAGCAGGGGGTGGGGAAACCTGTGGCTAAGCACTGCTGTTTCCTCTAGGCAGCTCCTGCACCTGGGGTGACCGAGCTGTGTCCTGATCCTCCTTCAGCTGCAGCAGCGCAGGCTGCAGGGTCCCTCCCGGGCTCCAGCAGCCCAGGCCGCAGGCCGGAGCCAGGATCCCTCCCAAGTGGCCACATAAGCATGCAGCTTACAGGGAACACTGGTGGGGAGACCAAAGCAGGATGCGGTACTGCAGACATGGCTTCCCCAGTGCCAGAGAGAGGGAAATAATCACTTCCCCCATCCACTGGCATTGCTACTAATGCGGCCAAAATATGCCTTGGCCTTCGTAGCAACAAGGGCACGCTACTGACTCTCATCCACCGTAATCCACAGGCCCTCTTCTGCAGCAGTGCTGCTTAGCCAGTCGGTCCCCAGCCCATGGCTGCGCATGGGGATTCTTCCCTGCTAGATGTAGGACTCAGCACTTGTCCTTGTTGCATCTCTTCAGATTTCTTTTGGCTCAACCCTCCAGTTTGTCTGGGTCCCCCTGCTCTCCAACGGATCTCCTCCCCAGCTTCGTGGCAGCACAACTCTTCAGGCCAGTCAATCACCTGCTATGCAGGACATAAGGGTTACTTTTCAGCAGTGAGGTTCCTAAGTGTAGGGGGGTCTTAGAGGGGTGCATCCCTGTCTAGCCCCAAACCACCTCGCCCCTGGAGTGCATCCTTTGTGTGGCAGCTGGCTGTGGGCTGGCCAGGGAAGGTGCATGGTAACTCATCTGGAAGAAGGCAGTGCGGTGCAGAAAGTGGACTGTCTCTGGGAATGTTGAAATGCCCATGGAGATCCAGCTGCCCGCTGGTGCACTGTCTCTCCTCCCGCGCCCCCCCTCCCAGCCTCTCCACAGGAAAGGGGCAGGCAGGCTTGGACGATGTGCTCAGGGCTTACTGAGTGACCTTGCTGGACCAAGTGGGATTTAGAGTCTGGCTCATCGAGTGGGGCGGGAGTCAGCAGCCTGCGGCGCTCGAGCCAAATCTGGCTCCTTGGTCATTCCCAAAGCGCAGGCAACTCTGTAACTGGAAACGAGCAACTCGCGCACTTCCTCACGCAGGGAGGCCGTCTGTCTAGTCGCCTTTACCCGGAGGTGGAGGAAAGGCCGGCTGGGGCATTCTGCTCCTTCAACGGCGCGCTGCAGGGGACCCAGATGCACTCCCAGCTGAGATCATGAGAGGGCCCCAGCCCTCGTCTGGCTGCAGTGTCCTAGTCCCGATCCTAGGGCGGGCTCCATGGTCTGGCCCACATCTGGCCATAGGAAGGGCTGGTGGCGGCCCCTTTCCTGCTGCGGCACGGGTAGGAGGGGAGGCCACGATCCGGCTGCAATGATCCTGGCCCTGCCCCTCATTCAGCCACTGCTGCCCAGGTGCAGCAGCCCAGCCCTGGCTAGGTAAGGTAATCCAGCCCCCTCCCCTCCCCCCACGTATACTACTTCCCGCCCCCAGCACCCTGCCCCTTCCACACACCCCAACCCCTGCCCTGAGCCCCTCTCACACCCCAACCCTGACTCCTGCACCCCCGGCAGCAGCAGTCCCCCTAAAGAAAGTCTGTGCGTACAATGTTTCATTGATGCTACTATGAGTCATCCTGCCAATTAATATTCAGTTGTATATTTTCAGTCATGCAAACAGGCATTCTTCTGCTGGCTCTTTAGTGACCACTTGTTCTGAATGTTGATGTGGTTTGGCCCTTTGGTGTGAAACGGTTGCCAACCCCTGTCCTAGGGCTTGGGATAAATAATTGCTTTGGCCACACTCTCGGAAGGAGCTGGGCATGCTTTCCCGACGGGTGGCTGGACACTCCAGTGAAATGACCGCTCTGAGATCACACACTCTGAGCTGTAACCACTGGACCACAGCACCTTTCAAATGTAGGAAGCAGCAGTAATACTCCGATGTCTGTCCGAAAGAAAGGCATTTGGCAGGTTTCTGTGTTTGTTCCTCGCACTAGCTTCAAAACAGTTCTGAGCAGGGTGGATTGATTTAAATCAGCGTTTAAGGATTTCGATAATTGAATTAGATAATCAATTTTAATCTTGGTTTACATTTGGACTTTTAGTTATTTTCCTAAAGGGAGGTTGCTTCTCATTAGCTGGTGTGATTGGGTAGGCTGTGCTAGCCAGGAGGATACTCTGTAGCCATGCACGTTCATTTAAGCCATTATATAGCTGAATATAAATAGTTTTCAGATTCTTAATCTTTATTTTTAGAAAATGGGAATGATGCATTTCTCGTATATTAAATGAGGCTGGCTAATTTTTTTGCCCGTGATGTGTGTCACGTTTCATTTGGATGGAAATCGGAATTAAATTAATAATGTAGAAAACTAGCATTTTACAGTTGTTAAGTAAAACTTAACATTGGATATATCAGAAAAAAAAATCCAAGTTTGCTTTGCCATTTAAGAAAGGCAAAGGGCGTTAATAGGGGTTGTACTTAGTGAATTGCATGGATTGTTTCTGGTCATCACACCCTTCCAGACTGTAGAACTAGCGTGTCTCATCCCCTCACACCTTGCTTTTAGTCACAGATTAGAAGAGGGGAAAAAGCTTTTCTGCTTCCAATTGATTTCTTAACTTTTGAATGAACTAGTTATTGAACTCAACGAGATACATGTACTGACTGAGATGGAAAAGATACTCCCTGCACCGGCAGAAGAGACTGCTTTTGTCAAAGGTTGGTCTGGCCCTTTAGCAAAGTCTAGGTGCTTAACCAGTTCCGTCGCTTGACTTTATTTAAAACTTCTGCAATGAACATTTCGTGCTTGAATACTGAATTGAATGTAAGTGGCGATGTAAATAGAATATATTAACTTTAGGGCTTAAGTCATAAGTTTACATTTAGTTTTAAATAGGTTTATTTAAAAATGTATTTAATTGAACTTAAATCTGGTTAAAATAGAAATGATTTTTAGGTTTTTAAAGAAGAATGACTTTTCATCCCTCCTGCTTGTGAGTAATGACAGGCAAGGGGCCAGCCAGACCTGCTGCAGAACCGATATCCAATAGAGCCGCAGGCATACAGACAAAGCAGCCCATTAGTAAATCTATACATGCGTTTGTTACCATCTAGTGTCAATGGCTAGACCTATTCCTAGCTCCTTTGTAATCAGCAGAGCTTGTAGCCACTAAGCCAGGCTCTGACACTTGGACAGATGGGGGGCAGGGAAGGCGCGCTAGGAAAGCAGGAATATCTCCCCACAGAATATTCCTCCCCCTGTGGACTGGATACAGCTGTATTGTCTTGGTGCAGTGGTCCCCAAGCCTTTCCTATCACAGCCCCATCTGCCTCCGTCGTGGCGCCCTGGTGTGGGGGGGCATGGATGGGGTCATGTGGCCAGAGCTGGGAACTGAAGCTGTGGCTGGGGGTAGGGCCGGAGCAGGGCTGGGTGGTGCTCCCTCTCAGCCCCTGTGGGTGCTGGCCCAGGCCCTGCTGTGCCCCCTTCCCCTCCCGCCCCCCGAATATCCCTCCATGCCCCCACAGTAGTTGGGGGGGTCTCTGTCCTAGAGCATGTCTACCCTGAAAACACTGCAGCACTTCCGGGCAGCCCGCAGGCGAGGGGAGGGGCTCTCCCATCGGCGTGCGGGGGCAATAGCCGGGCTGGTGGAAGAATTGTTACACTTCTACGCTGACAGGCCCGGGGTAACCGCCCCCACAAGGGGAGCCCGACGCCCTGGGAGCCCGTCGCACGGCGCTTTGCAGCTCTCTCCCTTGCTGCGCTGCCTGGTCGCTGGCAGCGTGGGCTTAGCCTAGCAGTCTGCCAGGAGACTGAGGCTGCTTTGACGACGCCATTCCAGTGCAGGGGTTTTTCACCCCCCATTGGCGTTGCTAAACCAACCCAGTTTTCTAGCGCGGACCGGCGCGTAGAGCGTGTTTTCCATTCAAACGTTTCTGGGGTCCCCCTGCCCCCCCGGTACAAAACGATTGCTCACCCCTGCTCTGGGCTGCGTGCTTCCTGTGGCTCTGACACACAAACCGGCTGCCTCTTCCCCTGCCAGCTTTGGCTATTGCTCTGCCGGCTTCCCCATGCCCTGAGGGGAGGCCCACGGGAGCTGTGGGGAGCAGGGTTTCAGCTTGGAGCATCCCCCTGGGTGCCCGCGCAGTGAGAGCCCACAGGAGCAGCCCCGTGTCTCTGCTCATCCCCCTGGGACGAAGGCCCCGAGTGCAGTTGTGGGCATCAGCCTCTTGTGTTCTGGGTCTGTCTCTCGGGGTAATGGTGCCCTTCGGTTCTGAACGCCTGGACTGCTCTCCTGTGGAGCCGGCAGTGCTGCTGGCCCTGGCGACGTGTAGCCAAAGGGCCAAGAGGCAGTTAAAATTCTGCAAGTCCTGACGGGGTCTTCGCCCTTCAGCCATCAGGGAGAGAAACCTCCGTCGGGGCAGCAGGCAGAGTGGGCCCGGCAGGGAGCTTTGGTAATGAGTCCTGAGGGGCATGGAAGGTCCCAGGGCTCTTCTGGAGGATGGGTGCTCTGAGGTGGGGTGTGCTGACTTCGTTATCCTGCTACCAGGAGAGCCTCTGAAGGGGCGAGAGAAACGCCAGCTGATTGGGCTGGGGGGGGAGGGGGTAGCCTGTTTGCACCTGGGCTAGAGGCTGCAATGTCTCTTGGTGTTTCAGGTGGATGCAAAGGGCCCTGCCCAGAGAGTTGGGTGGGGGAGTCCATCACGGTGCCTCCGACAAGCCGAGGCGGGGGGGGACCTTTGGTGGCGGCGGCATTGGCTTCATAGCGTCCGGCTTTGTTCCAGTGTCACAGAACAGTGAGCGGCTTCGACCCTTCTTCTCCTGCTACCGCTTCCACAGTGCCCAGGGAGTCAGCCCAACGCCTCCTGCCCTGGGGACTGCGCAGTGCCACGCGCCAGGGAGAGCCGCCCCTCAGGCCAACAGGCTTCCTGGCTGGCGGAGCGGTCAGCGATGTCACTGCAGAGCTAGATTTGGCCTTAATGCCCGGGAGCTGGGAGTGCTCCGTCGGGCATTGGCCGGGGACCCAGGGGGGCCTTCATTGCGTGATCCTGCCTGGGGAGGGCCACTAGCACAGAGGAACCCTGGCTCTGAGCCTGGGGTGGCTGGTAGGGTTCTGCTGCCGCTGCCCTGTCCCAGTAGTCGGGCATTGGGAGCTCTCTGGGAGCTGGCCAGCTTGGGTAGGTGGCGTGGCTCGGGGGCGCTCACAGAGGAGTTACCCAGAGTTGGTTGAATGCACAAGACCAAAGAGACCAGTCACAGAAACGGACCAAGCCGGGGCAGTAAACATGCCTGCGGGGCCCTGTGTTGCCAGGAAGCCCGGTCACATGGCTGCCTGTTGAGTGTGAGGGCAGTGGGTTTATCTTCGGGCGGAGTCCCAGGTTATTACCCCAGAGGCTTGCAGGGGTGAGTAGGGCATGGGCCACTTGATTGGCTCCTCTGCATGCTCTGGTGCAGCAGTCTCCAGTGCCCCGGGACGCTTAGACGGGCCAGCCAGGCTGTAATCCCTGGCACAAGGGCAGGCCGGAGAGTTGGTCCAGACTGCTCCGAGGCCTGGGTGCTGCTGGCTTAGGAGGTTTCTGGAGAGCACCACGGTGCTGCTTGCGAGGTGGCCCGTGAACGTGGCGCTGGAAGGCGGTGACTCGGCCCAGGGTATTGGGCGTACTGAAGCACAGGCGCACTGTGCTGTGCGGACAAGGCCTCCTGGACACGTTCCGTACAACGGCTGCTGTTGGGCAGAAATCCCCTGCCCTTGCTCGGAGATTTCAGTGTAAAGCGCTGTCTGATGGTGCCCCTTGCGGGGCCAGGGTGTGGAGTGAGCAGGGAGTGTCTCCCATTGCCGAGGAAGGAAGGCTCTGAACCACACGTGCCAGTCCAGAACAGGATGAGCCGAGCTCACAGGGAACTCTGCAGCTCCCTCGGGACCGCAGGTGCTAGGCCAGAACATGGGCATCACTTATTCCCCTCCAGGGCACAGGCAGGTGCCAGGCACTTGGGTGTTGCCTGAGTTGTAAGAGCATCTCCATCATTCACACAGGCCTGGATTCCTCGCTGCACCTCTGTCGCTAGCGCTGAGCCCTCCGTGTCGGCTGGCTTCATTATCCGTGGAGGGACAATTAGCTTGGGAACCATGGTCTCCCCTTCCCTTCCCTCCACACCTCTCATTAAGGGGGAAAGCTGAGCTGAGCCCAGGGATCTGCAGCGTGCAGGAGGGCTGCTGCAGGAGAAGAGACACAGCCAGCAGGTGATTAAACCAAGCGTTTGCTCCTCGTTGACTTTCCCTCTCGGTAAAGGTCTTTGCATTAGCAGCGAGGGCTACCTGCAGGCTCTGCAGGCGGCTGCTGTTCTCTGCGGTGGGGGGCGGCAGCAATCTAGCCGGTTGCTCTCACCTCCAGCACCGGCGCTGTTCTGCATGTTGTTCTGCCAGCCTGGGTGAGCTGCTTGCTGGCAGCGTCCTGGGACTCCCTCACCTTGTTTACCCCACTGAATTGGAGCTGGAGCAGGAGCAGTGTGCTCCAAGAGCAGATGTGCCCAGATGCGGGGCTGGGCGCTGCCAGACAGGCCAGGCGGACGAGTGCTGTGGTGCAGCCTCCTGGCATCTGCGTGTACTTTGGGGCTTACCCTGAATGTAGCAGCGTGCGCCGGATGCAGTAGAGTACTGGTAAGGGAACAGCCCCGGCAGATCAGTGTGCGCAGCAGGAGCTGTTTTATGCAGCAGTGGGAGGCGCTGTCAGGCCTCTGTTTGGTGCCTGGCACTGGGTCTGTGACTGGCTTGGGAGAGATGGACTGCAGCTGGTTTTCCGTGCAGAGCAGTGGTTTAGAGGGAGGGGTCTCGGACATTTTCCCTCTCGGGCCACGTGCATTCAAGTCAGCTCAGCCAGCGAAACCGCTGGGGTTGTCCCCCTGCGGGGCTGTCCCCCTGGGGCTCAGACAGCTGCTTTGCATTGTGGTCTGGCCATCTTGTGTGACTGCTGCTCCCTGCCCCATCGGCGCAGTGGTGGTCGTGTGGGCGTCAAGATGCTCAGTTACACCTGAAATGAAAATTCAGGGTGCAGCTGAGGAAATTGAACACTGAAAAACAGCTCAGTGGGGTGGTGGGGAAAGCATCAGGGTTATTGGTTACGACTGTAGCCGAGTCCATGTCTTATTTTAGGGGTGCAGGTTAGAAACCCACCTCTGGGGTTCACTAGAACACAGCCATCCCCCCCTTTTTTGTTTGACTGTCAGTAGCATGACTGTTCCTGCATCCTCTTCCACATCTGTTGTACGTGCTGCCTGAATGCAGATGTCTAGCCTATGTGCTTGTCTTCCAAGGTATAGTCCAGAACAGCCTTTACCCGCTGTTCTTATCTGGGGGTATCTGACATGCTGTTTCCCCCTCTAGTTTACATAGGAAATAGCTGTGCGATTGTGGGTACCATTGTGTGGTATTTTCTGTTCGGCGTATAAGGAAGTAGTGCAGTGTGTCAGATCTCTGTGTAGTGACGGGGAAACACTGATTCTTTGGTGACAACGACTTCCTGTTGAAATGGGGTGTTAAGGGCTGGGCTTGGGGTCAGAGTAACAGCGGAAGAGCTCTCATTTTGAGCTGTTCGTTGACATGCTGTGACCCACGACTGCCCTTTGGCTGTCCCAAGACACAAGCGAAGAAACCCTGGGCTGGGGGAGAAACCTTGATTTGGCTGGAACCAATCTCAAACGCCTAGTCACATTGGTATTAATAGCAGCTGTTTAATTGCCCACGTTTGCTTGTGGCGAGCAACTTAAACTGGGGTCCTTGAACTGAGGGCCCGGAGAATTTTGCAAAGCAGACACTTAATCCATTGACATACAGCACGCAGGCAGCAAGGGCTGTGCCGGTTTAATAGGCTTGTGCTTTTCATCTCCAGTCTGGTCTCTCCCCTTTAGAGTCACTGGAAACATTCCCCTGATCTCCACTCTGCCCTGCAGTCTGGTTGAGTAGGCAGCCTTCAGATAACAGGCCCTTGATAGGGTGAGCTACAGCCTGTCTCTGCTCCAGCTAATTTATTTCCCCGCTGACACTCAGCTTCCCTGTTAGCAATCGATTCTGCACAGCCGGGCTAGTTGGACGGTGGCTGTCAGTTGTCAGCGTAAGCCGCTGCGTTGCCTGGACTAGCGAGACCCCCTCGAGCGCTGAGCTGTGCTCAGGGCCATGCCCCCGGGATCGCTGTGCACTGCCCTTGGCGATCTGTTCGGTTTTGGGCCCCGTGTTCCTGGCAGGGCAAGTAGAGGAGAGCCCCATGCCAGGAGAGCCGCCGGGGGCCTGCCTCACCATCTGCAGAAGTCCAGGTGCCAGGGACGGTATCTCGCCCTGCTGTACAAGCTGTGTGGGGAGCTACAGATTGGCTGGGTTTAATAGCTCGGCTCCAGGCAAAGCTGTAATCCTCGGCTGGGGCTTGCCGAACAGACTGCTACCCTGGTAGCGTTCGGTGCAAAGCAGAGCGTCCAACCCAGCTCTCCTGGCGGCGGAGCCTGGCAAAGCCTGACGAGCTCTCCAGCCAGGCCAGCGGCGCGAGGCTCTGGAGGCACAAGAGGGATTTGATCTGAAGGGGAAAATGGGGAGCCTGGGCCAGGCGCTTGGCTTCTGCGTCCCGAGGCCAGGATGGAAAGCCAGGCTGGTGTTCCGGGCCATGAGTCTGCTGGTCTCAGCTTAGGCTCGGGTGGGCAAGCCCCTT
>JANRFK010003836.1:4435227-4457599 GCA_030068395.1 Apalone spinifera | reverse complement strand
GGGGGGGGGGGGGGAATTATAGCAGTTTTCAGGTATCTAAAAGGGTGCCTAGGAGTAAGAGGATGGGTCTTTGAGAATAACTTCCTGTGTGTGTAAAGCAGCTCTGGCCAGCTGCCTCTTCCTGGACGTGTGCTACCCAGCAAGAACTGTGTGTCTCTAGAGGGGGTGACAGTGTTGTGTAATGGTTATAGTAGAGGCCTGGGAGTAGAGAGCCTCATGTTCTATTCCTGACTTGCTGTGTGACCTGCAGCGCTTCCTTTTTTTGTCTCAGTTCTCCCACCTGTACAATGGGAATAATCCCACCCCTCTTTTCTGGAGTCCTTTGAGACCCTAGGATGAGAGTGCTCCATGTTAATTGCACCCTCTTTCTCTTACTCGGGTCGTGTAACAGCTACCGGTATGTCGACACTCGCACTCGGTCAACAAAACTTTTGTCATTCAAGGGTGCTTAAGTCCCCCCCTCTCCCCAATGAACGACCGAGTTTTGCTGTGGCTAGTGAAAATGTGAACGCTGCTTTGTCACAGGAGCACTCAAGGCCAAGCGAAACTCTCCTGTAGGGTGGAAGTATTTTGTTTGCACAAGTGCCGACAAACAGCATTCACACAAGCTGACTTGTGACAAGGCTGTGTCCACACAACCTTGTCCCTAAAAGCTGCCTAGTGTGGGCCAATGTTCCCTCTCATCTCTTCCGTCCATGTGCAGAATAAATGTTGTGTGTACAGAGGCATGTGCATGTGCACCACCAGGAGAAACACAAACCTAGTTGTGGACGCTGTTAATCAGCTGCGTGGCATTGGCTGTTTCCGAGCAGTCACACCAGCACCCAGCTCACAGGGAACAAATCCTAAGCGTGTCCTAGGGTCTCATGTTCTCCTCCTACTCCGGTCAGAGCTGGGCACGGGGTGGGATAACCGCCTGTTGCAGCGGATCACTGTGAGATCTGGGCTCCAGAGGTGAGTTGGGGCTCTCAGACGATCTCCTGGTGAGCAGTCGTGCAAGGCCCCAAACTCACAGTAGCTGCCTGGGACAGAGGCAGGGCGCAGCGGGGCGGGGATAGGGAGGCAGCAGGGGGAAGCCCTTTCCCAGACTCTTCCAAAGCCCGTCCTGGTGCCTCCCTCTGGGCCTGGCAGAGCATGTGAGTTGTCAGCCCTGTGGGGGATGGGAAATACAAGCAGCCTCTTGTAGGCAGGGCCCTCAGCCGCAGAGCAGAGTTAATGGCCTTGTCGATGGGCAATGCTGGGAATGGCAGCAGGCTGAGGGATCTGGGCTGAGACCAGGCCCTGGGCAGCCTTCCTCTGTGCCAGGAGGGCTGGAGCGGAGCAGAGCAAGGCTCTGCCCCCAGGTTTTTCTCCCCCCTCCCCTCTGTTTGCAAAAGAAGCAGCCAGGTGCCACGCAAGTCCCAGCTATCTGGATCTGTGAGCTTAGCTTCTCCAGCCCCGCGCTGAGGAATTCAGAGCTGGCACCGGCCTGGTGCAGGCTCTGCCTGCCAGCTCCAAAGGGCCAACTGCTCCCCCGTCAGCGTCTCCCCCTGCACGAGGCCCGCGGAGGAGCAGAACCTGCCAGCAGCTGGAACGAGTGCCTGTGTTGTGTGGCGGCGGTGCCAGCTGCCTGCACGCATGCAGCAGGGCAGGGCCGACGCTGTGTTCTGCCACCAATGGCGTTAATCTGGAGAGCAGCGCTGGCCTTGCGGAGGCATGGCTGGCACAAAAGCTGCGCTTCTCCTCGGGTTCTTCCTTGCTGTAGTGTTTACGCCTTCGTGCTATGGAAACTCTGATCCTCCTTTGGGGCAGCCGCAGCGAGCTCTGCAGCCATTCCAGATGCTCTAGGAACAGGCTCTGTAGCTATTCAGCCCAATTTTGAAAAACCTCATTGGAGCTCTGGCATGGCTTGTTACAGTTGTAGCCCAGTAGGGATTTGCCTGGCATGCTCGGAGCATTTAAACACTCCTGCCTCCTGGCATAATGGTGCATGATTGGGGGTCCATAGGAATGTCTGATCCTCCTTGGAATCTTGCTAAGTTCTAGGCTCATGGTTGTCTTGTGGCAGTGAGTTCTGCAGGTTAAATATGTGTGTTACGTGTTGAGGATTTTTTTTAAAGCACTTCCTCTCCTTTTCATTGTGTATCCTGTTGCTTGTGTGTGGTGAAAGGGTAAACAGAACACCTGATCTGCCAGTGCAGTGCCATTTGTTATCTAATGTAGCTCCTGTGTTCTCTCATTCACTTTCTCTCTGAACTAAGCAGATCTGCCTCCTTTGGCCTCTCCTTGAAGGGCAGCCTCTCTAGGCTTCTGTTATTCAGAAAATGATGACAAGTAATTTACAAAACTCACAGCGCTGCAGCTTCTCCATTCGTGTAGCAAGTAAATGCGAAGCTCTTTTGGTTGTGATCATTGTATTTAGGTTTCTGGCTTTATCCTTCAGCTGGAAATTACCAAGAAGATCTTTCAGTTGGGAGTGAGGAGAAACTGTAAATCAAAACCAATAGTTCTGTTGCTGTCGCTAACGAACCTCTCCACCCCACTCCCACACGGGAGCCCTTCAGGAGCAGCGCATGAAATGCCAAGAGAACGGGGCTTTCCGTTTCCTGCCTCCACCACCATGCAGTCAGCCGGCTGTCCTGCCCTGGTGGGTCCCATAGAACGTGTGTGGCTGAAGTCCCGGCATTCAGTGTATGCAGATAGCATCGATTTGGGCCTGTGAAGTGTGTGTTCACGAAGCTTGTGATCTGTGCTCCTGGTGCAGAGGGCCCAGTGCAGGCTCGTGTGAAAGTCTTCCCAGCTCTGGGTAACCGCGCGAGCTCTTTTGCGTCTCCGTATCGCTGTGCTGTGGATGTGCTAAGCTGCTCTGCAGGTGCAACAGGTCCTGCATCCTCCAGGCCAGGCTGCACAGCAGGGTTGGCATCAGTGAGCACGTTACTCTGGGGCTGGGTCACACGGGACATGCCGCTTGTCGGTCAGGCAGGGAGGCGGAAGGGCTTGGGGGACTGTGCCGCGGCTGTGTAGTCAGGACCAAAGTGTGCCTGAGTGCTCCCAGCAGGCCCCGCATGTCGCTGGCGTTCTGTGGCGCTGACAAGCTTTGGTTGGCTGCTTTCTTGTTAGGAGCTGGTGCGGTTCCAGCCGCAGGAAAGATGTAGCCAGGAAACACTAATGAGGATTTATGGCTCTCACGTTCAGCTCCTTGTGGGGTGAGGTTCTTCTCCTGGGGTCTCTTAAATACTGCTCTGCATGATCTGTCATGTGCCTCCCCAGCGTCTCAGCTGCCGTCCCCGGGGTGGCTGCCGGAGCCCGCAAGCGAGCATGTGTTCTGGCGCACGTAGGCAGCGGAATGAGTGCCAGCGCCCAGCCTTGTGTGGCCTGCAGACCAGCGTGGCTCGGCGGTGGCGGGACACGTCTCTGTGGTGGTGATGTGCAGCATGGGGGTCAGGCGTGGAGGAGTCCGTTCCCCTGGGAGGTGATGCCATCCCCAGTGGTAGAGCCCTCGGCTCCCACAAGGCAGCAGCATGTGAGGGATCGGCGTCGCTCCGCCGTGGGACGCTCTGGGCTCTGATGTTCCCACGGCTGGAGACATCAGGGTCTGTTTGGAGGAATCCACGTGTCTGGTGGCATGTGAGCTTGGAGCTGGACGCTGTTGAGTGCCGTGGTGGAGCAGCGGCCAGCAGTAAGTGCCACGTGTCTGGCGAGCTTTGAGACGCCGTTCGGTGTGACGGGAAGTGTGTGCCAAGGCCCCCGAGCGCCGATTCAGCAGAAACGCTGCCTGCTGGGGAAGGGGCAAAGTGAAACCCAGTATCCCACCGGGTGGCGCTTGTGCCGCTGCGCATTGTGTATGGGTGGGTCGCTGGGTGCAGCGGCTCCTGCCGGGGGTTCAGTCACCCGGGTCCCCTTGCTCAGGCATGTGGCCTGCACAGACTGTTCTCTGCGGTGCACCACACTGGCTGGGACCTCGGGGGGGTGTGTGTGTGTGTGTGTGTGTGTGTGTGTGTGTCCGTCCTCTGGGCTCTGAAGCTGAAGAGTGCGAGAACCCTGCACGGATACAAAGTTGTACCTGTAGATATCCTCCTCCACACCTGCCCACACGGATACCGGCGCGGGTAAAGTGGATATCTGCAAACTTGCAGGGTATCCTCCTCCACACCTGCCCACACGGATACCGGCGCGGGTAAAGTGGATATCTGCAAACTTGCAGGTTCTAGATACAAAATTTGTAGCCTTATCTGCAAAAACCATCCCTGGGTATCTGCATCCGTGCTAGGGATGTAATTAGTTAACCGGCTAAATGTTACGTTTCACTGGTTAATGGACTAAACAAAGTGGGGGTAGTGGAGAGGGGGGTTTAACCACTTAACCCTTTACATCCCTAACCCATATCTGCAGATGCGGATACCCGCGGCTATAAAGCCCATAACCATGGATTTCCACAGATTGCTGCTCTGGAGGGCCGGGTCACCCACCCCTCCTGGTGATGGATGGGATTCCAGCAGAACCTGGGACCTCCGTGTCCTGCTGGAGAGAGCCTGCCCCTGTAGCTTGGCTTACTGCCCTTGGAATTGCAGCTTGTGTGTGTCCTGGGTTGCAGCGTGTTCCTGACGCTTTGTACTTGTGGGTCTGATGCTCCAGTAGCCCGGGTGGCGTCAGTAGAGCCTTGAGCTGCGTGTCCAAAGCTGTATGGTGTTCCCTTGCCGACTGCTGCTTGCTCTGAATCTCCCCTTCTCCTTCCCTTCGCCTGCGCGGCTCTGGGCACCTGCCGTGCCCCTCCTTTCCCAGGGCTCCTCCCTCCCTTCGCCTGCGCGGCTCTGGGCACCTGCCGTGCCCCTCCTTTCCCAGGGCTCCCCTCTCCCTTGGCCTGCGTGGCTCTGGGCACCTGCCGTGCCCCTCCTTTCCCCAGGCTTCCCCCCGCCTACACCCACAGAAGTGATGTTTGCCCCCATCCCAGTGCTCCTGTGTTCCATTCTCCCCTGCCCTGTCTGTCTGGTCCCTTTCATCATCGTCTCGCTGTTTCCTCGGGCTCCCTGGTCCGTCTGCCTCTGCTCAGCTGTGGTCTCTGCTGCTGCGTCAGCCTGGAAGCTCCCTGCTCTCTTTGTACAGCACCCGGCGCAATGGGGCTCCTGGGTCCTTTGGGAACGCGAATGGGAAGTGACCCTCCGCAATTCTGTCCCTGTCTATGCTCGGGGTCCTGCCGGGGTTGGTGTGTGGTCTCTCACCTGGCTCTCGGTGGAGCTGGCGGATTCCCGGAGGCTTTCTGTGCCCGAGGAGAGCCGTTGGTGTGCACCCCGGGTCCACCAGCTCCTGTTACTGACTGGCTTTGGCCGTGTAGGGCTGCCCCTCCCAGCGCTCATTGCTCATGTGCTCACCCCGGCGGTGCTGGTGCGCTGACCCCCCCCCATTTCTTAGAGCTACTTTGGGCCCAGTCTCCTCCCTGCCGCTGCTTCCTCCCCCGTGTCCATCTCTTCCTGGCCCTTGCTCACACAGCTTGCCTTCGGGCCTCCCCTGAGGCCATGTTTCCACAGCTGGCTCAGGGTTTCCTGTCTGGGGCCCAGCGTCCTCGCCCCACCTCGGTGCCGATCCCGTTCGGCCCCTGTACCCTCCGCCGGCCAGGGTTAACGAACTGCTGCTGGGTGGCCAGGGCGGTGTGGTGGCCCTTGCATGGGGATTAGCCTGATGGTGCCACGTGGGGGCGTGGCTGCTCGAGGCTCCTTGCCAAGCCCGAGTTGCCCCCAGCATGGCAGGTGGCTGATGGCTGTGCACGTGCAGAGGTGCCTGGCCTGGGCCGCATCCGCTCCAGGCTGGGAGCCCCCTGGCGGAGGGCTTGTTGTGTGGGGTGAGCAAGGCACCAGTTTGCACTGGCAGCGTGTCTACCCCGAGCTAAGCCTGCTGCCTCAGTCCCCCAGTCCTGCGCCAAGATCTCCCTGGGGCGGTGGGTGCAGCTTTCTCGGTCTTTCTTTCCCTCCAGCTGCAGTGTGTGACTCTGGCCTTGGTCACGGGGAAGGGGCAGGGCTCTGGTGCACCGAACACAAGGGGCAGGCCCAACCACAGCCATTCTCTGGCTTGCACCAGGAGTGAAGCGAAGGGTGCGCGGCTCTCGCCCAGCGCTGCCTGCTCCTCGGCCCTGGAGAGGCCTCCCAGCAGGCAGGTGGTGTGAGCCGCGCCAGGCAGCGTTCCGGGGGTGCCTGAGGTCACACGGGGAGGCCGCGGCTGAGCTAGGAACGGAACCCGGATGTGAGTCGCGCCACGGAGCCTGGCCTGCCTGGGGGGTCTGCAGGCCTGGTACCTGCTGTGACGCCGAGTCGGGGTTCCCCCAAATCCTGCGCCCCATCTGCAGCAAGAACAGACTCTGTCAGCCGGTCAAATGGAGGGTTTATTGCTTCTCTAGGATACAGCACAGATGTGATGTGGTTACAGGAGCCAGGGCCAGGATGCCTCCGACCCCTTGGGTTAGGGGGTCCATTGCCCCTAGCCCCTCAGCCCCCAGCTCAGGCTGTTCCCTTCATGTTTCCCAACCAGCAACTGCCCATTCCCCCGAACACTCACTTCCTTAGTTCCCTGGCTGCCCTCAACCTGTCTGACCGGTTGTGTCTTTGTCTGCCTGACTTAGGCAGCCCCCCTGCTGGGCAGTGCTACAGGCAGAGGCCAGTGGGGGTCATCCACAGCCCAAGCACCGCAGCCAGCAAGGTAGTGACACTACATCACCACGTGGGTGAGTCAGTGGGAATCACACCTCACAGCGCCGGGGACCCCAGGTTACAGAGCAGACAGGCCCCCTACTGCTCCACGCCTGCATGCTCCCCTTGGGAGGCCGGGCGGAGGCTTTCCAGCAGTTGCTGCAGGAGGCGTGCAGGGGAGAGCTAGCCAGAGGGCTTTCCACTGCGAGTCTCCCTGGCTGGGGCTGATGGGCTGGCCCGGGGTGGGGGGGGCGCTAGCTGAAGGGATTAGGAGCGCTCAGCCCGGCTTTGCATGGCCTGTGGCTTGCTGCTCGCCATGGGGCTGTCCCCGCTGGCTGCGGCTGCGAGCCTGGGAGGATATTCATGGCCAGTGCCCCGGCTGTCAGGAGGAGGGCATGGTGTAATGACGTCCCGTCCCGTGGCGGGACCGAGACCCTGGCCACTTCCTTTCCCATGTCAGGCTCTGGCCGCAGGCTGTCTGCTGAGGCCAGTGCAGGGACCGGCAGGCCCAGGCCCTGGCCCTGGGTGGGGCCTGATAAAAGCAGCAGGATGAAGTCATGTTGCCCGGAGGGAGCCCCAGGCGTTAGGTGAATCAGGGATTGTTCCAGTCTGGGTCTTCCCGGGACCTGGCTGAGGAGCGGCTGCCTCCTCTCTGCCTGGCCGCTGGAGGCTTTTCTCTTTCTCCGTTCAAGGCTGCTCCACCTCCTGCCTGGCCGCCTTCCCGGCCAGCTGAGGAACAAGGCTTCCCTGGCCCCCATGCCCAGTGACGTGAAGTCCCCGAAAGCTGCCTGGCTTATTAGCTGGGGCTCGCCGAGCTGCTTATTATGCGCAGTGGCAGCACGCAGCTTCCGAATGTGCCCAAACGATAATTAGCAGCGCTGGGGCGGTAATTAAACCTGCCTGCGCTGCGCTGCGGTTTCTCTTGCAACGGGGAAGGAAGCTTGAACGGTTTCAAAACCCACAGGTGCCCTTCCTTCCTCTGCCACACAAACAAGCGCCCAGCGCCGCCGAGCAGCCCAGGCCTGGGCCGAACGCTCCCCCGCCCAAGGCGCCGGGTCGGCCTGTGTGGCTGCCCTGGGCCAGCCGTGTCACCAGCACACGGCTTCTCCAGTGCTTTGGCAGCGGGGGCGTGGGAGGCAGGCTGCTGGCCAGGGGCTCGGAGGCTTGGGGAGGGGGTTTCTGGAGCCGGCTGCCATTTCCAGGACTTGTTTACCTGGGATTTGCAAGGTGGGCAGTGAGCGTTCCTTCCCCCCTCCCCGCACATGTGGCTCTGATCTGCCCTGGCAGAGGAAGTGGGTGGAAGCAAAATTCTTTCGTTTTCAACCCTTCACGGAGAGCAGGCCCATGGACAGCAAAGGTGCAGGGCATGGTGGGCTCTCCACGGCTGCCTCTCCGCACCAGGGCGAGGATACGACAGCCAGAGACCCGAGCGTGAGGCCTGGTGCTGTGAGTAGAAGGCCAGGCCCGCTGTCGTGTGGGGCAGGCCTGTCGCTGAGCGGGGGAGCTGTGGGGCTCGGGCGCTGGGCAGGAAACGTTAGGGCTGTCTTCAGTGCTCCGACAGGCTGCCAGGTGGAGGACAGGAGCTGACCGCAGGCTTTGGTAAACCGGGAATGGTGAATCCGCCCGCCTGGTACTCCTGCCAGCACGGGGGAGCTGCTGCCCGTCGCTCTCCTGCTCCCCAGGAAGGCCCCAGCAGTGGTGGCATGCAGCTTGCCCAGGGGCAGGACAGTTAGAGCCATTGTGCAGAGCACTGGCTGGTAGTGGAATTGCAAACGGCCCTGGCATGGAAGCTGCAGGCCCCACGGCAGCAGTCCTGTGCCGTGGGGCTGGGTCTGGTGGGCCGGCCCCAGATCGGCATATAGCCCTGCACGCCCGCTACCGGCTGAGCCGAGCTCTGTCTGACGACAGGCAGCTCCGAAGAGCGTTTTGGCAGCTGTCCAGAGACCAGACTCGGCTCCGTGGGAGGCTGAACGCTCTGTGGCTGTTGACAGGCGAGTGCCACAAATAGCAGTGACTTGGCAGTTGGAAAGGGCGGCAGGGCCACCTCCAGCAGGCAGGGCACCTCCCGGCAGGCGGCTTGGAGTCTCTGCTTCCTGCCTCCTGTGGCGCTGGCCCTGGGCTGTGCCAAGCAGCAGGCTTGCAGGGGCATCTCTTGCCGCCAGTCCCTGCCGGATGTGCCGGAGGTCTGGCCAGAGGGGCCGCCGTTGCTAGGGACTTGCGCGGAGGTGGCTTCCTCAGCGTCTGCGGCCGCCGTGGGCTGCTCAGCACCGTATCGAGATGAGAATCCCTCTCACCGGGGAGGAGGCCAGAGAAACGCCCTAGGAGCCAGCATGGGTAGAGTTGCCGATCCCCTTGCGGGGGCAGGAAACCCCCTCCTCTCTTGGGCACCGGAGACGCAGGCTGTGGACAGCCCTCAGGAAGCGTTCCTGTGGCTGGCTCTGTGACTGACCGCTGACCTGCGCTGCCGGGTGCCTGAGAACCGGCTTGCTGGGCTGGGAGGGGGAGGAGATGGCCGCAGGGTTTGTCTGAGCGCCGCCCGGTTCAGCCGAGTACTCTGGCATCCGTGCCGGCCTAGCTTAGCTGACCGAGGTGGCTGGGGGTTGCTGTATCCGGGGGAGAGGCCTTTGAGATGGAGCAGGGGTCTATAGCTGCCAGCTGCCTCTCCTGACCCACCCCAGCCTGGCAGAATCAGTAAGAGGCAGGGCCGTGTTTTGGGCTCAGTCTCCAGCCAGACTGGCAGGCCATAGGACTGTCGTCGAAAGCTGCCCAGCAGGGCAGGTGTGTCTGGCTGAGGAGTGCAGGTGGGGCCTGGACTCTCGGCAAGAAGCTGTCCTGGCAGAGCCCAGGAGTCTACAGCATCTCGGGGCTGGAAGAGGCCTGCGAGGTCCTAGGCCTCTGCGGGGGCTGGGCGGGCCGAGAGCCTGCTCTGAGCAAACAGGCCGCAGGGGCCAGGGCAGGAGGGTTCTCCGGGGCAGTGGGAGGGGCTGGTGTTTGCTTTTTTCTCGGGGCTCTCCGGGTGCTCACTGGTGTGTTTCTCCTTCCCCGCAGATGGAGTCTCCGGTCTCCACGCCTGCAGTGCTGCCCTTGCACCTCCTGGTGCCCGTTGTCAATAACGACATCGCGTCCCCCTGCGAGCAGATCATGGTCCGCACGCGCTCTGTGGGGGTGAACACCTGCGACGTGGCGCTGGCTACCGAGCCCGAGTGTCTGGGCCCTTGTGAACCCGGCACCAGCGTCAACCTGGAGGGCATCGTCTGGCAGGAGACAGAGGATGGTAAGTGCCCTGGAGGGCGTGTCCTGCTGTGTTCGTGGCCAGGTGGGCGTGCTGCCCCGCCAGGCCGAGGAGGGGGACAGTCTCCTGGCAGAAGGGTGGCTGGGATGGGAGAGGCTCAGAGGGCGTCGCCAGGGTCCCATCCAAGTTCAGCCTGTCCTGCAGATCCAGTAACTAGAGCGTCCCCTTCGCCTGCGGCCGAACGGGGCCCCGCAGTGCTGACGTCTCCTCCGATGAAGCAGATAAAGGCGGGTGCTGCCTCCCTCTTCCAAGGGGAGCTTTGTTCATGTCAGTGGACCTCCCGCAAGGGGGGAAAGCATGGAGCCAGCCGGGCAGCGGGAGGGGCTGTGACTAGCTTCAGCCGAGCTCTCGGGACCGGCGATCCGGGTGGCAGGCCAAAAGCACTGCTTTGTCTGGCTCTGGTCTGAGCTGGCACACGTGGCTGGCTCTGTGTTCCCGGCTCGGGAGGGGGAGGAGTTCAGCTACAGGCGAAGCTGTGCTGACACGTCCTGTTCCCAGGTTAGATTGAAAACACAGAGCCCATGAACGGAAGGGACTCGGAGGGCACGTCTCAAGGGCCAAGCACAGACCTGCGCTTGCCCCTGGGGCTGGACCAGTCCTCGAGCTCTCGCTGCCTCTGGAGGTGGAGCGGCCTCCCGGCAGGGCGGTACCTGAGTTCAGCCGCCCTTGTTCAATGGGCAGGGGTGCGTCGGCCAGCAGGTTTGTGTGTGCATTTGCCTCAGGCCAGTCCCAGCCCCCTGGGACTGGCACCTGGTGCCCAGGAGCCAGTCCTGAGGTACCCAGCCCGCCCTCTTCCCGCCTCCCTCGGACACTCATGGGCTGCGTGCAGCACTGGGGTTACCTTGTCGGGCTCTGGAAGCAGCTAGCTCACAGCGGTGGGCCCCTTCGCTTGGCTCAGGATGCTCTGGATTTGCCTTGTAACTCATGAAGTGCAGCGGCCGTTCGTGTGAACACCCACAAAACGCGCCTGGGGAGGACTGAGCGTGGCTCCTTGGTAGAGCTGCCTCGGGCTGGGGGGCTCGGATGCCTCCTGCTTCCGGGGTGCTCGGCAGTCCCTGGAGAACTTCCCTTCCCGCGGCACGTCTGGCCCAGCTGGAAGTGGGCGCTGATGGGCACTGTTAGTGACCGTCAGACCCTCAGAGAGGTTCCTTCCTGCAAATGGGCAAAGCCTGCTCCTCCCTCACTGGTGGGTGTTGGCGGAGGGAGGACTGCCTGGGCCATGCTCCTGTGATTGCCAGGACACACTCCCTTGGGGAGCTCAAATGGTCGGAACAGCCACGCTTCCGGCTGTGCCTCTCTCGGCCGGCAGGCGGGCTGGTGTTCAGCCGCAGCGTGCTTGTTCCAGGGGGTGCAGGTCGAGGCTGCCAACCGCACCTTCAGCTCGGCTGCCGTTTGCTGGAGCGTGTCCCCAGAACGTCAGATGATCTGTGGGCAAAATCAGCTTTGCCCAGCCCCTGGGTCCGCGTCAAGATTGTGAGTTGGGCCCAAACTGGGTGGTTGGCTGTGGCCACCCTGTACAGCTTGTTAGAGCAGAGCCCAGTGCCACTGGGAGGCGGGCCCTGCATTGGCGGGGAGGGCCAGAGCTTTGTGGGCTGTCACCGTGCAGTCTGTGTTTGGGGGGGGTCTGGCCAAAGCAGCGAGGCAGGAAATGGGCCAGTCCCTGCCCCTCCACTCCCTTCCTGGCTCTTGAAAGTTTCATCCGATCGGCAGCCAGGTTCCAGGCATTGGCAGTGGCTTTCCCTGGTGCACTGGAGGGAGGAGCAACCATGTTGCTTTCTCAGCAGAGGAGGGGGAAGTGGGTACAGACCTCGGGGCCTGGTTGGTGGGAGCTGGCAGGTCGGTGCTTCACTGCTGTGGCAGCTAAAACACACTCAGGGTGTGAGCTGGGTGTGCTGCTGGCTGCCCCTTGCGCACCGCGCTCTGGGTTAGGGTGGGGAGAACTGAGTGAAAACACAAAGGCTTTACCCTGCTGAGCCCTGCCTTGGAGGTGGCTTGGAAGCACTGGTGTCTGTGTCCAATCAGCTGCCTGCCTTCACGCGCTCGGTGAAGCAGACTTGGCAAACTTGACTCCCCTCCGGGGTACTCCAGCCAGTGAGCCAATGCCTGGTGCTCGTGCAGGTGCTCTGTTGCTTTGCTCCTGGACCTCCCAGGTCCGGAAACCCACATGGGCACGCACGTGCGCAAAATCTCTCCCCCCTCGCGTCTCCCAGGCTTATTTCCTGTGCCGAGTGTCTCTGTATCCTAGAGTCCCAAAGGCGCCTCATTCTTGTGGCAGCCTTACACTCTAGCCAGGCGCTTCGTTTGGATCAGGGCCAAGCGGGGCTTGAAAAACTCCCTCACCACTGACACTTAGTAACCTTGTTCCTGGTGGGTGAGAGGCAGTTGCAGGAAGCCAAAGCCACCGCTTTCTGCTGAGTGTGTGTTCATAGAAAGGCGCAGTGAGGGCTGCTGGTGAAGCAACCCATTCCAGTGTGTCCCGACACAGGGAGCTCTGAAGTCATCCCCGGTGCCTCTGCTGCTTCCATGAGCTCTCCAAGGCTACAGCAGCATGAAACTGACAGGCCTGGTTAGTTTCACTGCTGCTGTTGGGAGCCCTGAGAGCAATTATGAAACTGACAAATGGATCTCCCTTCCCACTCTTGTGTCAGGAAAGCCGCGAGTAGAGGCAGCACTCGATCTAGTCAGGGGAGTGGAACATAAACAGAGAGGCTGTAAGCAGGGATGAGTAGGGAGCCCACCAACTTCCCAGTGGCAGCCAGGATGCTGAGGGAGGTTAACCCAGCCTGCCGCAGGAGGAGTCAAGAGGTTCTGGGGTGGGGAAGGGACTGATGAAAGCTCCCAAGTTTTTTCAGGAATTGGAGGAGAGAAAGTTTATCAGCCACCGGTTAGCAAGCTGGAGCCCTTGAGCCGCACCCAGAGGCAGCAGCCTGGTAGGAATCCCCCAGCTGCTGAGAGCTGTCTCGCTGGGTTGCTGTTGTGGGACCTCTGATGTGTGGTCCAGTGTTCCAGGCCTGCCTGCTACACACACGGCTGCGGGGCAGGAGATGCTGCTTTCCACTGCCCTGCTAGTTTCCATCCCCTCTGATTCAGGCTTAAACTCCTCCTTTGGCATCAGTGCCTGGTGTGGCGTGTTCACCCCCCTCTTCCATGCCTCTCCAGTCTGTGCAGTTCTGCAGCCCGTCTGCCCATCCCTCCGTATTAGCCCTGTTTGGCAGCTTGTGTGTCAGACTAGGCCTTGGGGGCATCCTGCCGTTCCTGCCACCTGGCTATTTTTAGTCTGCAGTCATTCAGTGAACTGGGGCAAGATCCTTTGCAGTTTGGCTGCTGCTGTCAGGTGCTGGCGGTGCTGTTCTGTCCCCAGGTGTCCCAGAGGGAGGAGGGGTAGCCGCTTGCACTCTCCTCCCCTCCCCCCCCCCCGGTTTCTCTGTGAGTGGCCCAGTGCTGCCGCTGCCCAAGCAGAACTCTGACAGCGTCCCATGGCTGCTGGGAAGTGCTCTGGGTGGCAGTACCTGCATGTAACTCCCGGCAGCCGTTGGGGCGGCACTTTTACTGGAGCGCTGAAGTGAGGTTCACGGCTTCAGCTCTCCGCCCCCCCGGCTGGCTGATTGCAGGGAGCGTGCGCTGTGGGCCACAGGGAGGGCGGCTTGTAGTGACATGTGGACGGGTGGTTCTAGCTTCCCTGCACTGTTAGCTGGGTGGCGTAGATGGACTCGTGCGCGCACGGCTAGTCTAACCCAGCACAGGGTGAAAGGGCCTCGCTTCCCTGGCTCGCCTGCTCCCGCCTTGGCTAGGCACCTAGTGGCCTCTCCCGACCTCCCGCGAGCACCACCCAGGTGGCAGGCCCTTGGACCCGACGCAGGGGGAGACAATCCGCAGCCTGCTCCTGTACCCGTGGAACAGCCAGGCACCCCTTCCCCGTGGCAGCGACAGACCAGCCTTAGCTAGGTTGTGCTGGCTTCCTTCGTCCCCAGCCCTGAGCTCTGCACTCGTCCATCCCAAGCGCTGCCCCTGGAGCAGTTGGGGAAAACGCTGCCTGTGCTGACGGGAGGGGCCTCCTGTTCGTATAGCACCATCTGCCCCAGGGGTGAGGGCGCTACGGCTGCGCCGCACAGAGGGGGATGGAGTCACACCCCCATGGGGTTGGCACGAAGGCCCCTCTTGGCCTAGGGCTCTCGACCACGTGTTCCTCCCGCCCAATCAGAGCTACTCAAAGGATGTGAGAGCCTGTTTAACCAGTTAACCACTTCAACGGGGTCAGGAGCAGCCACGTCACCACGGCCAGGGGCTGCTTCAACGGGATTGGAGCGCCCCCACCTGCACTGAGCCCCTCTGGGCTGGAGCAGCTCCCCCTCTCCCCGGCAAGCCCCGGCAGACACTGAATAGGGCAACGCAAACATGCACCGGTGTGATGTGCAAGAGGGGATTTGGTGGAGGCCTGGAAAGTGATGAATGGCAAAATGGAAGCTGATCGGCCCCGCCCCCTTTTTTTGCCCAGCGCCCTCATGTGGGAGCCTGGAATGTAAAGGGCAAGGCCCATCTCAGCCACCAGGAACCTCTTCTTACGTTGGCAGCCAGTGGAGTGCAGAGCTGCAGGAAGTCACTAGCAGAGAGCAGCCCCTCGCCCCCGGGGAGCCCGGCTGGGCTGGGGCTGCTCCAGCCCCCCCCCCCCCAGTTAACCCATCCCTACTTTATACCCTATTGTGCAAAGCAGGCAGAGGGGTTTGGGCTCACCCAGTCACATAACTTCCCCTGTCCTTTCCTGTGGGCTGTGTGCAGCCTGCCTCCGGGCTGCCTGGGTGTGGCAAGCATGAACTCACGGGCAGGGCAGCTTCTGGAGCGTCTCGCAGCCCAGAGGAGCAGCGGCGCGCTGCGGCCCGGGCTATCTGCGGTGGGTTGGGACAGCAGCAGGCATACAGCAGTGGCAGGAGGGAGGGGTGTTTTGGCCAGGGCATTGCCCCATCTTGTCCCAAGAAGCCGGGAGCTGGGTTTAAGCGCTCGTGCGGGGCCTGTGCCAGCCCCGGGAGATGAGCCAGGGACTCCAGGGGTGCGGAAGGGTTTTCAGTGTGACGCTTGGACGTTCGGCCGCCCCCTGCAAGCAGCACTGGAGGACCGCCACCCGTTGTAGGAGGGGTCCCTAGGAGCCTTCTGCAAGAGCAGGAAGGAGACAGATGCCTGGCCAAGCAAACTAGGGCTCCGTCAGGCTCCTGCACAGCCGTTATTTCCTGGCCTCAGTGCCCCATGGAAACTTTGGGCTCAGTTTCATCCCTGTGGCTTCAGTGTTGTGTGACCGGTGGGTCTGTGGGTTACGCTCCCCGGATACTGAGAGGCCTGTCCTGGCGGGTGACCCCTCTCTGAGTGACTGCCGCCCCCTCCCTGCCTCTCTCCCCTGGAGACGTGTTGTGTTCAAAGCCTTTCCTGGGAGCAGCTGTCTTGGCAGTTTCCCTAATTCAGTGAGGTGTGATTCCGATCGGCAGGAGCCATTAACAGAGCTAATTATACTGGGAAGCAGCGCTCTGCTTGCTGCCTCGTTAGCTGCAGGGTTTCCTTCCCCTCACGCTGTAATTAACTTCACCTGGAGTGGAGCGGGCCAGCTCCTGACCCCCACTCACCTAGATGTGAGGGGCATGACCAAGCCAAGTCCTGCACTGGTCCATCCCAGCACCATGGCGACTCACCGTGGAAACATCTCGGCCAATAGCAGCTTCGTTTTGAGCCAAAACAAGCCATTGTCTGACATGCAAACCTTCATAGCAACAAGGATCACCGCATGGCAACAGCAGCTGCTGCACAAAGGAGACCTCAGCGCGCTCGCCCCTGATCTGCTTGCGGTGAGGGGCAGGGCGGGGCTGCTCAGGAGGGGAATGCAGAGGGCTTGGCTCCCTGTTCTGTTGCTGTTAGAACTGCAGTGGCTCCAGCGATTTCCCCCTGGGACCCAGCTTTGCACCCGTGCGTCTCCCGCCACGGGACTCGGATGGCAGGGGAGAGCGCGTTAGGGACCAGCAGTGGCTTGCAGGAGGTCGTGGAAAATGGAAAGCAAACAGCAAGGATGTGTAAAGGGGCTGTGCTTTTTGTGTGCTCCCACCTCCTCTCTGACCGGACATGTGTGTACGTGGCGGCCAATTCCTCCCGCAGGCCTAGGTAGACAGGTCTCAGCATGTGGGAGAACTCATGGACTAGGTAAAGGGCTTTAGATCTAGTAGGAACTGGGGAAACTTTTGGGAAAGGGGGAGCCTGTACAGGAAGGATGGGCTGCACCTAAACCAAAATAGAACCAGCTTGCTGGCCCTTGCAAAGATTGTAGAGGAGTTTTAAAACTCAGGGCTGGAGAAAGCCGATGGGTGTGGAGGAGCATGTGGATTGGACAGAGAGATCTCTTGGGGAACCTATTAATGGAGAGTCTCTGTCTTAGGAAGGAGGAGAGGATGGGAGGTGATGAAACACGGGTAAGGTCTGATAAGAAATTGTCAAATGAGTCTCATTCAATCACATCATGCAGTGGCAGACAGCTAAAAAGTGACAAGTTTTTAAAGTGTTTCTATGCAAATGCAAGACGCCTAAGTAATAAGATAGGTGAACCAGAGTGCCTCGTGTTGAAGGAGAATATTGATACAAGAGGCATCACAGAGTCGGTGGCATGAGGATGATCAATGGAACGCAGTAATACCAGGCTATAAAATATATCGGAAGCACAGGACCAGGTTGTGCTGGTAGGGGAGTGGCACTGTATGCGAAAGAAAGCATCGAGTCAAATGAAGTAAAAACCTTAAATGAACCGAACTGTTCCCTAGAATCTCTGTGGGTGGTCACTCCATGCTCTAATAAGAAGAGTATTCCTGTAGGGATCTGATACCGACCACCTGACCAGGATGGTGTTAGTGACCGTGAAATGCTCATGGAGCTTAGCGAGGCTATAACAATAAAAATCTCAATAATAAGGGGGGATTTCAGCTGTCCCCCCATTGACTGGAAATGTATCCCCTCAGGATGGGATGCAGAGAAAAAGTTTGACCCCGTAAGTGACTGCTTTGGAGCAGCGGTCTCAGTACCCACGAGAGGAGAGGCAATTCTTGATTTAGCAGTGAAGCACAGGATCTGGTTCAAGAGGGGAATAGAGCAGGACCCCTTGGTAAATAAGACTTAACATCCCTGTGGTGGGGAAATCACTACTGCAGCCCAACATGTAATTAATTTCAGAAAGGGGGGACACACAAAAATGAGGAAATTAGTTAAACAGAAGTGAAACGGCACAGTGCCAAAAGCTGCATGGGAGCTCTTTAAAGACACTATAATAGAGGCTCAATTTAAATGTATACCCCACATTAAAAACCATAGCAAGAGCGCCAGTGTGGCTAAACAAAGTAAAAGATGCCAAAGGAGGATAAACCCATTGCAGAGAAACTAAATGAATTATTTGCATTCGTCTTATGGCTGAGGATGAGAGAGAGATCCCCACCCCTGAGCCTTTCTTCATAGGTGGCAAATCTGAGAAACAATCCCAGATTGAGGTGTCATTAGAGGAGGTTTTGGAGCAAGTTGATAAACTAAACAGTAATAAGTCACCAGGACCAGATGTTTACCCTAGAGTGCTGAATGAACTCAAATGTGAAATTGCAGAATTAGTACCTGTGGTTTATAACCTGTCCTTTAAGTTTATGTACCAGATGACTGGAGGATACCTGATGTGACACCAGTCTTTAAAAAGGGCTCTAGAGCTGATCCTGGCAACTACAGGCCAATACCAGGCAGACTGGCAGCAGCCCTTGTCTAGGGCGGGTCTGAGCTCCCGGACCTGACGCAACCCAAAAGTGATCTGGGCTGCCTGCCTCCCCGCCCAATTCTTAATACACTTGAAGTGCAGAGCTGAAACCTGGGTAGGTCCTGGACCCACCCAGCATGAGCCAGGACTGAGCCGGGCTGTCTGCCCGCCTGGCTCCTAATGCACTTGAAATGCACAGCTGCAGCAAGGGTAGGTCCTGGACACATCGCAAGCCAGGACTGAGCCAGGTTGCTGGCCAGCCTCCCAAAAAATGTACTGGCAGGGAGAGGGAAATGGGTGTAGTCTATAGTATTAACCTATAAGCTTTTGCTCATTGGTTAATCGACTATACTATTACATCCCTACTGTGAAGAGTTTCAAAAGGATCTCCCAAAACCAGGTGACAGGGCAATAAAATGGCAGATGAAATTCAGTGTTGATAAATGTAAAGCAATGCACACTGGAAAACAATCCCAATTATATGTATAAAATGAGGGGGTCTAAATTAGCTGTTACTGCTCTAGAGAGAGCTGGGAGTCATTGTGGGTAGTTCTGTGAAAACATCCACTCAGTGTGCAACAGTCAAAAAAGCAAACAGAATGTGGGGAATCCTTACGAAAGGGTTAGAGAGCAAGAGAGAAAATATACCGTTGCCTTGCTATAAATCCATGGTACGTCTGCGTCTTGAATGCGGACACCTCATCTCAAAAAAAGATGTATTGGAATTGGAAAAGGTTCAGAAAAGGACGACAAAAATGATGAGGGGGCTGGAACACCTGCCATATGAAGAGAGATTAATAAGACTGGGACTTTTCTGCTTGGAAAAGAGATGATTAAAGGGGGCTATGATAGAGGTGTGTAGAATCATGACTGGTGTGGAGAAAGTAAATAAGGAAAAGTTATTTACTCCTTCCCATACAGCAACAAGGGGTCACCAGATGAAATGTAATAGCCAGCAGGTTTAAAACGAACAAAAGGAAGCATTTCTTTATGCAGCGCCGCAGTCAAACTGTGGAACTCCCTGCTGTAGTATGTTATGAAGGCCAACAGGGTTAAAAAAAAAACAAACCCATAAGAACGGCCACTGGATCAGATCAAAGGTCCATCTAGCCCAGTGTCCTGTCTGCTGACAGTGGCCAGTACCAGGTGCCCCAGAGGGAGAGATCACAACAGGTAATCCTCACGTGATCCTTCCCCTGTCCCCCACCTCCAGAGAAAGAAGTAGATCCTAGAACACTAGGACTGGAAGGGACCTCGAGAGGTCATCGAGTCCAGTCCCCTGCCCTCCCGGCAGGCCAGCCATAGACAGCCACTGCAACCAGATACATTCATGGAGGATAGGTCCATTCATGGCTAATGCCAGGATGGACAGGGACGTGGCCGTAGCCTCTGGTGGTCAGGCAGGGAATGGGTGATGGGATGGATCACTCGATAGTCACCTGGTCTGTTCACTCCCTCTGGGGCACCTGGCATTGGCCACTGGGGCAGACAGGAGATGAGCTAGATGGACTTTTGGTCTGACCCCGTGAGCCCTTCTTATGCTTGTTGTGTGTCCCCACCTCTTCCCTGCCGGGACACACCGCTCCCCTCCGGACAGAAGGCAGCTCCTCCGCTTGCCGTCCGACCCCGTCATCTGAGGTGGCTCCACCTCCACTGCGACCAGTTAGTGTCTTGCATTCCAGGTTTGGGGGCCATCTCCTAGTGCCGCCTCCTGTCCGTCCGCTGTGCTGGGGATGGCTGCCTTGACTTCTCCCCTTCCCCCACTTGTCTGCCTCAGCCGGTGCATGGACCGTGGCTCCCGCCGCCCAAGCGCTGTCCCCCTCAGGACTGTGCGTTGCTAGAACATTTGTCCACGGGGGGAGGGGTTCCACCCCCCAGAGTGAGAGAAGTGTTTGCCGTATGCCTGCCAGGGCAGACAAGGCCTTAGATCCCTGCTGGAGGTTCTGCAGGGCCTACGAGGTGCCAGCAGGCTCTGTCCAGTGTCTCGCCTGTGCCAGCTTCCTGTGGAGGGTAGGAGGGACGGACATGGCACTGGGCCCACGGCCTGTCCTTCCTCCCTTCTTGCCCCCCATCTGCCTGTGTGCTGGGCCTCGCAGCCTTCCTCTGTGTCTCAGGCTAGGAAGCAGAGCATCCCCCGTGTGTTTGGAAAGTGGCTATCGGGGAGCCGAGTGGCTACTTCCAGGGCCCGCCGGCCCCCCCGCGCTGATCCCTGCTTGCTGCGGAGCTGCGCTCTCGGGGGGGGTGGGGGGGGTAGTGTGGCGGCCGGGGAAGCGAAGCACTGAGCTGTGGCTGGGCTTCTCAGCTCGCACAGCCAGGGAGTGGCTCGCAGCAAGCTGGCCTGCCGCACAATGCCGGCTGCTCCTGCCCAGTTACCAGTAAGGGTGATGCTTACTGGGTACGTGGTTAACCCGGTCCCCCTTTACAGCCCTAGGGGGCAGGTGACTTTGCCCCACCGTTGGGGGCGCCGCTGGTCCCTGCTCCCCCGTCGGCCGGTGGGGCTCCCTCCTGCCTGGGAAATCTGCCAGGGCGTCCCAGTGGCTTGTTCTCGCTGGGAGCTGGGCGCTTCACGGGCTGTTTGGGAGGAGCCTGCAGGTGGGCCCGGGGCCCGCTGCTTCTTCGCGGCGGGTGTGTGCCGCTGTAACTCTAACCCTGCCCCCCTTCCATACTGGCCCTACTGCCTTGGAGCCCAGCCTGCTCTGACTTGGGATGGCCCCTGGGGGGTGGGACAATCGCTGAGGCTCGGCTTGGCAGTTTGCCACTCCCTATCCTGCGCTCCCTCCCTGACTCTGGGGAAGCAGCAGCCGAGGGGCCGCACGGTGAGCTCCTTGCTGGCACTTTGCGGTTCTGCTCCCCCTGCAGCCCAAGGCCTGGCTTCTGGTAGCTCTTCCGACTCATCCTCCCCGTGCGGACCCGTCGCTCGAGCGCCCTGGCTCAGCCAGGGCTGGGTGTGTGGCCGTGCACTGCCGCCGGCTCGCACTGCTCCCTCGGCGCCTGCTTCGCCCTGGAGCTTTTGCACCTTAGCACCACGGAGTTGCTGTCCCAGGGCATGTGCCCAGCAGCGCCCTGGCCCCCGATCTCTCCTGCGTGGGGGAGAAGGGCTCTTGCTGGGCAACAGGCAGGTGGGGATGAAGCACAGAGAGGAAGTCGTGTTCCCTGGTTCCCCCAGCCGGCCACAGCAGAGCTGCCACGGAACCCAGGGCTCCTGCGTTGGAGTCCAGAGCCCCAGTGCGTAGCTGGGGTGGGTGTCTGCACCCCTGTGTGCAGGGTCGCTCTCCTTCCGGGGGGCTCTGCTGTTTCCTGGGTCCCGGCTCTCATAGCCAGGTACCGGATGCCAGCCTGGGCTGACGTGCCCTCAACTGGGAGCGGCAGCTCTCTAGGGAGGCTAATGGGGCAGCGGCGCAGGGGCCCTGGACAGCTTTCTGGGGAAGGGTTTTCCTACGCTGGCGGGACCTGTGCCAGGCTGCAGACAGGTCCCGTCCTCCCCCCCGTCCATGTGAAATCCCAGGGGTTGGTTTGGACTCAGCTGACCGGAGATGAGTTCTGCTCATTGGGGGCAAATGGAGCAATTCTCCAACAGGCTCTGAGGCCCATGCTGCTGCCAGCGCTGGAGCCAGCAAGGTTTCCTCAAGGCCTGGAAGCCAAGCCGCTGCCTCTCCGTCTGCACTGAGCGGCCGCGCTGGGAGAGGCTCTGCACCTGGCTTGTTAAGGCAGGCTGGGCAGGGCTCTCGTGTACAGAGCCCAGGAGGAAAAGGCTGGTGCTGCCAGCTTCCACCTTGCCCACAGGGCAGCAGCTGGGCTCTATTGCTGTTTTCTACTCCACTCTCCAGCCATCACCTGTCCTCTGCCCTCACTTCCAGGCCCCACCCCACACCTCCCCTCCTCCATCCTGTCCCCTCTCCTGCTGCTTGATTTAGGCCCCTCCCCTCCCCTCCCCAGCCCCTCTGTGCTCTGGGGACACGGGCATTGCCTTGAGCGCTCTGCGCTGCTTCCATGGTTACAGAGATAGCTGCACCTCTGCTTTGGGGGAACGCACCCGGCGTGTTTTCTCTCTGGTTCTGCCAGGCACACCCAGCCAGCTGGGGCCACCTGCGCCCACCCTGCGGGCCAGGGTTAGGGAGGGGGCCCGACAGCCTGCTGAGAGCGCCAAGGATTTTAAAACAGCCACCAGCTGCCTGCATGCTTCACCAGCCCCGTGACCGTCGCAGAGCCCCGTGTGTTAGAACAGGCCCCCTCTCCCATTCCTTGGGGGGCTGGGCTCTGCTCCCGGCACGGTTGTTCCCGGGGGAGACAGGCCTTCTGTGCTGCTGGCCAAGTCGTGCCGCCACACCACAACCGCTGTCAAGGTGTCCTGCCGCCTCGCACAGTGCCCAGAAGCCCCGCCTTACCCAGACACGGGCACTGGGAAACGTGGGGCACTGCTGGGTCTTCCCACCCCGACCCTTGGGAGCGGAGGAGTTAGTGAAGAGCCCTGCCAGAGCGATTAGCAGACGAGGGGAGCTGTGAGAGAGCCAGTGAGTGGCAATGAAGCTGTCACAGGCATTTGCCAAGCCAGGGCCTTGCTCTCAGGCTCCTGCTACAGGCCCTTGTTTGTGAAGAGATTTGAACTATACAATCACGGCTGTGTCTAGACTGGCGTGATCTTGCGCCAGAGCTATGCAAATGAGGCTC
>JANRFK010003836.1:4401577-4429101 GCA_030068395.1 Apalone spinifera | reverse complement strand
CCCCCCCCCCCCCCCAAACCATGAGCAGGGGCCCAGCAGGGGGCTGCCCCATTGATGTTTAGCTCGTTTCCATTGGCGTTGCTGTGTTGGGTTTAATTTCAGTCTTCCTGACTCTGCCCTTCTGTAAAGTGTACATTATACCAAGCTCCTTGTTTTTTATATATATATATAAATATATATATATACACACCTGCGCTCTCCCTGCCTGGGGCCAGTCAGGCAAGGAGAGAGAATAAATCTTTTTAAGAGACAATCACAAATAGGAGGATTGCTTTTTCTTTCTGCCCTGCCTGCCCAGTAACATTTGCTGGCAGTAGCCAAACCTGTCCCCCCCTCTGGTTGGCAATTGGATGCTGCAGCAAATGCTCCAGCAAGCAGGCATCTCCTACCACAGACCATAGGCAGGGCTGGGTCTGGAACCCCACCGCTTTGTGCCCAAGGCTGGCAAGACCCCTCCCCCCACTCCAAGGGGCAGGTACAACGAAGCCCACCCCCCCCACCGGCAGGCTGCTCCTTGGAGAAGGTGCCCAACACTGAGGTGAGAAACTCATGCTCTGTATGTTTCAACACCCACTCTTCAGGGTACAGGGGGTTGCTCCTTATGCAAGAACAGCTGTTAACCACAACCTGTTTGCACCATCCTGCTGATTCAGTAGTATGGGAACTATAAGGGGGTGGCTGCTGTGGTTGTAGGCTTTCAGAAGCTGAAGCTCAAAGGCCTTTTGTATCTATAACCCCCTTCCTGACATGGCCATGTGTATGTGTATGTACAGGTAGAGACAGTTAAGCAGGATTTTTGGACAAACTGAGTGAAAAAGTCTTGGGTAGTTGTTTGTTGTAACTCTAAGAACAACGAGCAATCCTGGGACACCTTCAAAACTAACAAATCATTAGTATCATGAGCTTTTGGGGGTAAAACCCCCTTCAGATCAAGTAGGTTGTGCCCACAAAAAACTACCAGCTGCTTAAGTAGCAAGGTTCTTAGTGGCTGAATCCATGGTGCTTGGCCAGGGCTGAGAGCCCCAAAGCAGCTGCCTGCTTGATATAGCCACAGGGCTAGGAACTGTTACAGTCAAGTACAGGGCTGCAGGAGGAGTTGTGAAATCTGCACCAGCCTGCTCCTGTACAGCTCAGCCAAACAACCTCATTTTCCTCCAAGAGCAGCAGTTTAGCTGCATGAGCACTAGGCTCCCTCAGCTGGTTTGTAACTGTTCAGAGACATTGGCAGCTGGGTGCATAGATAACCATAAGGCACCGCTACCATGCTTTTAATCTGCCAAAGACACATCCTCTGGTCATTCTGCATTTGCTCCGTCTGTTGCTGGAAGTGTTCCATGCCGCTCTCCAGGTTTTCTGTGTAAGACTGCTCCTGGAGCAAGGGGTATGCTGGGTCTTCCAGGATCCCTATGGGCATCTCAACATCCCTCAGTGGAATCTTCTGGTCTTACAAGAAAGTCCCTGCTTGGCACTCTGCACAGGCCAGCATTCCTGAAGGTATCAAGAAGGGGCAACATGCAAGTGAAACAGCCATAGCGAACCACCAGCACCCGCAACAGCAGAGAGAAGTACCCCTCCACACGGCTGTACTGACCCGAAACAGTCCAAGCCAAAATAGGAATGTGCCTGCCAGCTATCACCTCACTGCACACAAGGGAAGCCTCCTGCCAGAGCCATTCACTATTTCATGCACATTGCAAGAGTCAGTCCTAGCAGGAGGCAAGGAATGGCTCTGCAACCCGGAGAGCGAGCTGGAGTCACCAGCGTCCATGCAGCTGTCACCACAGGCTTCTCCGTCAAGAGGGCAGCTCTCAGTTTGGTCTCTGCCCCGTGGTTTTCTGGATCCAGACGTTCTGCCACTGCTCATCTCAGAGCTGCGTAACAATTCAGGCTCAGCACCGTGTCCCAAAGCAACAGTCCAAGCAGCTGCGCACAATGGTACATTCCAAGAGCAATAGAGGACTGGGTTTTCCCATGGTACATGGGCCAGGCAACTGATTCCAGTTCACACTGGAAAGCTCATGACATGCATGACCATCCGCATGGACAGCAATGAGAGATCTGGCCTTTCAGACAGATGCAGGCATGCAGGAAATGGCTGTTGAAGAAAAAATGCTACAAAACGCAGTGGGAAGCCCATGGAATGCTGCATTATGGGACAGTGAGCCCATACCCATGACACAGCAATCCATTCCATCTTCCCACAACTCCTAGCTGCAGAAGGTTGCAAGTTGCAGTGGGACAACTACCCACATTCAATGTTCCCTCATTTCTTCCATGTGCAGAATAACTTATGTGCACCAAGAGGTGCGAGCATGCACCACCTGAAGAACACATGCTGCTGCTGGTTGTGGGCCCTCTGATAATCAACCGGGTGGCATTTTAAACTCTCCTGGGCAGCTGCCCAAGCTCTGAGCTTACAGGGAACACTACTCACTGAGCACTACTCTCGCTGAGCACTAGAGCACCACTGTGGATTCACTCCGCTAACAAGAGGAGCGCTGTGCGCACATGAACAGTCAGATCTGGTTTTGATTGTCAGCTTAACTTTTGTTGCCCAAACTCTGTAGAGTGGACCAGGCCTTAAAGTGCAATTTATCTTCCAGATCTTTAAAGGGAAGATTAGAACAATCACATATGGTGAAATATAACAGCTTGCTGCCCCCAACTTGGATGATACAGTATTCACACCTACTTACAATGACACTGTTGGGTAAGTGACACCCATCCATTTATTCATACTCTAACATGTGACTCCAGGATTCTGCCCCTAGAAAATAAACAGTGACTATGAAAGTCTACAAAATGGCTTCAGCTTTTAAACATCCTCCATGTAAACAAAGTAGACTAAACAATAAACCAACTGCCCTTTAAAATACAGATTGGAGGATGTTGGTTAAATGCCTTTCAAAAGTCTGACTCTCACCTTAGCCCTAGGATGGCCGGCTGCTTTAGAGAGATGTGGAAGTATCTCCTATCCCTTGTCAGAACAAACTCAGCCAATCCATGTCCTGCCGCAGGGGACTCGGGCATCCAAACACTTCCATTTTGAGGGGAGGGGAGGGGAAGGAGGGAGACAGACACCAACTTTAAAACCATTTATTCACACACTAACAACATGTGACCCACCCCTCCCAGAAAATAAACAGCAACTCTCAGTCTATGGAATGGCTTCAGCTTTCAAACATCCTCCACGGAAACACAGCCTACAAGGACAATGCAATGGATAAGGCAGCCGGGTCAGCAAGCGAGCTCACAACGCACCCCCAGGGGAGGATTTCTAAATCTCTCATGTAGCAGTCAGAGCAAGCCAGCCAGGTTAAAACCAAGTGGCATCAATACAAGAGCTTAACTCCCATCTCCAGCATTAGAAATGGTGGCGAGACAGGAGCCAGCACCAGCTCCACCCTCTCCCTCCCACCGCCGGAGGAGCACTGCTCTGGGAAGGGGCAGGCAGTGCAGTGCAGGCTGCTCCCTTTGGTGTTTGAGACCATTCCCATCTCAGCAGCATCTGAAGCCTCCAAGGGCCTCTCTGAACTGGCCATGGGCATGGACATTGGCATGGAGGGGAGGAAGATCATGGAAGAAGTGATCTGTTAACTTCACCCTCCTTACCCATCTCACTGGAGCCTTGAACACCAGTGGCCCCATGCAGACCAGGATAGCTCACCCCTTTCCTAAGGGCTCCCAACTGCGCCACGCAACAGGTGCACAGGCAGCCTGAGAGCCACATCACAGCAGCCCTGCAGTCTCCTAACAGGCCAGGTGAGTGCAGTTGACCTGAGCGCGCCCATAGCGCAGAGGTCGCCTGGAACAGCACATCACTGCTCACACCAATGCTGGAAGAGCCAAAAGCTTTTTAAGAGGGGTCAGCTGTACCCAGCATTGGTCACCCCCATGCAGAAACGGGTTCGGTTTTAAATGTAGTGTCCTTACAGGTTAACTCAAGCACATCCCTTCTACGCGTCTACACCCACAACATGCCTGACAGTTAAGAGTCTGAGTGAACATAAGAGACAAGTCTTTAAAAGGAGTGTGTGCCACACACCAGGGGATCGGAAAAAAGCAACACTGATTGAAAAAGTCAAGAAATTGAGAATGCTTCTAGCCACTGAGACCCCCCGGCACGCCGGGCTCCACTCTCAGCCCGAGGATGAGGCACTGCTAGGCTAACAAGCATACCACACAGCTGTAGTTAAAGAGCTTCTATGCCAGTTCAGAAACATCTTCCATTTACTATTTGGAGATTACAGGTGTATATATAGTTCTCTATGTAACATTTCAATCAATGAAAAGTCAACTTTGAGGATATACAGGCCAATCTAACAATGAGAAATACAGTTTCAGTCCAACAGACTCTTGTTTTCCCTTTCCACATGAAAGGGGACTTAACCCCGGCTCCCCTCAAAGCATCTTCACGTGTACGCCACGGGCTATTCTTCATCCGAGGAAGAGTTCTGATCCATGGAGTACACCATGAACAGCACGTCGGGCCGCAATGGGACGCAGGGGTGGCCAGGCCTCACAATCTCAAAGCCCAAGAAACTGAACGTCTTCAGAAGTGAAGCTACCAAAGAGAGGAGGGAGATTGTTAACTTAGGAATCAAATGCCCTGTTAGATGTATCCCCAGCACAGTCCCGGGGGTGAACCCCCATGCACAGGGGCCAACGCTACATCCTCAGAGCTGGACTGCTCACCAAAAAGGAGTTTTTAGGCTGGCTGGCCTGTCAACTCAGGTTCACTGTTACTTTGTCCTTTCCCTGTAGCAGTTTTATTTCACCTTTATCTTGCCGCATCGCCAGCTCCCTCTCCCCCTAGTTCCCCCACTTATCCCCTGCCCCAGGGAGGTGGTGAGAAATATTTAGAGAGCAGCAAGCGAGGTCTAGGAAGATTTAAGTGACTTGCTCAAGGTTACCACAGATTGTGTGACTGTCACCAATTCCCCAGAGCTCCAAGTCCAGCTCTCCTAGACACAAGACCCTCCCACACCAATTGGCAGAAGCCGTAGAGCGTGCAGTGTTGCAGTCATATCGGTCCCGGGGCATGAGACACGGGGGGAGGTCACATCTTATTGGATCAGGGATTATTTACCATGCCTTGGGACCTTCCTCCGGTCAGGCAGCTGGCTGTCCTACCACAGCGTACAGATTTGCCACCCAGGCCTCGTGTACAGTTCAGGCCAAGTGGGGTCAGCCCACAAACCCACACTCTGGCAAGCTATGGACAAAGGCAGGGCACTGCCAACACTCGTTACTAAGGAACCACAGCAGGGCTCCACTAGCATCCCAGTCACAAGCAGGGATGTCACAAGGCATTTATGTGTGTCAACGTGCATCCCCTGAAGTTTCCAGCAGAGGCCCGTTTACACAAGCCGGCTTCCCGCGTGTACCTCCCCCTCCATGCTGCTGCCTCTATCAAGAAAATATTTTTAGTTGCCTTTGTACACCTCTCCCAGAAACCAGCTATTATTGGCCTCCGCAGCGGGTAACTCAAGTGTGCTGCCAGCTTTCTGTTCATGAGAACAAAAATGCCAGAACAACCAACTGAACAATCTCGGTCTTGAAAAATATTTTCCTATGGTTAGTGCAAGAGGGGCTCCTACCCATGTGAAAATAAACCTGCGATGCACAAAGGCATCCAGAATAATCCTTTTTGAAAAGCAGAGAATTAAAATTAGAACTGCAAGAAGAATTTTATTGCATCTGTTAATCACTACTAGCATCACAAGGCCCTGATTACTAGACATTCACTCACCCGTGTCTTAGCAGACATTCATAACCTTGAGAAGCGGCGAGGGGTTCTGTGGCACCTTATAGACTAACCGAAGTGTTTGGAGCATAAGCTTTCGTGGGCAAAGACCCACTTCGTCAGATGCATGTAGTGGAAATTTCCAGAGGCAGGTATAAATAAATTCATAACCTTGTGCTTTGCTATAAATTCCCACAGGTTTCCTTGCTCTGATCAGTTATTGGATACATCTATCTTTAGACACTAGCATATCCCCCTTAAGTCATAAGCACCCATAGGCAGGATAAGCATTATCCACCAGTCTGGAAGAGACCAGATGTGCTGGGAGAACAGCTGGTTAAAAATCCACTCAGGAATCCTGAAAGGGGCCAACCTCAGGGCATATCCAAGTACAACCTCCACAAGGCGCTAGAGACTGCCCATGGGGTAGGACAGCCACCTCGCAGTTTCATTTCTTGGAGGAGCATGAATGCCAGGTCCACACTCCGGGGGAAGGTCGGCTTAAGATATGCAATTCCAGCTATGTAACACGTAACTGGGGTCGACGTACCGTAAGCTGAGCTTCAGCACCATCCTCACAGCGAGGCGCGGATGGGACACATGCTCCATCACCTTCCCTTACTCCTCAGAGAACAGGAGTACTGGTGCCAAGGGGGCGCCCTCCCGTGATCCATTTAGTGGGTGTATTCTAGACGCTGCAGCATGGATCTTCCCGCAAACGGAGATGCGGCCAAAGTGCGCCCCGATTAGGGATCTCAGAGATCCCACTTTGCTACTGAAGTAGGAGGGGAAGGGCACTTTGCTGCATGGCAGCCATACTGCCAACTTAATTCTTACTGATGCAAATGTCGCTGCCAGCAGCCAGCCCAGAGAAATCCAGTTCCCCCCCCTTCATTCAAGTGAGGCCACAGAATTCATTCCCTCCGGGAAAAGTAATGGACAAGAGTGCTGACTGACTATGCTCACTGCAGAGCGCACATCAAGAAACTTCCTACTGGGGGAAGTGGCCAGGGGAAGCCCTGCAGAGCAGCAGCTTCGCACTATCCCGAGGGACAGAGAAGCCACCGAGATTTAAGTGCTCACCTCGATCCTCTCGGCTTTTTCTGAAGCAAACAAAGACGTAGCTCACTTTCATCTTCTCCTCAGCAAACTCCAACAGCGCAAGCAACCTGGCAGGGAGGAGGGAAAGGAAAGTCACACCAAGCTACCAGTCCCAAGGCAGCAGCTGGGCACTGCCAGCCTGACCTATGAGAAGAAACTGCTTTGAGGTGCTCTGGGGCAAACAAGATGCTTCCGCGCTGACACCTGGGAATGATGCACTTCTGGACACCACAGGAGGAAGACTCCCACGACAAAGCTCTTGAGGCAGGGCCGGTCTGTTTTACTGCACTTCACATAACGGGGCCCCGATCTGTAGCTAGGCACCATAGTAACACAAGTTAGTAGTCCCAGTCGTTGAGTGAGCCTTCCAGCTCTTGCACTGCATGGGAAGGAAGCATCCAGGAGTTTCCTTGGCACTAGGCAGGGTGAGCTCTCCTTCCTATCTGTGCCTAGGCACAGAACAACTGCTGAAGTCTATGCTGAAAAGTCAGATTAGGAAAGCTCTCAGTCAGGGATGTGAACAAAAGCCAGCCCGCAAGACAGCTACGCCAATGAGCTCCTGACCCCAAAGAGACACCTGGTTCCGTCAATGGAAGAGGACACGGAACTGGTGTTTCTACACCCACAGGAAAAGCCTTCTGTCGGTGTAGGCAGCATCTATGGTACTAGGGTCTGCTGGCCCGGCTAACAGCCTCCATGCGTCAGACATACCACTAGCCTGCTCTGGCAGAGGAATGTTTGGCAACCATATTCCAGAAGCCATCATTCATAGCCGTTACTGAGCCGTGTTCACTCCCCACGGGAACCATTTAGGTTCTCCTACCAAACAGGAGGGGAATGAGGGGTGAAAAGCTGCCTCTGAGCCAATGAGAGTTTAGACCCACGATGCAGTTTTTCCATCAGTGCCATGCTGGTGAGGCAACAGAAAATGTCTGAAATATTTTCTACCTCTAGTAAAACAAATTGCCCCAATCAAGTACCACAGCCACACTGCTTGGCTCAGCCTGCGTGCTTCCACGAGTCACTGACCTAAGATTCCTAGGATTTAAACGAGTCACTGGCGCCCGGCTCAGCTGGGCTCACCACACCACGGGCGTAACAGGCCGTTAACTGGTTAAACGCATATTTAAAGCAGTTAACATTTTAAACGCTATTTTACGTCCCTACCTGAAACAGTCACTAATAGGAATTTAAAGATCTAATTAAACAGTAGCCAGCAAGACTGGCAAACACCTGGGGGGATTAACTTCAAGGGATTTTATTAATGTGATAATGATCTATTTTAATTATAAACCTTCTAGGCTGATTGTACCCAACTAAAAATAATCTGTTACAAAATTGTGGTGACTTGGGCAGACACACACCCTCAGAGAAGAATCTATGTGCCTGGGGGTTGGGAGAACAGAATCCTAGAACACTAGAACTGGAAGGGACCTCGAGAGGCCACAGAGTCCAGTCCCCTGCCCTCATGGCAGGACCAAGCACCATCTAGATCATCCCTGACAGGTGTCTGTCCAACCTGCTCTTAAATATCTCCAGTGATGGAGATTCCACAACCCCCCTAGGCAATTTATTCCCGTGCTCAACCCACCGTGATAGGCAAGAAGTTTTTCCTAATGTCCAACCTTAAGCTCCCTTGCTGCAGTTTAAGCCCATTGCTTCAGTTGGAGAGTGGGAAGATTCCTGAACTGCAGAAAAGATAAGGGTTTCTCCAGACCCCCCCTTATGCAGCACACCTTGCTAGACTGTGTACCAACATGTTCATGTACCATATGATGTTGGAGCCAATATTTGAGGCACAAATCTACATTTGGGATAAAACACATGAATGCAAAGGCAAATGGTGATGAAAAGAGTGCGGGAGTGAAAGGGAAATCCTGATGTGTTGCCTACTGAGATTGACTTAACACCTATAATTAAATCTGTTGTCCATTGCAACATGAAGTTGCAGGATCTCGGAGATCAGAGAAACTTAACAGGTTTTGGGATGGCTACAGGAGAGCAAAGAGCTCCACTAACTCAAACCGATGACAAAGGAAATTAGGCTTGGGACAATGCAAATATCTGTTGGGCAATAGAAATGCTCACTCCCAAAACCTTGTCCAATGGCCAAGTGCCAAAAATGTGGCAAGATAAGCCCCTTCCATAAAGCATCCAGTCACTGGCACCTCTGGGAAGCAGTCTGGCCTACCACAGGAAATACTATCTACCCAACAGTCATGTTGGCCCTTTACACACTGTGAATTCTTATGCTAAAAAGGAAGGACAAATCTCCTTTGATCCTCAGAGGAAACACGCACATGCAGAACCACAAACACAAGGAAGCTGCTGTGGTGTAGAAGGGAATAATGGAATTTTGACATTTACAAGCTAAGAGTGGAGGTACAGCATAACTCCCCCCCTTCCTCCTGCCAACAGTCCCAATGTCACATTGGCTATAAGCTATACGTTTTCCACAGGCAGCTAAAAGCCTGCATGCGCCACTCAAACAACGTTAGGCTCTTACCCTTCTTTGCTCCCGTCAGCTAATAAGCCATCAGGGATTTCCACAAAAAGGCTCTGATTGGAAAGCACTGCATCCCAGGAGGAGATCTTCACTTCCGTAATCTTGTACTGGAAGTGGACCATGTGAGGTTTCCCTTCATGCACTGGGACATCTTGATTAACAGTGAGCTTCTCGTCCTTCAGGTTTTGGTGGGAGGGGGAAAAAAGGGAAGAGTGAAACACAGTCCAAGCCAATAAAATAAAGTCATTTATTTCAATGTCCTTTCACACTGGCTAACATGGCAGCCGCCTGTGGGGTTCCATTTAGGGAAAAAGTGCCAATGATTTAGCTGTTTTATGACGACTCAAGACAGAAATGCACTTTTTAGAGCTGACTGAATGTGGCTTGCTTGAGTTTTACAAACTGTTGTATGTAAAGAACAAAATACTAAAACCGTTTGGCTCCACATTCTTTCCAGTCAGGACTTTTCCTCCCTACTTTACCACTCAACTGTTAACTCTTAAAGGCAGCCTGAAATGCTAGTACCCACCTGTGAGAACAGACACTCAAGACTGCTAGCCACTTTGAGAAATTGAGGCAGGTTCTATGTCCATCTAGCAGTGTGAATGATTTTCCAAATCCCTTGGTAAACATGTGCTTAGTCTTAACTGCAAAGAATTCCTAAGAGTCGAACCTTTCACTGAAAAGGTGTATTAGCTATGATTGGACTGGCCAAGGTCAGGGCACATGCAACCAGAAATGCATGAGATCAGTACTTCTATGTTTAAAGCCCTCTTGGACACTTTAAACCTAAAGCCAGTAAGTACCTATCCAGCGCTTTTCTAGAATATTCTATTTTTAATCTAGCCCAAAATATGAACATCAGAAAAACATTTAAATAAAGGTTTCTTCTACTACGAATTGTGAAATAAAGTCTGGAATTCTGACTAGAAAAGAATAATTTAACACTCAGACACACAACAGCCACTTTGGCAACTGAAGCCTATGAATAAAGAACATGTAAATAAAAATCAGACCCTAATGATCCCCATCCAGATAACTCAAGGCTCCCTATTCAAATTCCCTCCAGTGCAATTATAAACTTGTTTTGCTGAGGCCACATGTTCAGAATTGCACTTGTGGAGAGAGAAGGCACGACTGTGTTCGCAACAGGCTATGCTGACGAATATGAATAATTAACTATGCCCTAGAGAACACAGCTCTTTGATTCCATTACTCAGCTAGTAGTTTGTGACAGTCTGATCAGTTCTGTGCCCGGTGGCGTAACAAAATATTTGCCCCAAGTCAGATTTACAGCTACTAAATCAGTGGATGCCCCAGCATCAGGTCAATTCCAGCACATATGCTAGAATGGGCCAATCTTTATTAGGGTTCTTTGAACTCATGTTCTGCATAAAATGTGACTGAGTGGACCCAAGAGCACCTCCCAGAACTTGCTGCCAAAGCAGGGGGCATCAAATGAACATTGGAGGATGGCAAAATTCTTAGAGGTGGAACTGAACGAAGTAATGAACAGTAGGCTATCAGGACTCTGGTTCGAGGACACCTCACTGACAGATGTCAGATCAGACACCTTATTTGCATACATTCTACACTTCAAATGCAAAATGCCCTTGCAAGTGTATCAGATGCAATGGCAGGTAAAGATAGAAACAAAATGAACAATTAATGGAATTAATTATTAATGGCCTATTTGTCTTAAGGAGTTTCCTATGGCTGAAAATTTACATTCATTGTCCCCCTCTATTACAGCAATAGTCTCAGGAGCACGGACGACGACGGCATTGCTTTTCTTTGGATTTTGCTTAAGAAAAGTCTTAGGAAACACCCATAACTTGACTAACTGGAGACTAATCAGAGTTGCAAACTGCAAAACAAGTAGAAATGAAGCATTGGTTTAAAAAGCGAGTCTACGGCAAGGCCTGGGAATACTGCACTGAGTTTACTGTCTGGAAGGAAACCGCATCCAGCACTCCTCAGCTAGAAGCCAGCATGCCTGGGAGGAACATGTGTGATACCACGCTCATAAGGAAGAGGCTTGGCAGGGTTCGGTGCACTTGAGAGCACAGACCCAAGTTAACTGGAGAGATTCTACAACATAGCAGTGCTAATTTTGGTGGCACTCAAACTCCTTGTGGATTTTATGCATCATGACTAATTTTGATACTTCAAAAAGCATTTCCCCTAATCCTTGCCTTATTTGACACTGCTACCTCTGATTCAGCTTCAAAGAGCTGCTCTGTGTTGACATGGCAGTTATGCTAGAAATCGATCGAGAAGACAGTGTTTTGAAAAAACAGGCGAGGCGCAGTTAGGGCACTGGCCACGGGGAAGAGATGGGCAGTGGCCTGTTTTTAGTGAAATTTATTTTTCGAGGATTCCCACCTGAAGCAGGTGCACACAAACATCCAATAAAAACACTGGAAGCAGTTTGCAAAGCACAAAATCCTCCCAATTTGCCACCTCCCCTAACTCTTTTCTAGCAAACCAGGGAAAGTGCTAGTTGTAGGTTCTGGAAGGGCCCGTAGTGTCATATGGGGTCAGACCAAAGGTCCAGCTAGCCCAGTATCATGTTTTCAGTGGCTAATGCCAGGTGCAGCACAGGCAGTGAACAGAACAGGGACTCTTCAAGTGAGCCATCCCATTGCTCAGTCACAGCTTCTGGCAAACAGAACCCCATCCCTGTCCGTCCTGGCTAACATCCATTGATGGACCTATCCTCCATGAGTGTATCTAGCTCTTCTTTGACCCAGGATAGTCTTGGCCTTCACGACATCCTCTGGCAAGGCATGCCACAGGCTGACTGCATTCGGTGAAGAAAAGCTTCCTAGTGTGTTTTAAGCCTGCTGTCTACTAACGTCATTTGGTGAGCCCTCATTCCTGGGTTGAGGAGTACACCACACTGCCTTGTTTACCTTCTCTCACCAGTCCTGATTTTATAGACCTCTACCACATCGTCCCTTAGTCATCTCTTTTCCACACTGAAGCGTCCCAGTCTTATAAATCTCTCTCGTATAGCTGCTGTCCCAAACCCCTACTCATTTTTGTTGCCCTTTTGTAACCCTTTTCCAATGCCAAAATAGCTTTCTGACATGGGGTCACCCCACCTGCATGCAGGACTCAAGATGTGGGCTTAGCATGGATTGAGATCAATGCAATATGGTATCGACTGTCAAAACTGTCTCAAGCATCCTATCCAAGTGCCTTAGCCATTTCCAACTGAGCTTCCTCACATAAGAGACAGTCTGAGGGACCCAAGCCATTTAGGGTGCTACAGGTTACATCCAACACTGTAGGGACCCTAACATTAACGGGAAGCTTTGATGACTATGGAAACCAGGCATCACATGCTCTTTTCCAGCACTAAGATAGTAAGCAGCTGATGGATTCCAGGGGATGTCAGCGCATGGCACCATCAGGAGCACATGGGAGTGAGCCGATGTGGATTACTCTGGAGAGATCTCACAACTGTAAGGAATAGTCCTGATCAGGGTAAAAGGCTGAGAGTCTATTTGGAGCACCCAGGAAAGGGAGGACTACTGCAGGGCTGGGGCAAGTACCTTCTTTCTAGACAGGAGAAAAATCTGACCATCAGTGAAATTCAAAAACAGAATGAGACCCAGCAACTTTCAACACCAGCCATTTGCCCCATGGTCCCCAACCCTAATCACTTCTTCACCCCGACTGCCAGATAATGTGTGCAGCTACGGTGACTATTAGCTTTGACATTGGTAAGGATGGCAGTGAAGTCACCATTAGGTTTCTGAGTCAACACTCCTTGGAGACAAACGGTGCAATTCCCTGCTCTCGGCGTTCTAGTTTGTCTGGTTACAGACTCAGCAGATAAAGGTATTACCAACGTGACTGATGAGGCATTATCTGTGCAACCCCACAGGCTAAACATTCATCTGGAAATGGGTTTAGAATTTGCTGCCAAATACTATGGGGAGAGGTTTCGACAGACTCCTGCCCCCTCACTCGCCGGAAGCGTCAGTGGATGATGGGATGGAGTTAAATAAGAACATTTCAAGGCCATTCAATCAACCAAGTGCCACATCCTCTGACAAGGATGTAACCCAAAGTGGGGGGGGGGGGGGGGAAAACAACCCCACTGCCAATGTCAGGATCTTATTTTAAGAGAGTTGGATTACTTCACCAAATCAATACTAGAACACCCACCTGCTGGTGATTCATTTTAATTCATTAGCCAGACCTAGTACAGTGCACACAGCAACACTGCGATCAACTCCATCAAAATAGCCATTATAGGATGTATTCAGGAATATGCATCTATTCTAGCCATAGTCAGAGTGGCAACGACGCTGGTGATAACCTATTTTAAGCACTGGTGTAGTTTAGAACCAATGAGGGTTACAATATTTTCCACCTCCATATAACCACAGAAGTCCAGCTGTGATACAGAATAATCTCCTAGGGAAGGGGTTCTCACAACAAGTTTTCTGGTGGCTTCAGAGTGGGATGGGAGATTAGCTAACGTATCAGGGATGTTAGCAAACCTGTATTTGTGTAAATGTGTAACTGATGGATTTTTTTTTAAGCCATTACACATTTACATGGGGGGGAGGGTGGTGCAGAAGCCAGTGCTTGTGGGGGACTTAATCCGCCGTCTCCCACCCCCCCACTGTCTCTGATAAAGAGGCAAAAGCGAGGGGGGAAGGCAGCTCTGCAGGAGCCAATACACATAGGGACCCAGCTTGAATGCCACTTCCCATGTGCACTAGCTCCCACCTTTCTCTATCAGAGGCAGCAGTGTGGGGGTCAGGAGGCTTCGTGGGAGCCGGTGCTTGTGGGGAGCCATCAGCTCCTGCCCTCCCACACTGCTGCGTCTATGGGAGGCAGCAAGTGGGGGGGGAGGTGGCTCCCAACAGGCACCAGCTCCTCCCACCCCTTGCTGCCTCTGATAAAGTACAGTTTCTATTTTTTACTGGACCACACAAGATAACAGGAAACACAAATAAGCCGATTTTTAAAAAAAGGGAAGACAAGCCAATGCTTAAAGACTAGCTCACTAAGTCTGCTGCGAAAAATGGCTATTTGCTTCTTTGTAAATATCACTTCTCACAACATTTACCTTGCCCCTGCAAGTCCAGAGACAAATTAAGCTCTGGATGGGCAGGTGGGTACATAGGCAGCAAGGGCCAGAGATGATGGGGGGAGGCTCAGGCCTGCCATCATGCAGCCAAAGAATGAGCCCAAAGCTTCACACCCAGGGAACAGGGCATAGAGACTGCACCCGAAGCCCCGGGTTGTAATCCTGATCCAGCCACCAGGCTGAAGCCCAAACCCACCACACCTGGGAAGCTGGCGAACTCACTGACTGCTCCTCCTACTTTGTGTTTCCTCAGAGGGAGCTGAGCCAAACACACTTCCAATGGCCCATGGGGAGGGGCTGCTGCTTTGCCCCCACCCCTTGCATCACTGCCAACGAGACTGCGCCCATAAGAAAGTCCCCAGGTGGCTACATGCAGCCACTGTGGCAGTATTTAAGAAGCGCTGTTCTAGGCAGTCAAGCAGCAGACTTTCAACAGTTGCCCAAAACCAAACAGTCTGCATTCTTCAGCGTGCCTGTGCTAGCCACTGTTCAGGTGTTTTGCTAGCAGTTTCAACCAAAGCATAGCCAAGGCCTAAGCGTTCAGCAAGGCTGATGCTACACTGAGCCTTTGTTTACAGAGGGATTTGAGGAGTGCCGGCCTCAAGTTTAAGTCCTGACTAGTTTACTTCCATCATAAGGTGGTATTAAGATCAGATCATTGGTGTTCGATTCAAGGGATTGTACTGGGATTATAACATACAATGCTCAATCAGGTAGCCTTGCACATTTCATCAGAGGCGGCTTTGGGTTTGCTAACTTGAGCACAGGAAGTTGCCATCTGTTTTGAATGCACAGAGCACAGAATAGCAGTGCTGAAAACTGGGCTGACATTTATTCAGACTAAGACTTAGCCCGTGGGGGAAAGGTTTATTCATTAGACATGGGGGAGCTTGCATGATTGCACACACTCACTGTATTTACTCCAGCTTCAAATCGTCAATCTTCAAATTGGGGGGAGGGATGGAGAACAGCTAGTAGCAAAACCAGGCTGTAACAGCTGGGATGGAGTCAGTGTTACAAGTCATGCTTTAGCCCCTACACTATCCTGAATTACAGAAGTGTATTTTCTTTAAAAAAAAAAAAATGTTAAAATTGGCTGTATGCACATTAGTCAACCAGATTCCTCAGCACACGGCTTCCATGGTACTTTCTGCACTCCAGAAACAAAAACCACCATGGAAGTGCCTTTGCTTCAGGAAGATCTTTTCCTGTTTCCACTGTTCTGCTTGAGTAAGATAAGAAGAGGATGCGGACAATGTTTCAGAAGGTAAAAAACCAGGGCTGGCAAGGGAGAAAGAAGTGGGCTGGAACTGACAGAGTGGTAAAGGGAAGCTTAAATATGCATCTACTGGGCGGGGAGGGGCACAGGGCATATCTGGCCAGTCCCTTCTGTTGGGAGTAGTTAGGCAGGCCTGAGACTTGTTTTCAAAATATCCTCATAACAGCTACTCAAGTTTCCTTCTCCACCTCCACATGCTATTGTCATTACCCAGCTCAATTAATCCATTTTATTATGCTGCACTATTGGAATAAACTTGAACCAGTTTCCCTTAAATGTTTGGGAATTAAATTTTACATAAGCCCCTCTCAGGTGGGCTGTTTTTGGCCACATATATTGAACCCACTCTTCCCTCCCGCCTCCAAAACAATATGTAGCCAAGCCAGGAAGAAAGAAGTCTGTTTCCAGGAAGGGGAAAGCAGACCAGGAGTCTCTTGGAATCTGCTCAAAAGTGAAGTTTTATTTATTCCTCTCAAGTCTGGTCTCAGCAGAATACATGCAAAGTAATGTTAGAGCAGAAGGTGTCAAGACAACACATCTTTAAACAGACAAATCCTTTACCTCAACTATCAGCCTGGAAGCAGCTCTCAATGAATTAGAGGCTCAAGGACAAATTTTCATTTTAGTCAGTATTTACTGTGCATGAGACATTTAATCTGGGTATAGGTCTTAATTAATCCAAGAGTAACAGCAGGAAGGAGCATGCGCACTGACAGTTTATTGGGGAGAAAGGATGTTATGATCCACCAGAGCCAAATGACTTGAGAAGCCCATGTGTGCAGTTTCCTCTTGGCACCAACAGCACCCGCATCTTCCTGCCAAGTTTACCCTCCCAGAGCACGTACTTCAGCAAAGTCCCTGTGAGCAATTCAATACCAGCTCTGACCGCTGACTTTATGGGATGCGATAAAGCCCTCTTGATTAAAGAGCTGAATCTTTTAAGTCTCTAACATAAAAATGGCAATAAAGAAAGGCAGCCCAAGCCATTCAATTTATAATACTGCTGGGGCAAGCCCTATGTCTTTAATATTTAGTCTCAAAAGGAGGATGGGCAAGCAGACAGATTCTCAGGAACAGATGCCCATGGACAGAAGTTAGCGTTTCATTTACAGCTACTGCGCACCAGTAATAGGCAGCAGGTTTAAAACAAACTCAAGGAAGTTTTTCTTCACACAGTGCAGAGTCAACCAGTGGAACTCCTTGCTAGAGGATGCGGGGAAAGGCTAGAACTTTGACAGGGTTCAAAAGCGCTAGATAGATTCACAGAGGTTAGGTCCATTAATGGCTATTATCCAGGATGTGTAGGAATGGTGTCCCCGCTCTCTGTTTCTCTGGAAGTGGGAGACAGGGGAGGGATCACGTGAGGATTACCTGTTGTGATCCCTCCCTCTGCAGCATCTGGCATTGGCCAGCAGACAGGACACCAGGCCAGATGGGTCTTTGATCTGATCCAGCATGGCCGTTCTTATGTTCTTAACCAAAGTGCCATACTGGAATAAACTATGTTAATACAGAATTCTTTGCTTTCAGCTGAGAGACTCTGACAACCCACAGGAGCAAAGATTAAGTGGATTTTTGCCAAACAAACTTAGTTAAATTAAAGGAATTAAACTTCATTCAGCTACCTCTAGAACACTGTACACTCAGCAATTAATGTCAACATCCCTGGTGGAAATCTTTTCAGTGCCAATGGAAGGCCAGAGTAATTGGAAATACTAGAACCCCACCCCTTCCCAACCATTGTTTTCCAGAGGGGACTTCATTCCAAGTGCTTTTGCCAGTGGAAAACACAAGACACTTGAGGCAGATGAGTGAATGAGCCACCCTGGGGAAACTGAAGTGACCACTTTTCACAGCTCTCTTAACTGGAAAACAATGGGTAGGGCGTGACACCCAATGATTCCTCCAAGGCCACTTCTGCCACCCTGTCATTTTTCCCTCTTCCTCTCGCCAAACAGACACCAACTGTTCCTCTTATGTTAACAACTGGAAGGTAGCTGCTACAGATGTGGCCCAAAGGAACCACTCATTCTGCTGTATTCATGATCTAGCAGGCATTATGTTGCCCTCCCTGCAAGTACCAAAGGCTATATAGCGTATCCACACCAACATTTAGAGAGATATTTAGGGCACAAAAGCAAACTCTCACTGAGTAGGAAAGATAGGAAATATGGTGAAACACCCCCCCCTCCAGGCTTAGCCAGGAGATATTCAATGGTCTACAAATCAAAAAGGAGTCCTACAAAAAGTGGGAACTAGGTCAAATTACAAAAGATGACTAAAAACACTCACCACACGTATATAGGGCAGGGGTGGAGAGCCTCTTTTGGATCAGGGGCCTCTGACCCACAGAAAAATCAGATGGGAGCTGCATAAGTGACAAGCCAAAACACCCTCGATGATGCAGCGCCCGACTAAGAAGAAAGACACTCCCCACATTCCTCTTGCTCACCAGAGCCTTGGAGGGCCTGGCTAACAGATTGTGTGCTCAAGCCTTATGGGGAATGGTTGGGAGGGGAACGGGGGGGGAAGGGGGGGAGGGAAGACTGGATAACCAGTGTGGGTTCTCCAATGCTGGGGGGGTAATCTTGAGCCTCAGGGGCCAGATTCAGGCAAGTCAGAAGCCACATTTGGCCCCCAGGCCTTAGATTCCCCACCCCTGATATAGGGGCAAATTTTAAAAGGCCAAGGCATAAAACAAGCTCAAACCAGCTGAAGACAAACTAATAAGAAAACATTCTACAAATACATTAGAAGCTAAAGACAGACCAAGGACAGGGTAAAGCCATTACTCAGTGAACAAGGAAACAGAAAATGTGGAAATGGCAGAGGTGCTTAGTGACTTTTGTTTCGGTTTTCACCAAGGTTGGTGGCGAATGGACACTAACATAGTGAATGCCAGTGAAAATGGGGAAGATTCTAAGGTTAAAATAGGAAAAGTACAACTTTAAAATTTCTTAGACAAGTTAGATGTCTTCGGGTCACCAGGGCCTGATGAAACACATCCTAGAATACTCGAGGGGACTGAGGAGATCTGACCCAGTAGCTATTATCTTTGAAAAGTCATGGAACACAACAGGGATTCCAGAAGACTGGGAAATGGCAAATATAGTGCCCAGCTATAAAAAAAAAGGGACATAGGGACAAACTCACGGAATTACAGACCAGTCAGCTTAACTTCTGTACCAGGAAAGAGAGAGCAAATTATTCAGGAATCATGTACAAACATCTAGAGGATAAGTAATTGTCTTAAAATTGCAGCAAGGGAGGTGTAGATTGGACATTAGGAAAAAGCTTCCTGTCAGGGTTGTTAAGCATTAAAATAATTTGCCTGGGGAGATTGTAGACTCTCCATCACTGGAGATTTTTTAAGAGCAGGTTAGACTAATTCCTGCCAAGGATGGTCCACATGGTGCTTGATTCTGCCATGAGTGCAGGGGGCTTGATGTCCTCTTGAGATTCCTTTCAAGTTCTAGTCTAGTAATTACATCTAGACCATTTCCCTAGTTCACTCATAAGAATTTCCTCTAGATGTTACAAACAAATTGTTTGTGCTACATACATTGTTCCAGTATTTTCCCAGGTACTGAAATTGGGCTAACTGATTTATATGTTCCCCAGGTCATCTCTTGTCTTCCAGTTCATCCTTCATGAGTTCTATCACCAATTGTTGCAACGCTGCTTTAGAACAAACGGACCAGCTAGAGATGTTTAGTATGCATTCTCCTCCCAGGGACATTTTAAACAATACCCCGGGTAGCAGCTGACAGTAGGGAAGCAGTCCCACTCTTCTATACACCTATCTATCAGCAGCAATCTCTAGGACATAGCATTCCTAGCTTTCTGCAGCACCTGGAAGATTCAGTCACTGCAGCTTAGCATTTTCCCTTTTGGTCCCTAATTTCTACTATTTAGAAGATGTTGAGAAAGTTACTTGAGCTGTTTACATGCCAGCTTCGTGTACCAGCAGGAACCCAGAGCTTAGGGAACGCTACTGGTGAGTTAATTACTCAAAGCAGACCAACAGGGAGAACTCATTTGTTTCTCAATTACAAGTGTTATTTTTTCTTTAAGCAAAGACCAGCACTCACTCAGGTCACCATTTCTACCTGTCGGCAGCATCACTTTGGTTTGAAGGTCTTACCTTGGTCACCTATTTTAATTACCTTATAAGTAGTGCTTGAGTTATTGGGGAAAGACATAGGGGAGCCATTAATGAACAGGGACGGCCAACAAGCGAGATGCTTGGGTATTCCTTGCTCTGCTCCTGTCCTGGCATCCTCCACACTGCCAAGCCAAGCTGCACAAGACTGTCTCTGCCTTGCCATCCCTTCACCTAACTCCACTGCCTGTTACTGCCAACCTTCTGCCCTGCCTCCTCCCACACACAGAACTCCCCCTTCTGCGCCAACACAGCAGAGCCTCTACTGCCATTTACACCCCAGCAGCCTTTTGACCCCACCCACTGACCCTGAGTTCCCCAGACTCTGCATCCACCCGACTACTCCTAGTTCCCCTACCCCACTGACCAATCTATGGGTTTCCCCTCCTGCTCTGACATCCTACCCCACCCATGCCCCCCCCAAAATGCAGTTCTGAGGAGGAGCAGGGCTGCACCTTTGCCTCCGCCATCTCCTGTGGTGGCAGCTCCCATTTTCTGCTCTTTCCCCTTTGGCTTGTGCAGTTCCACCCATCCTCCTCTGGCGTGTCTTCCCAGCCCAGGCCAAAAGAGGAGTGGTTGGGACAGGACATGGCTGGCTTGGCCAATTTCTGCTGAGCCGCTGGGCAGCACCTCTTGCCTTCTACTGATAGAAAGGGGTTTCTATAAAGGCAAGCGTGAGAGCCTGAGACCCTCCGGGCAGAGGGGAACTGAGGAGGGGAGGAAAGCTCCTCCCAGTGAAGGATGGCACTTGGGCCCTGATCAATCAGGAAAGCCTTCCAGTCTCCTCACAAGCCATCTCCTTGCAGTGCCCCAGCTCCCCCAGCCATGAGGCAGTGACACCTGCTGATCTGCCTGCACAGCCAGACAGCTGCTGGTCTGTCTGCACAGCCAGGCCCAGCTTGTAGTTACAGGCGGAAGAGCCAAACACTACCCCCAGCACCTTTGATTAAATCAGAAGTGGCAGAGCCCCTAGAAGCAGTAAGGCAGCATAGCCCCCAACTCCCCTCATTTGAACACCGCTTGTAACAAACCAGTAACATTTCTTTAAGTGCACAGGCAAACCCAGAACAGGCAATTCATTCGCTAGATAATAAATCAGGCTCACCTTATATATCAGAGAAGGATCCCTGCCACCCCCTCGCCCACCGGGGATCTTCGACAGTGGGTGAGGGGCATCAGGAGCACCACAGAGGCCCTGGAACAATGTGCCTGGAGCACTGTAGCTGGGGACTGTTACTCAAAGGCAAAATACTACTGCAAAAGAGAAAGAAACAGCACCAAGTTATACGAGCAAATGTTTTGGAGACTTGACAGCTGAACCACTAATGACAATTCCAGAACGTTCATGCCAGTGTCCCTTGATGGAATGTCAATGACAAATTCCATGTTTCTAGGACTTGGCTGTGTAAATCGAAGATGACGGAGCTGTTTTACCAGAGAAAGTGCTGTATTATTTGAAATGGGGGAGAGACTTCTTGTGAAAAGTTCCAAGTGTGCGGACCAACCTTCCACCAGTAAGGGAGATTTGGGCAACTGCCAATAGCAGCAGATGGCTGGAAAGGAAGGCCCAAATAAGCACACTTTTCTATAAAAACCACCTACAAATAGAGAGGATCTAGAAGGAGATGGTTTAAATATCACACTTTAAATGGGGGAAGAATAAGAGGACTAGTGCTCTGAACACTTTAAGTGCGCTATAAAAAGTTGAAGGCGCTGACATTTTCATAGTCAAAGGCAGCCATATGAGATCCAGTGTCAGGCTAACTGGCTCTGAACAAGTTTACCACATGCCCTTGGTGCCCTAATGTTGATTTCTTGTGGGGCAAGCACAAGAGTAGAGAGTTTAGATGCTTGTGACTTGGGTTAATAAAGCTTCCCTTTCAGTTCATGCCTTGAAGTGTAGCTAAAGGGTCACTGGAGCAAAGACTATGGGCTACACTACAGGTTGAACCTCTATAAACCGGGATGCTCTGGTCCAGCAACATCCAGCAGGACCATGGACGTTCCAGGAACAGAATCCTGGTGCACTGCAGTGGGGCCAGGAGTTTGACACTCCACAGTGGGGCTGTCTGATGGGGCCAGGAGTCCAGCACACTGGGAGCTGGGTTGCCTGGCAGGGAAGAAGGGTGGGAACCAACAGGGTCAGTGGTGGTAGGGGAGCCGGCCACCGGGAGGTCAGTGGCTGGTCCAGGGCTGGGGGGTCAGTAGGACATCCCCAGATCCAGCAAATTCCCTCATGGGGAACTGGTCAGGTCTCGAGGGCGTGGACCAGGGAGGTCCAACCTGTAGAAAGTTTCCAGCATAGCACCTGCACTGCTGTAAACGCTGTCCAGTGGCTCCAGGGCTGCGTGTGCACTAAAGCTTATGTTGGCATAAAGTATGCCACTCGGGTGTGAATAAACCACCCCTGAACACGCACCCTACCAACGTAAATAGCGCTGTGCTGGTGGGAGGGCTTCCTCGTCAACCTCGCTGCTACCACTGCTGGGCGGGAGGGGCAGATTGGAAGCGCCAGTGTGGATGGCGCCAGGTGACACTCCACACAGACATAATGCTGTCCACACCGGCACTTACGCCCTGTAACTTATGCCACCCAGTGACTGATTTGCACACCCTGAGTGACATCAGTTACGCCAACATAAGCTGTAGACACGCCACCTGATATTCCAAGATTTCTAGCCCTGGTTGACTTGCAACTATTTTACTTCTGGAGCACAGTTTCTTCCAGGGGCATTGCCATAGTTCCTTTGGCTGGACACTGCTTAGCAACAACGCTACACTAACAATGCCTGCAAAACCCATGCAAAGCAGCAGAAGGTCATTCTTTAGGATGCCTGTTATGCAAAACCCCAGTATGAGGTTATATAAACATCGTTCCACAGGAAACAATGGTGTTTTGAGTAGCTCTCCGCGATGGACAGTCGGTAAGGAACAACACATTAAAAAAATAAAAAGCAGCATCCACAATAAAGGCTCTAAGTTTGCAACAGATCCTACCACAAGTTTTGTGCACTTTTTGTACAGATTGATCTAGTTGTAAAATAATATTTTCCAGAATTTTTTTCCTCTGTGCTATGCAAAAATCATTTAAGTGTCAAGGACTGAGTCCTGAATGATCCTCTACATCAGGACTACCAAAACCCATTTGTTTGCATTGGGGGGGGGGAGTGTGATTGATGAAACATTGACAAGAGGCCAATTTTAACTTGAAGGCAACTGTAAATACTCTGGAAAACTCCAGACTGGAAAACTCTGGCTAGAGTGTTACTACAATACTGCCAAATTTAAACAGTATTCCCCTTTGCCATTTCAACTATTCTAACATACAAGCAGCTCTGGCACTATTCTGGAGGGGCAGAACTGAACTCTGTTTCAATAGAGTAGACACAGATACAAAGCAGCGTCCTTTGACAGACTCCTCTATACACATGCTCAATTGCATTGTGTATTAACCTAGGCCTTCCTCATCATCCAGATCACTGGAACAATCAATTGATTGTCACACCTCCCTAGTAGCTGCTGGCATAGAGCTACATGACAAAGCGCTTGGCTGTGCAAAGCCCATTCCCTCACACAAACAATGTTGTTGGCAGCTGTCATTCCTCCCTCCCCTACATGAACAATGTAGTACTGATGACTCCCCCTTCAAGTCACAAGCATGGCTTCAAGGGGCTGACTAATGAGGTGAATTGATGAAAACCAAGTATCCCCTGACGGTGCTCACAAGAAACATGCCCTAATTTCCCTTCTCTTGGTAAGTGGGGAATTGATCACACAGGGACAGTCACACTTGCTAACCTTAAAGTGTTTTGAGAGTCCTCTATGCCAGGCCCTTCGCTATCTGAGCCCAGGCTGTGGATGAAACCCCAGCCAGGGCATTTACAGGACAACAGTATATTAGAACTCTTCCACTGCTGTTTTCTCTTGGACTTTCACATTACTGCCACCTCCCCAACTTAATCCCCCTAGAAAGACCCAAACTAATCTAGCCAGGGCCCCAAAGCTATCCGTGCACATAGCATGAAGTATAGTACTATGGGGCAATTCAGCTCTCCTTGTGGCGTGGGGCTGGCAAAATACAGCCCACCAAGCCTTTGGATCCCACCGGCCTACCACAAGCTTGGGGCAGGTTCCCTGCAAGTCACAGCCCTGGACTAATAGGAACTGCGAGAACTGTGCTGGGGGGGCAGCGGCAGTGTGCAAAGATGTCGACCCCTCCCACGAGGAGCCCCTGGAGCAGGGAGGCATGTGGTCCCAGCAGCTAGCCACTTTGAGCTGTCTGGGGCTGTGGCAGACAGGGAGCCTTCCTGAGGGTCTGGGTGGGCTGCTGGCTGCGAGCTGCCTAGGTAAGCACTTCCCAGACAGAATTTGTACCTGGCATCACCCCTCCCTGTCCCAGGTCACAACTTGCTCCCAGACCTTGCTATCTGTTATCCCTCATGCACCCCAACCCCCTGCTGCACCCTAATCCGCTGCCTCCGGTCAATACCCCCTCCTTCAGACCTCACTCCCCTCCTGCACCACAGACCCCTACCCCAAACTCCCTTCTGCACCCAAACTGTCCCAGATCCTGCACCCCCCTCCCCATAGAAAAGTGCAGCCCTTGACCACTTTGCCCACCCTCACTGTAGGGGGAAGGTAGATGTGGAAGCAACAGATTAAAAGGCACCTCTTCACTTTTCCACCCCCGTACAAATGGCAGCCTTGGAAGGAATGGTATACAAGTCTTAGCCTCAAAGCAACTGAGAACACACCGTCTTGTTCCTGGCATTTATAAAAACAGATTGATCATGCACTTTGTAAACCTCTCAATTACTGGTCAACATGAAGATTATCCTTTTCTCTATTGCTTCTGCCTCTCCTCTTTTCCTACTGTTGGCTCTTTCTTTGTTAAAAGTGGCATGCCTTTCGTTACTACAGTTGCGTATTTAATGACAAAACCTTTTGGCTGAAGAGACACTAACTTATCTAAAAAGCATAGGTAATATCCTCTCTAGCTTCTAAGAAACTTTTGTATTTGGCCTGGGACTTGCACAAGCTATCTGTATATAGTTAGTGGACATTGTTTTATCCTGCTAACCCTTTACATATCGTAAATTACGGTCCTAACAGTATTTTGGCTACTGGTCTTCTCCAAGCTTCTCTGGCTTGGATTTCAGGCAGCATTTGAAGCGATAGTTCATCAGCTCTTGATCCCAGATGGGTCAATTTTAGTGCGCCTAAAGATACTTTGCACCGGAAGTACCTAAGCTGCATTCTAATCCATGGCTATCACCAAGTTATCTGTCTGGCTCTTGAAATCCATGTGATTACATGGATCCATGTAGAACCTGAAATGGAATCTTAGTGCCCACTCTCTCTCTCTCATGCCAAATAGAACAGATTTCATTTCAATTTCCACATCACAATGTTGGAATTTATCATAGAGACTTTGAACACACTTTTAAAGAAGATACGCTTTTAAAGAAGATAAGTTGAGTAATGGACTAACTTAAGTCAGTGTATGAAGTGTCTTGTTTGTCTCTTTATATAATATTAAAAAGATATACCATGTTCACAGAATGTCTCTTCAAACAACAAATTGGTCAGATACACCTTTCCATTCCCTCTTGATGTCTGCACAATTCTGATAATCTTAAGTAATAGCACTCAGTTCATTCAGGGCTTGAAACTAGAAACTGATCCAAGTCATAAAATACTCTTGCTGAAAAAGAAACCACCACATTTGAAGATATATTTGGGCAAATGTATCGCTACTGAGCATGAGCTTTTATCAGCCAACACACTGGATCCATCTTTATTCACAAGATGAGTAGAGTACTCCAGATCTGGGGATATCTGCGGACTGTGTTTGCAGATCAGATGTGGATACAAAATTTGTATCCGCATAGGGCACTACAGATGCAGCAAGACAACTGGTTCTCCTTAGAAGCTCTATCAGAGGGTAAGAATTGCCCTATCAAGTTTTATTCACCCTCTAATGAGTAAAATTTAATTTGGTCAGCAAGAACTGCTAGCTAAAAGATGACTCCTACATTATCTGCTCTATATTATCTTGGTATCAGAATTGAAAAAAAGCAACATAAAGGGAAAATAGAGGATCGGCCCTGGAAGGGACGAGAATGAGTAAAAATATCTTTAAGATATTCCATATCTAGTTTGGCATTTTTCTGTTCATCTTGCATTCTAGTCTTTTCTAGGGACATGCAGTAGGTAGGCTGTATATCATTCAAGTGTGAAAGCTAATTGCATCACTCCATTAGAACCAGTAGTTGAAATATGCATATTCTCCACATGCTCTCACTTAACACGCAGGCATAATCCATGCATATAATAACCTTGTTTATCTCAATTTTGTAGGAAACTGACAATATCCCACTCTGAAGCAGTTCTGAAGTTTTTGTTTTTTTAACATCAGCTCTCTTATTACTACCAAAGGCTTAATACTCTCTAGTCTCCATTAGTTGCCATGGGAGAGTCACATGACAGTCAACTCACTGTACATACATACTGTGCAGGCCAGAAGTAAAACTCACTCCTGTGGCATGTTAATGCCTTTGTGAGAAGCCTCCAGTTTTCCCACATTAAAATAAGCAATCACCATTAGTGAAAGGCTTAAACACTTCCCTTTTCTCTCACACACATAGGGCTACCAGGAAACCCCTCCGCCCCCTCTGGTGGCCCAATGTCTACTCCATGACAGACAATATCACAGAAGCATTATGTTATGATGGGGGTTTAAATAAGAAATCCAGAGATTCAAGTCTCAAGACACAAAAGAATACCATAGAATAGTTTTATAAAGGATGTTCAGGTAAATGGAAGCTCAGCTTTTGAAGAACAGGAAAGACTTAGGGAAAGTGTTAAACAGTAGGTACATCATTTTGTTTTTCCATTTATCACTATCAGTTTCAGATTAGTAAAAAGTCAGGCATGCTAACTTGCATATACAAATCTGACACACGCAAATTAGGTGAGGTAATGTTTTTTATTAGACCACATTTGTTGGTGAGACACACAAGATTTGCAGCTTTCAAAGAGCTCGTCTCACTCCCCATCAGAAGTTAGTCCAATAAAAGATATTGCCTCACCTAACTCATCTCTAACACCCTGAGACCAACACGGCTACCCCATCACTGACATGCATGGGCACATTAGCCTGGCACACAAACATATGCAGTAAAACTGCACACGCATGACTTTGAAAATGTGGCCCTGTAAATCTTCTCTAGCTGAGGCTTTTTATAATCCCTTGAACTGGGCTGTACCTTGAGGACAGGCAGAGTATAAGGAGGATGACTATAGGGCACACTGGTCTGTTACATTTCTGGAATTAAGTTGAAGAGAAACGGGAGGCACTAACACACTTAACAAGCAGCCTTTGCGGAGCTGGGTGCCCCCCCGGCATTTCCCGAGCCCTCTGGGACCGACCGGGAATTATTTCACGCGGTGGGCACCCTGCGTCCCACCTGATTCTAGTGAATCCCGGCGAAGGGCACCGCCCGCCCCCCGGCCGACCCACGCTCGCGGGCGGCGCCCACGGAGGCCGGACGCAGCGTGGGAGGCGCGTGGGGCCCGGAGGCCGACACGGGACGGACGGGTCTGGGGAGGCCTGGC
>JANRFK010003836.1:4383650-4394632 GCA_030068395.1 Apalone spinifera | reverse complement strand
CCCCCCCCCCCACAGCAGGAAGCTGGCACTGGCACTCCAACCTAGCAGGGGGTGTGGGAGAGCATAGGCTCCCCACTGCAGGGGTGGGGGGCAAGCCCTGAGATCACAGTGGACCACACTTTGAGAACCACTGGTGTAGAGCAGGGCAACAAAAATGATTAGGGGGCTGGAACAGCTTCTGCATGAGGCGAGATGGAAAAGGCTGGGAGTGTTCAGCTTAGAAAAGAGAGATGTCAGGGGGGTAGGACAGCGAACGTACCCTCACGAATGCTGCGGAGAAAGTGAGCAAGGAAGTGTTATTTGCCCTTCCCATTGCGCCAGCGCCAGGCATCACCCAATGACACGAATGGGCAGCCGGTTTCAAGCAAACACAAGGAAGTGCTGCTCCACACACGGCCCAGTCAACGGTGGAACCGGTAGGTTCCCGGAAGAGAAGGGCTATCAATGGCTGTGAGCCACGATACTAAGATAGGGTTGCCAGATGGTTTCAACAAAAATACTGGACACACTTGACGTTACATCACAATCTAAGTTACATCTTATTTAGAAAATACCGGACATTTCTATTTTCTCAATTTATTTTCCGAACAGAACGCTCAAATACCGGACTGTCTGGTTCAAAACCGGACACCTGGCAACCCTACACTCGGGGTGTAACTCACGCTGTGGGGGGGTGTAAGTCTCCAACCGCCAGGAGCTGGGAGTGGACAATGGGGATGGGTTGCTGGGAATGGCCCTGTTCTGTTCATTCCCTCCACGGCACCTAGCACCGGCTACAGCTGAAAGACAGGATCTGGGGCTAGATGGGCAATTGGTCTGCCCCACGGTGGTAATTTATCGGGTGGGGGCTCACTGCTAAGGCACTGGCTCGTGGCTGTTCTAAGGATTTGCTCCTTCCATGTCTGACACCCCCTTCTGGCGCTTGTTTGCGCCCCCTGCCGCCCCCTCTCCGCCTGACTCAGGGTGCTCTTGCTTCATGGCGTGGCCCTGCGGCCAGGCCACTGTTTGTTTCCACAAAGTGCCAACGCTTCCTAATCCCCTGCCCTGAGTGTGCCACTTCCCCAGTGGCTGGCAGGGAACCCGGGCCCACACTTGACTCCGAGTTCGAGCTCCGGGGTCCTCTAACCTGCAGCCATGGCCTGCACTGTCTTAAAGCCTGCTGCTGTTTCCCTGAGCCTTTTCCTCCTGGGAGCCTCCTTCCTTCCCTCGAAGGTCCCTCACAGCGACTCCCTTCTGTTGCCCTGTCCCAGCCCCTCCTGTTCCTTCTCAGCGGGGCTCCATTTTCATTTGAAGCAGCTTAGGCCTCCTAATTCTCGCTGGGCTCTTTTGGGTTATTTGGCCCCTTCTCCGCCTCAGGAGCCCCTTGTAAGCTAGTGTGGCTGGACATCCCACCACTCTGGTATGTTCTTGCTGCGTGCCAGGCTTGGGGCACTGGGCTGACTCGCTTTTCGGTGCCCGCTAGGCTTGTCACCCTTCCAACCATGATCTCATGGCCCAGCCAAACCTGGGAAACTGGGGTCATGGAAAAACTCAGTAAGAACCCCACGGGGAAGACAGAAAACAAGTTGGTACGGCATTCAGGAATGTGGCTCCCAGGTGCAGACTCTATCCAGCAGCCCCCAGCCTGCCAGAGCCTCCCTCTACTAGCCCAACTGTGGGGAATGAGTCCTTCACATAACCAACCATCCACTGGAGAAGTGGCAACACCAGCTGCAGTGGAGAAGCGTGGCAGGGATCTGGGGCAAGGATCAGAGATCTGGGGGCCCGAGCTCTGTCAGACAGCCAACACTGATACAGCAGCAGCAGCTATTCCTAAACATGTACCTGCCCCCCTCTGCCGGGCACCAAGAAGGGCCAGGGGTCAGTATCCTTTTCAACATCAGAACCAGCTCAAGCTCCCACTCAGAAACCTGGGACATTACCGGCCACCATGGGGCGCTCCTGAGAGGCCCTACGCCCTCACTCGTGAGCACAGAACCGGCATACAGAAAGGGATTTTGAACAGACACAAGCTGGCATTAATATGGGAGCACAGCGCAAGCAGGGTTCAGAAATGTAGACGCAGGAGCGACATGCTGGGCCGTATCTTTTGCTGCACGTTGCAACCCTGAAGTTCTGTAATGATCCCCACACACACACACCGCTGACCAAGGACAAGCAGAGGGGAAGACCCAGAAGTTTTCTGGGACCCGCTGCAGGCCCACAGCAGAAAGCAGCCTCTCCTTGCTCACACACGGGTTCCATCCCAGCCTGAGATACAAAAAACGCTGCTGTTCCACGCTCCCTTCTGGGCCGCATGGTCTCAACGCCCCCCCACACCGCAGCATTGAGGGCTCCCTCCCGCTCCCCGGTTTATTGTAATCAGATTCTGTGGTCACCTTTGCTCCCAAGGCCCCTTCACAGGAGGCCACTAAGGCAGCTCATTCCCAACAAGCTCTTGTGCATCTGCCCCTGCAGCGCCTTTGGGGGGCAATTAATGTCTCCTTGCTCCCCTCCCCAGCCAAAATAAAACCTCGTGTCAGCTAGGCAGGTTCCTCACTAGCATCTCCTGAGCAGCTGCAGTTTCTCCCCCACATCAGCCTCTCGTAGCTAGACCGGGACAGACCGACACACACACACGGACCTGGGAGCCCGCCACTGCTGCTCTGCCCCACTGTTCCCCATCTGCCCCACTGTTCCCCATCTGGGGGAACTGGCCCAGCTGCAGCTCACTAGCATCCCTGCTGGTGGGAATCAGAACTGACCCACTGTATGTCAAAGGCCCTGCCGGGGAAACAGCCCTTCGCTCCAAGGGGCTGGGCTTTTGCAGCCGGAGGACCCTGCTTTCAATTGGTGGGGACCAGGGCAGTAACCATGGCAACAACCAGTGTCCATAGGGCACCACGGATTCATTACACCAGTGTCAGAACGGAGACTGGAACTCCGGTGAGAGCTCAGAAGCTTTATCAAGCTCGGGGGGCGGGGTACGAACCAGCTTGCCCATGTGTCTGTGTACCTCTGTCCTCTACCAGGAGGAATCAGCACGGCTCCATGTGCCATAGGCCCCGTAGAGCTAGCACCTAATGGAGATTCTCCTTCAGCTTACCTAGCAGGAACCCTGACTCGGGGAGCAGGAAGGTCTGTGTTCAGGCGGTGTGAAGGCCGTGGCAGTCTGACAGGCCTTCATGTGCAGCATTGTGACAGGTCGCTCCATTCACCACCCGACTGGCACCTCGTCCTGGTCACATGGGGGACAGCTCATGAGGTCAGCCCCCCTAGGGCTAGCCCCCTCTCTCACGCCACAAGCTGCTGCTGCCTCTTCAGGACTCTGCCCTCCAGCCAGGTCACGATGTGTGTGTTCCCCTTCCAGCCAGGCCTGCCGACAGACAGTGCAGGGCAAAGGGGGCAGTTGACCTAGGGCCTGGTGTTTCAAAGGGGCCTGGAGCTCCCAGCCACTGCTGCTATGGCCGGAGCCCTGGGCCCCTTTAAATTGCTGCGGGAGTGCCACTGGGCAGCGCTGTGGGCTGACTGCCCGAGGCCCCGCCACCAGTGGCTGTGGGCCCTGCTGCTTTCAGTGTATCCAAATCTTTCCTTGCCCACAGTCCTAGGCCGTCTTTCCTTTCACTGATTTTCTGGCATCACTTCCTCAATGGCTGGCTGGGGCACCCAGGCCTGCCCTCCATTCCAGGCTCTGGGACCTTCCAGGGTTGGTCCCTCCTAGGCCAGCCAGCCTTTCCCTGAGCCCTGTCCTACCTTCCTGACTCCCCAACCCAAACACACCTCCCTTTTCCCAGGGACGGACTGCAGCCTTCCCCAGCAGCCCCCTTCTGCTGTCGATTTCCTGCCTTTATAGTCCTCGCTCAGCTGGCTTCCCCTCCCAGACTATTTGGCCACCTGATTCCCTGCAGCTGGGGCTTGCTGGTTCAGTAGCCCCCCTCTCACTCTGCTTTAATCCTCCGTGGGCCTGTGTGGGGTTCAGGCATGGTGTTGTGATGCTCCTGGGCGGCCAAGGGCTGTTCTTGTGATCCTGGCCCCTCCCAGCAAGGTGAGGGTCTGGAAGAGATTTTGGGATCCCGCTGGCCTGGGAGGTGCTTTGCAAAGCAAAATGTTATCGCAGCTGCTTCAAGCCAGTGAGGGCTCAGCCCTGCTTTGGACAGGGCACCGCCAAAGAGAATCCGCCTGAGAGCAGCTTCCCACAGTGTATGGCTAACAGCTGCCTGGGTCCCTGGCACTGTCCGCCTGTTCTGGAGGGATACAGCCGAACCTGTCTCCTAGCAACTGACAGCCTAACCACCAGTGGCAGCAGAGGCTGCAAGGCAGGCCCCAGGTGTTACAGAGTCTGAGTGTCAGCAGGCTGGCCAGCCTGGCACGTGCCCCCTGAGGGAGGTGTTTTGCCCAACAAGCTGTTGCCGGCAGCATGTGGCTGTCACTGCGGGGTGTGTCTCGTGCACGGCAGGGTGTGTGTCTCACTGCGGGGTGTGTCTCGTGCACGGCAGCCAGGAGCTCGCGGCGCTGCCCAGCCAGGAGTGGGCAAGGAAAGGCTGCCAGGCAGCGAGCAGCAGGCTGAGCCAGGCACACGGGCCTAACCCACCGGTTGGTGCTGCGGCTGGGCCTGATGCAGAAACAACTTGCTGAATGTCCCACTCCGGGGCGCTGCCCTGCCTGCTGGGAACCGGCTGGGCCCCCACAGGAGAGGTGAATTCAGACCCCGGGCCTCTCGGCTAAGCCCAGCAGCTAGTCCCTTGCCCGTGGATTTCTCCATCTGTAAGACGGGGACAGAGCCATAGAATCCAAGGCCAGAAGGGACCCCTCCTCAGAGACCGGCCCTGCAGCCATTCGGAGGGACCACCCTTGAGAAAACCACCGACTCCTGATGGACAAATGGTCGGTGACGGAGAAAGCCGGTGAGTGCTGGGGGGAGTGGCTGCCCTGCTGCGGGCACTAGACCCAGCCCTGCTACTCCCCTAGGCCACATTGCTCAGGGGAGGGAGAAGAGGTGGGGAGGGGTGGAGCTAGGATATGGAGGGGGCGGAGCTTGGTGGGGTCTGGGGTGGCGGGAGGTTGTCCCAGGCTGGGAAGGGTTACCTGGCTGGTGGCCCCCCGACCCCTTCACCAGTCGCCTCTGGTACTTAGCCTGTCCTGATTGAGGGGCTCACCCTAAATGCTTAACTTTTGCCAGGGCTGAGCCCTGGCACCTCTAGGTTTGGCAGTGCAGAGCCCGGGACCTCTGAGCTTGCCACATCGGTCATGAAATTAAAAATCTTGCTTGCGCCGGAACCTTTTTCATTGCCCATTAAGCACCCGTCACTCTCAACTGACCTGTACTGGCTAAGCAAGGAGTTTGGATGGCAGATGCGGGGGGAGAGGGGAGGGGCAGGGGTTTGCTTGGTGTTGGGCGGGGATCTAAGCATCACAACCACGATTTGACTAGCACCTCTCCTCATAGGCAACCTTTTCCATACCCTGAATTATTTTAGTCGCCCTTCTCTGTACGGTTCCCAACACCAATCGATCCTTTTAAAGATGGAGCGACCTCACCCGCACAAGTATTCAAGGGGTGAGCATCCCATGGATTTATATAGTAAAAATGGAGGTGCTTAGTTTGCCAGACCAATCAGCAAAGCCAATGCTGACAAAGTAGGTGAAAAATCCACAAAACACCAATCCTCTGGACTGCATCAACATGCAACACACTCATCACTGTCAACGCCCGTTTTAGAAGTAGTTAACGAGGCTGTTAAAAGTGCTAGACACGCAGGGTATGCAAACAAACATGGCCGTCACATCATACTTTTTCTGTAAGCAAGAGATACCACATACTACACACTGGAGGCCAGTGTTAAGAGCGATGTCACTTGTTTATCCTGAAGTTGGACACTGCTTCCGCCAAAACCAACCACAAATGCTCACTATTTTTCTGCAAGACATTGAACGGACTGGTTAGAAGCGTGTGTGCGTGGGGAGGCAACAGTGAAAGACTCGGCAGTGAAAAAAGTGAAGAACTTTCTCACAACATTCAGATAATGCGCCTATGTAACCCACACACCTAGTGTGGGTCTCTGTCCCATATTGTGGCCCTCAGACCACTTACAGTGAGTAATAGTAATAGAGATGCAGCTGTGTTAGTCTGGTCTAACTCTACAGCCTAAGCTGAAAGCCAGCTGGCTTTATAGCTCAAGCTGTAAAGGCTCCTATACTAAGCTCCAGAGGTCCCAAGTTTAAATCTGGCTGGCTGGTGAATGAACTAGTGCAAATGGGTGTCACTTATTAAGTCACGGCATGTGCTATCTTGATGTCAGTGGCAGGCCAGTAGATGACCTTCTAGATGTACAGGTTATAGCAGACACATCAGCTGCAGCATTGACAACCTACGTTTCAGAAGAGTTAAAGGCTTGTAAGCTTAACCCCAAAGAGATGGCTGCTTGCACACTTGATGGGAGCAGCAAACGTCTCTGGAAGGCATCATGAAGTACAAACTTTGCTCAGAGAAAAGTCTTACTCTAAACTAGGGATGTAAGAGGTTAACCAGTAAGCAGGAGGTTAACTGGCTTGGCTGGCTGGACCCAGCCAAATCAGCCCCACTCCTGGCTGCGGTCTCAGCTGTAGCTATGGAAGGGCTGGGGCCGGGGCAGCCCCTGGCCATGTCATGTCGGGCTGGGGGCTGCTCCAGGGTTAACCTGTTAAACCTAGCATTTAACCAGTTAACATTTTAAACATTAATTAACTACTCTAAACTCTCCTATACACTGCAGATACCATCTACTCCAACAAGCACTATTATAAGCTGCAGAATCGTCAGAGGGCGCTTAAAAAGCTATATGTTTAATTGCCTTCATTATACTCTTTTTTTCAGCAAGAGTCCAAAAAGACTGAACCTCTCGGAAAATACAGAAGATACAGGGAGACCGACGTTCAAATGAGTCCAACCTGAGAGAACCCACTGGCTTTCTCTTGTGCGATCCTGGACTGTTGTCTTAAAACTACTGCATCCGTTACTATTGACTTTGGAACCTGCCTTTCCAAGAAGGGCTATAACTAAGCAATCAGGCTGGTAACTATTATTGCTACTAACGGCTATTCTCTCTTGTAAGGCAACTGTTGAAACCAGACTTGCGAATACACACACAGAGTGGGATATAATATGATCAATACATGAAGATTTGACCCAACTTCTTTATCATGACTAGTGGTTCAGTCCATTTTTGTGCTATGTTTCCTAGGATGAGAGAAGCAGGAACGCCTCTCTTGCTACTCCCCCTCACCCCAGCTACAGACCGCCGCGCATCCTTTTTCCTCATCCAATAGAGTTTTGTGTTTGGAAAGAAGTCGCCTTCCGTGCGATCAGGGACACAGCGCAAAGGACTGGAAGTACCAGGTACGTGAGACGCCACCAAAAATGAACGCACTGCATTGGAGAAGCTCATAACAGAGCTGTGCCCCGTTACAAGAAGAAACCAAGGTGGCAGTAGATACCGTGCTTGCGTAGCCAACTTCATTTCTGGGATGATTTAAAAACATGAGTTAAATCTACTAAAATGGTCGTGAAACATTTTTCAGTTTTTACGGAGGAGCCAAACACCAAACCTTTGCCCTAACCATTGACCCCTGCTTGGTTCTCATTCCCCCGTGTGGTTTTTAACACCCCCCATGTCACTTCCTGGAGAAAACAGTGCCGGGGTCCGGAGGCAACCTCCGCAGGGCTGTAGATCCTGCCATGTGCTGCCTGGGGCGTTCTTGCTCTGTGCTAGCAGCAGGGGCTGTGCAGAACAAGCAAGGGGCTGAAGCGGAACTTGCCTCCAGATGTCTTGGCCCATGTCCCAGCTGCTGCGGCACGGCAGCTCACCAGAGAGAACCCCGCACAGAGGCTTTTCCCACTGCAGAGCCAGCTCTGGGATGGGGCTGTCGCCTGTTCCACATGGATTGAAATGCTGCCCCCCCCTCCCGGCACTTCCGGCAGCCTCCTCCAAAGGCCTGGCAAGGCCAGGCAGCAACAGGAAGTGCAGCAGGTCGTGGGAACAGACCTCAGCGAAGAGCTCTCTGCAGCAGCAGGACCACAGTGATCACCGCGCCGGCCCCACCACCCCCTCCCTGTCGCATCTGCCTTCCGCCCACCCCAGCAGGGCGAGGAAGTGAGAAACAATGCTGGGATTGCAGGGCGCATGCGCATGCACGCCCCCCCCCCCCACATACACTTCAACTCCCCACCTCCTACAGTCACACACCTGAGCCCCCACTATACACACTGCAACCCCCACCTCCTACAGTCACACACCAATGTCATCTCAAACATCCTCACACTGTCACCATGCCCATACCTCTGCCTAAGCACAGCACAAACACACACACTGACACTTTTCATTTAAGGACCGGCAAAAGGAGCATTACTCCCCCATTAGGATCCCACGGCTTTGAGGTCAGTTCCCTGGTTCTCGCCCTAAAACACTTGAAAGCACGGGAGCCAGGGCACCAAATGGCTCAAATACATAAACACTGCTCCTTCCCTCTGCAAACTTGCGTCCCTCTCCTCACTGCAGCCCGAGAGACAACCCTCTCTGCTGCTCAGCCTCTGGGCCTTAGCGCTGGAGCATAACCAGAGAGACAGGCACGAGGGTACAGCCTTCAGGCGCAAGTCCTTCCTCCACATGCGCCGACCGCACTCAGACTTCCCACAGGCCACGTTCTCTATGGGCCGGGGCCTCAGGGGTATGTCGGCCCCAGCCCCCATTGATATAGGGGGAGTCCCAGTCAAATCAGTGGGAGTTGGTGCCTGAACACCAGTGACTGGGCCTCGGTTCCTCGCCAGAGCTTTCCCTCCCGTTTCATAGGGGGCTGATGAGGGGGACGTAGCAGAATACACTGTTTGGAAAGGGGGACGCAGCCTAAAAAGCTGTAAATGACCTAGATATAAGAACGTACCACACTACAGCGCCCCCTGCTGGGATGTTATAAACATTGCCAGCCAGGCCCTCCTGTTACCAGTAATGCAATCTGCCTAAGTGGTAAGAGTTTCCTCTGATTATAATGTAAAGCAAGGTCAGGGGCTGGTTGTGCCGGGATATAGGGACATGTCATAAAGTGGAAAGGGAGGGGTCTGGTAAGAGGGCAGCTATACTGTAGAATGACCGCAGGGGGGCAGCAAGGGGCCAAAGATGGAGACTGGGACAGCTACAACCCCACTGGGCCAGGAGACGCCAAAGATGCAGAAAGGGACAGCTATCTACTATATATTTCAGAAAGTTTGTGTGTCTGTCTATCCCCCAGCTGGGGACAGGCACCCCTTCCCCAACTGTGCCCCACTGCAGCCGCAGCAGCCACGGGCACTTGTCACCTAGCCCCAAGCTGCAGTGATGAGAGAGGACTGGGGCTTTCCTCTCTCCCTGGGGGAGCCTGCCTACTGAACTCCTCATCCACAGCCCCACCCCAGAGCAATGATTTAAATGAAGAAAAACAAAACTTATTTGAGTTAATAATAAGCAATGCTGGGTGGAATGCTGGGTAAATCTCATGATAATGGGCCCTTCAGCCCAGCAGAGAAGGTTATAAAATGACCCACTGTCTGGACGTGGAAGCTAGACAAATTCAGACTGGAAATAAGGTGCACGCTTTTAATATCAATTAGCCATCGAAGCAATTTACCAATGGCTGTGGTGGACTCTCCATCACTAACCACTTAAAAATCACAGTCGGAGGGTTCTCTGAAAGATCTGCTCTAGGAATCATTGTGGGGCTGTTCTCACTATTGCAAGGTCAGCTTAGGTGATCACAGAGGTCCCCTCTGGCCTGAGAGCCTGCGAATCTATAAACTGTGGGAGGAGAAATAAAGTCACGGCTTGCAGGCAAGAAAAGGGAAGAACCAGCGCACCGCGGAGGAAGCAAGCCGTGAGGCAGAGGGTAAATTTTGGCAGGTGTGCAATAGCAATCCCGTGTCAAACACAAACATAAATGCTTTGCAAAGCCCTGGCTAGTGCCAGATGCACAGACAAGGCAGCAGCGTGTGAAGAAGCAGGAAGTGGAATGCCTGATAGACAGTGGTGCATCAGTGAAAGGGCGAGGCGAGGCTACAAAGACTTCCTCTGCATGATGCGAGAGAAGATAGTGAAATTGCAACCAAGGAAAGCAACATGAAAACGACATGATGGTGCAGTTGTATACTGCTGGGACGCTGTAAATTAGAAGCAGAACATCAAGGGAAAAGATACGGGCGAAAAAGTCAGGTAGTGCATGGGCCTTGTCTGCGCCTTCAGCTACGTGAATAGTGTAGCTGCAGTCGCTGAACTTAGATCCACTGTCGACGGTGCCTTCCCCATGCCTGCTTCCCGGAACAGTGTCCCCCATCATGCCAATGTAGACTTTGTCCTTTGTCCCCAGAGGTAAACATTTACCATTTACCAAGCAGTCCCTGTTTGGAATGATCTCTCAAAACCAGCCTTTAATCCAGTTAATGTGTGCTGTGCTCATTTTAGCTCGTTAGTGTTTTAATCAAGATGTTGTGGGATACTGAGTGAAACGCCTACGTATATTTCATCACAGTTACCTATATCAACCAAACTTGTAATCTCATCCAAAAAAGTTACCAAATTAGTTTGACAGGCTCTTGTTTTGATAAACCCTTGTTGATTTGCATTAAAAGCATTAACCTCTTAATTCTTGATTAATCAAATCCCATCTCTGCCACACCATTATCTCTCCTGGAATGGATGTCAGGCTGCCAGACCTATAGCTTCTATAAGTGCCCCTTTGTTCCAAATCTTACGCAAAATCAGTGTTAACAAGCCAGAGAGCTCCTTGGCCAGCTCTTCTACAACTCTTGAGTGAAATGTCTCTGGATACTCCGGTTTAAAAACTTAATAGCTGCTGTTTAATATCCTCCGAAGAGACAAACGGGATGGAAAATGTGTTCTCATCTCCAGAGGAGCCAGCAACATGAAGTTTTTCCCAGATTCAGCACAAAAATATTGATTGAACACTTCAGCCTTTACTCCATTAGGGTATGTCTTCACTTG
>JANRFK010003836.1:4315870-4335611 GCA_030068395.1 Apalone spinifera | reverse complement strand
TAGACTAACATTTATTGGAGCAGAAGTTTTCGTGGGCAAAGATCCACTTTGTCAGATGCATGTAGTGGAAATTACTTGCATCTGACGAAGTGGGTCTTTGCCCACGAAAGCTTCTGCTCCAATAAATGTTAGTCTATAAGGTGCCACAGGACTCCCCGTTGCTTTTGCAGATTCAGACTAACACGGCTACCCCCCTGATAAGGAGCCTTTAAGTGTCTCATCAAAACCATGTCTCTCCCGCTGGACACGTACCTTGGCTTACCGCTCCTTCTCCCCACTTGGCACTGGGTAGCTCCAAATGTAACCTCACTGGCACCTAATCTTCTGGCCCTTCCCTTTCACAGTTCCTCCTGATTAGTCCTCGGCAGATCTCGTTAAGATGCCTCTCTCCCACTGCTGGTCATAATGGAAAGCTTAAATAGTAGGGCCTCACGCATTCTCTGGCCTACCTCACCAGACACCTCCAAACTTGATATGCTGCCACCTAGCATTAGCCTTTGTTTACATGTCTAAGCCAGTCATCTGTCCACATGACTCATGTGCCAAGCTATTCCCAACTGATACGCAGAGCTGTCTCTACAGCCCTTCCTCCAGACCCCAACTTGGCTCAGGCGAGCCGTCCTAGCATGCAGCACTGCTGCTTTGGTTTAGCTCATGTACCAAATTCACACGTTCACATCTTGGTGCTGCACTAGTACCTTCAGGGCCCTGGTGGGCCTGGTGCTGTACAAACAATTAGGGGCAGGGACTTGCAATGGAGCCTCAAGACTGAATTCCCAGCAGTATTGCTGTGATCTGCTAGATGGCTGTCATGCTGCCCCCTTGTATGGTGGGAGTTTAACTTTTACCTTCCTCCGCCACGAGGTTCTATATGGCTACTAGCCAGTAGCACCAACAGTGTGTGTGTGTGTGGGGGGGGAATTGGGGAGGCACTTGTGAGGTTGGGGTAGAGACCTGGCAAGAAGCTGTGGGATCTCATTTGATTCAACTTGGTGGCTAATCTATGTCCCTCTGCCACCATAGCTAGAGGCTACCTCTAGCTCACCTGAGCATTCAACAGGAATCCCCTCTCCTGCTGAAGTTCTATTCTCCACCTTCCAGTTCCAGGCTGGCTCTGTCTCCCTCGGGCAAAATGAGTTTAAGTCAAGCTTGGCTAGAGTGATCGAAACTCAACCTCTTCTGAACTGACCTGCTGAGGCTGTGGGTAGCCCCCCCGCTCATCACTCTTACCGGTCTCCAGCTGGCAAGATACTTTGTTTGCAAATTCTGCTGGTGGAGCCTTGTGTGCCCCCCACATGGGACCATATGGCCAGATCTTGTTCCTTATCTCGTTAAAGGGACTGTAGTCTGGCCTCCCTTATGCTTAAGCTGCCTTCTCCCCAAGTGAATGTCCTTGTTGCTAGCTGGGCTCCTGCTACCTCTCCTAAAGGGCTCTTCTGACCTCAAAGGGTCTCTTCTGATGGTCTGGTGGCCCACCCCATTCCTCACTATGGAGAATTTGGGTAGCTAGTCTTCCACTTCTGCACCTCTCCAGCAGACGTGATGTAGCCTTAATGACACCCCCCCCCCCCCAACACAACTGTTTCCTGATGTGAAGTCAGGCTGTTCCTCCCCGAAATCCCTGCCATTGCTAAAGCATGAGGCTTTTAGCCCTAGTCTCTAGTCGACTGAGGAAACGACCCTGCTCCAGTGTCTCCTTAACACATTGCCTAGGTTCCCGTGGTCATGAGCAGTAGCTTTCCCTGCTGAGCTGTTGCAAGCAACGTGCTCCTATTCCATGTAGTCAAATGGCGTCTTGGCTTTTCCTCCTTCATTGCAAGCAGCATATGAAGGAGACGTGGGGAGAGGGAGCTGCTGTCCAATCCTAAAACCTTCCTTGGTTTTGCTGCCAAGCACCATCGCTCTGAATACAAAACTGAAACTGGGCCTAGGCCGCAGCTGTTGGGTGTAAAGCTCTGCCTCTAAATCCACAGCTGCATTGTGACGCTACAGGCACTGGGCACGTCATGGTGCTGGGGGAGGAGGGGGTGTCCTGCTCTGAAGAGACAGGTAGAATCCTAGCAGCTCCATGAGAATGCTAGTCCAGTGTCTACTTTAGCACCTATCCATTTACTCCCTGCTTAATGGCTGAGTCCCATCTTGAAGGAGACTTTGTCATGATAAATGTCTGTCCTAAGGCTATTCATGTACATAGCCTGGTTTGACATCTGAATCCTCCTAAGCTCTTGGCTTCCATCTTGTGGAAGTGAGTTCCACAGTCCCCAGTATCTTGTAGTGTTTCTTGACCAGTTCTCACCTCAGTAGGCATTACCTTGGTACAGCAGACAAGCAAATGGGACCTCCTGGCCTAGTTTAGTTAGATTCACTTCACTGGTCTAACAAGGAAGAATTTAATATCTAATCTCAAAAGCTCAACCAGTCCTTCCCTGTGACCTGTCTAAGGGGGTGCACCCATTCAGGCAAGTCGTAAGATTAAACTCTAATGCGTTCTCTCACCTAAGACACGTAGTCAGAGCAGGAAAACAAGTTGCGTGACTCGGTCTGAAATGGCAGCTGCCGCTGCAGAAGGCCAGGGAAACGCCTGTGCTGTAAAGGCACTACATGCCTATGGTGGAGTGACCCCTCCCTCTGTGGCACAGCTAGGTAGCTGAAATCTGGGGACCTTTCAAGGCCCAGTTCAAGGCAAAAGTCTCTGCACTAGGTTACCATCTTTTGGAGTGGCTGTACATGATGCAGTTGCTGACCTGAGACATGCTGGATGGGGTCCTCAGCGTGGTCATGAGTGTACCTGTTTGTCTGCTAGTTACTTCATCAGACCCCTAAATTGCTGCCTTCATCTGTCACACCCATGAATGTCAGGCTGCTGTGGTACCAGTCCTCTGACAGCTGGGGTGGCTATATGGCCGTCACATCAGGGGTCTCCCGTCACACCAAGGAAAACCCAAGCCACAGCAGGAGGGGATGCTGGGGACTTTCAGAGGCTGGAGTAGCAATGAAGTCTGCTCAGCTGCTTGCTGGGCATGGTGTGTTAGTCCAAGCCCGAGCTGCATACTGAGAGAAGGCGCTAGCCCAAGAAAAGGAGGGGCCCGTCCCAGGGGCCTGAAGAACTGAACGTGCTCCTGGGCTCCGTGGCCTCACTGGCACTTGGTGCACAGCCAGCCCCACCCACTTGGGCACACTCGCAAAAGCCTGTCTCACTCCTCCAGGACTCTCGTAAACCGGCCCTTTACGACCTGGGAGGCGCTTGCGCAGGGGGCTGGGAGCTGTGATGCCAGCCTGGCAGGTGGAGTGAGGAGGCACTCCTGCAGAAGTTGGGTTCCAGCCTATGCATGAGAGAAGGGGAAGCATGTCCTCATACACCAGCTGTAGCAGACTGCCGCAGGCAGTGGCCCGGGCGGTGGTGCCCCCTGCCACTGACATCCTGGGGCAGAGGCAGTGCCAACCCATCTGTCTGTTGGAAGGCAGGTGGCAGTGGGCAGGGGCTGGCAGAAACAGGTGCCGCAGGAAGTTCCTGCACTGGGGCCAGAGCTGCAGGCAGGGAGTGACCTCTGGCCTAGCAAGGGCCCGTGTGCAGCGGCCAGAGTAGTACAGCTTGCGTTCCCTGAGGGTGCTGCTGGCTGGGGTGGGGAATGGCAGGGAGTGATCATGAAGTGCAGTGGGGGGGGGGGGGGGAAGCCCTAACAGCAGTGATCATCTGGGGTGGGGGAGTCTAAAACTTTAAGTGATCTAGGGCCAGGTTCTATGATCCTAATGGAGGACATGCAGGGTCTAGATGGAGGCTGGGTGAAGGGGGGGGTCTGACCTGGAGGAGTGTAGGAGGGGGTGCAGGGTCTGGGAGGGGGTTGTGATTGGGGTGCAGGCCCTGTCTGGGAGGTGCTTGCTTTTAAGCAGCTCCTGGCCAGCAGCCCAGTGGGACCTGTGGGCAGGCTCACATGCTGTTCAAACAGCTGACTGCAGGGGCCACGTGCTCTGTGCACTATACAGGCCCGCCACACATTGCCTGTGTCACAAGCATGGCCCAGGCAGCTCCCATTGGCTGGCTTCTGGACAATGGGAACTGCACAGCTGTGCTGGGATTAGCATGCAAGCCCCTCCCCGCAGGTGCACCAATGAACATGGCCCCCGCAGCCGGGCGCTGAGTGGTAGGCAGGAAGACTGGCCATTGCCCCATGGGGCAGTGGTGGGCCAGGTCTGATGGCTTAGAAGGTTGGATCCAGCCCACGGGCTGTACTTTGCCTACCCTGGTCTAGGCTGAGCTACCCCGTGTGCAGGTTTGACACGTACTGATCTTTGGTCCCCATTCATAGCCCCTAGATGGGAGTTAAAGGCAGGCAGCCCTGTCACATGGCTTCCCCGACTCCATGGCTGCCTGCATGCTGTGCCATGCATGGATCCTGGCCAGAAGCTCTGCGGGGGTTGTAGGAGGGATTTGCCTTGAGCCCCGGCATCACGTGGCCTCAGAGCACTGACCTTAGCCACCAGGTGGGTGAGCTGGGCCCAGGGCCTCTTGAGATCGGGAGGATCCCAGAGGTGCAGGGTATTCTGGTCAGGGGGTCTTTCTGCATCTTCCCCTGCAACAGGCTGGCTATACAGAGGCCTTCCAAGCTTGGGAAAGAACCAAGCAGGTTGGGGCCCACCCTCTGCCTTGTGATTCTTGTTCAGCTCCCTGGGGGGCAGGGCATACGGGGGTGTGGAAGGAAGATGGCAGCTCTGCACCTATTTGGGTGTCTCCTCTTCTAAAGGCCTTGGTGTGCCTGTCCAGACAGGGCTCCTCTTGGTCTCTGCCCTGGCCCACCTGGCTTCTGGAGCATCCTGAGCTGACCTAGGGAATGTCCCAAACACCCCCTAAGTGGGCTGCCTGTGCTCTGGGCATAACCCCTGCTGGGACACCTGGCTCAGAGGAGCCTGCATAGGTAGATCCTTGCACTGGCTCGAATCAAGGCCCTGACAGCAGCAAAGCTGGCTAAGCTTGTGCCACGATGGCTTGGAACTGGTAGCTCAGGTACCAAGAGCCCAGCTAGCTTGGGTAGCCCTGCATGTAGCCCTTCCAGCACCCTGTGCTCCATGGCTCCCTTGGGCTGGAGAGGGCGGGAAGCTGTGCTCTCTTGCCTGGAGAGCCTCCTCCCACCCTGCCAGGAGCACGTGCTGCTTTGAAGCGCCACTCGCGGAGCAGAGGTTTTGCACGCTCCCCTACCCCTAGGTCCTAATTGGCCTGGGGGGCAGGGGAGCAGCAGGGTCTCTGGGCTGGATCCAACTGCTTGGTGGGCTGGATCTGGCCCATGGAGGCCCTTTGGCCCATCCCTGCTGTAGACCCATCCCCAGCAGCACTGGGCCAGGACTAGTACAGGCTGGGCTCGGCACCTCCTGTGGGTTGCTGAAGCTGGTGTCCGGACTACAGAGCCTCAGGAGCTGTGGGGCTGCTGGGCAAGGCCTACTGCTGCTTCAGGCAACCCCGGTAGCCCCTGACAGAGGAGCTGCAGGGATAATCTCCAGAGAGCTGGCACCTCCCTGCCCAGCCTCGGGAAGAAGGCTACGGAGCCAGGCTAGGGGCTTGCTTGAAGGCAATTGGTGAGAGACTCGCCAGGGCTCTGTAGCATGTGCCAGGGCTTGGCGACTGGCTGGGCTGGGACAGTACCACTGGCAGGGACCTCGGCTGGCAGGGGGGGAGGTGGCATCTGTTAGGGATGCTAAGCAAGCACATCTGCAGGGAGCCATCCCCCTAAGGAACCTGCTCACTGGCATGCATGTCCCTCAAACTGAACATCTAGGCCTAGTAAAGCTAGGCAGAGGGTCTGGTAAGCCACTGCTCCACAGCTGCAGAGATGCACACCTAGGCAAGGGGCAGCCCTGACAGCTCTCTGCTGGAGCCTGACGGCTGTGGAGCCAGGTAGTCTTGCTTCCCCAGGTCAGACGCAACATGGGCTGGGCAAGCTTCCCTGCCCTGAAATTCCTGTAGGGATGAGCAGCTGTGTCCTGAGTTACCCCAGGCCTTGGGCTCTCCACTACTGTAGCACGAGGGCCCCTTATGGTTGAGGGCTGAGTCGCTAGGACTTGGCCTGAACCCCCTCACCTGCCTCCAACACAAGCTGCCTAGAGGGGAGTCAGGGTGACTGCCTGTGAGCTATCACCCCTATGGTCTCAACACCTGCTTCCTGAATGGTCCTGTTGCCTGGTGTCACTGGGGCAACCCAACTCCTCGGTGTGAGGAACCTTCCCCAGCCAGCTCCATGCGAGCACTGGGCAGATGCACCACGTGGACACAAGGCTTCAGAATCCAAGGGGCGCCGTCCCCTCGTACAACGAACACCAGACAGGCCTGGCTGCGTGGCCTTTGAGATGGCGGCTGTTCCTTATTCCCCAGCTGCCTCTGATGCTGCATCCCGGCACTCGGAGCTACTGGTGCCACTGGGTAGCCTGGGACCAGGCCAAGGCTTTCTGGAACCGATGGTTTCTGCTGAGCTCCGGGTGTCTGGGGTGGAGCGTCTGCTGCTCAGCTGGGCCGATCGTGTATGTGAGCGCTCGGTTTAAATGGCAGACTTGCGTTCCCTGACCACGCTGCAGGGCCAGCGGAGAGCTGCTGTTTCAGCAGGTGCTCCTGCGGCCGATGGGGCCACGACCCCATCCAAAACACCCCTGAGAGAGGGGCAGGCAGAGCAGTAAACCGGCTTGCTGCTGAACTGGCAACCGCACCACAGGGCGTCACCAGGCGGGGCCTGTGAGCCTAATCACCGGGTACACACGGTGGTGCTGAGCCTGGTGCACCATGCTAATCTCTAGCTGGAGGTTTCCTGCTCCATCAGGCAGAAACCCGCAACTTCCCGCCTGGCTCGGGGCTGTATCCTGCCCTGCCCGCTGTGGCTGGGCTAGGGGCCTGGCTTAGAGCAGCTCCCACCCAGATGTTCAGGAATGCTGGACAAGGCAGGGAACATGGCTCTGCCTCGTAGACAACACATCTGTATCTGTGTTGGCTTCCAGTACCTGCCACGAACCTGGACTGTCACGAACGCTCAAGGCTTCCTCACTTCCTTGAAGTGGCTGCACGCTGTGGGGCCCAGATATTGGTGCTCTCCCGGAGAGGGGGGGCTGCCACGGGCTTCCTCGCACTCCATCCGTCACTCTTAGCCAGGATTTTGTCATTCCTGCTTGACAGTCCCCAGTTGTAAAGGCTGAACAGGCTGGGCTGGGCATGGTACATAGGGAGCCAGGCAGCAGGGAGGGTGGGAAGTGACTGGCTAGTCTCCTGGTGCTCCCGGAACAAGGCTTTGTCCCACCAATGTTCCCTCTTAACTCTTTCAGCCCATGTGTGGAATAAATTGTATGTGCAGGTGTGCACCACTAGTAGAGCATCCATCGCACGCCTTACTTCTGGGCAGCCCCTGAATCTCTCCTGGGTGGCCTCCTAGTACTCAGCTTACAGGGAACCCTGCTTCTCACCCCATGTACAACACACAGGGCACCCAAGTCTTTCCCCATTCTCTTCCTCTGCTGTTGGCTGGGTCTCTGATCCCATTGGTGCCACAGGCCTCTGTGATGTCCCTGCGGGGCTTGCCATTGTAAGTGTCCGGCTGTTGGTGGGATCAGGTACCCCCTGCCATAGTGACCCAAGGGGAAGGGTGGTCTCTGCCTGCATGGAGGGTAAAGGGGGTGGGTGACGCGTCTACATGCAAACGAGTGGAAAGATCTTTGGCTTGGTCTCCAGCAACTGGATCACAAACCACAGGGCTTCAGAAGCAGCTCCATACCCTTGTCAGCAGCCTGCTTGGATCTGCTTTTTGGGGGGGGGGGGGGGGGTGTTGAAGGGCCAAGCAAACAGTCTTTGTAGCACGGCTGCAGACACCGGGGTGTTTCCTTAGCCCCTCCAGGAACGTGCCCACTTCTGGGGTGCAACACCACAGCTGGTCCTCTACACAGCCCTACTACGCGTGAACTATCCCCATTCTGAACAGTTTATGGTGCATTTTTGAGGGCTCAGACTGTGGCGCTGGACTCGGAGGTGGGATGTGGCAAGTGGGGGCACCCCCACCGGGGCCACCATCCGCTCTCCTGCTTGGTTGAGGGCTGGGCCTTGCAGCGCAGGGTTGCCTGGCGCCGGCCAGCGCTATTCTGCTTCCAAAAGGGGGGGGCTGCCAGCCATCCGGCACTGGCTTTCAACTCCCCTGCCTGGAGCCTCCTAACTCAGTGGTACCTGCTGCAGCCATGTGGCCCACAGGCCAAGTGATGGGGAGATGCCTGCTCCCCTGTGAGGTTACCTGGCCGCTGAGAGGCCAAACCAGACACTTTGTGGTGTGGGTTCTTCTCCCCCAGGCTTGAGGCAACCACTGGGCTAGCTGGGCCACAGCCTTGCACCCTGCACGGGGCTCAGGGCTTCAGGCACTTGGACCCTATGTGGGATGCCCCCTTGCTAGAGCAGGGGACTGGGACTTCAGGCAGGACTCCTCTTCCCAGCCACACCAGAGCTCCTGTGATTCTGGCCTTGACTCTGAGCCCTAAGGCAGAATTTGCCGGGACTTTAGCACTTTGCCCTTTTAAGGGCCAGACTGAAAAGGGGAGTGCAGCAGCCTGGGGCGGGCAGGGGACAGTCACTGGTGTGTGTATGTGGAGGGGGCAGGGCTCAGTTTCCAAGGATCACTGGCTCTGCTTCCCCTAACAAGGGGCTGATGCGCCTGTTGCTAACAGGCGCTGCTGGAATAGCTGGGCCGGAAAGATTAGGCTGCCAGCAAACGTCCTCCTTGTAATCTTCATGGCTAAGATTCCAAATGTTCCCTTCCTGCCGGCTTTGTTTTGCAAGCCCCGTGCTCCTTGCATCACTCAGTGCCTTATAAGTCCCGGGTTTTAGAGCCGGCCGCTGCCTCGACATTCCATCAGGCTCGCGTCAAGTGCCCCAGCTGCATCTCATCCAGCGCTGACACGGCTGCTGTGCTGCAGTTGTGTGCAGTGGCTGGATTGGAGAACAGGCTGGCCTAGCCCCCCACAAGCCTTGCCCTGCTCCCTTGTGGGCAGGGTGCTCAGCACCTTGTGCCTGCGGCGTGGCTGACGTTTAGAACCGTGCTCTGGGAGGTGGCATTCCACTGACAGCCCGCTGGGGCTAGCGGCCTGTGGCCAAGCCAAGAGCATCTGTCTTCCCTGACCTCTGTCCGGCCCAGCCCCCGTGTGACGTCCTACGTTGCAGATGGACACACTTCCAACTCTATTTTTCTTAGAGTGAGTCTGTAACTGTAAACAGTCCTGTTGCACCTTGGAGACTAACAGATTTATTAGGGCACAAACATACATGGGTTAAACCCACTTCATCAGATGAGTTGGAGCAGAAATGACGGAATCTGGGGGGTGTAACAGCAAAAGTTACCTGTCAATTGTAGGGCTGGTGTTAATGGCTAACATCAGGGTGGCTCTCACCCACAGCAGTGGATGTGGAGATGCAAACATCAAGAGGGAAAATGGCCTTGGTAATGTGTTAACCAGTTTAGATCTTTCTTCGAGCCTAAGTAGAGTTTTTACAAATGTAACACTCTCAAGTTTGCTCGCTCTCTAACTGGGCGACAAAATTCTCTTGTAGAAGGATGGCTATTTTTAAAATCCAGTATTGAATGTCCAGGGAGGTTAAAATGTTCCCCTACAGGCTTGTGTTACCATTTGACTATCAGTTTGGGGAGTGGGCGGGTGTCATTGATCACCGAAACTCAGAATCGCTTTAGCAATTCAAATGTAGACCGTGCAATCTGGCCTCTGAGGCTGTTCCTAGTTCAGGCGGTGCTTTCTCGGAGTACCATAAGTTGGTTTCCAAGGGAAACATTTTTGTCACCATCCACAAGGTGATGAAAACATCAATGCTTGCCTGGGCATCGCACCCTTCCAACTTGAGGTAGGTCTTGTTGATGGGGCCGCTGCATGCGGAGGTGCCTTGGTTTTAAGGCTTCCTAAAAAGACTGCTCCCAATCCAGGGAGAGAGTCTGCACAGCCTTGGTCCATGTGACTCTGTCTAATCCCATGGGCTCCAAGAGCTCTTGAGGAGTGTGTGTATGGGGGGGGGGTACAATAGGGCTTTCCAGTCTCAGCCTGCTGGTCTCTTAGCTGCCTTGACAGACAGGCAGCCGCTCTAGCTGTTTAAGAAGAGGGCTACCTGGGAGGGTGCCGCAGATGGCAGGGGGAGAGGGGGAACGAATGCTCTCTTTCTGTACCAGGCTTGCTGCCGCGGGGGCTAGAGAGCCTGACCCTGGACTTACAGGATTACCTAGAAAATCCTCCACTGCGGCTGAAATGGCTCCAAGGCTTTGCAGCTGGGCTGCTGCAGAACATCTCCCCTGCGCAGGCAGACACCATGTTCCGGGTCAGGGGCCTGTTCCCCAGAACATGCTTCCTAGGCATCTGCCCCAAAGCCTCCCTGCAGCCATGCCCTGCTCTGAACCAGTCAAGGGCTCAGGGGCTCACCCTGCAGACTAAAGCAGGTGAGGGCCCATGCTGGCCTGAGCCAGCAGAATACTCTGACCTGAGCCTGAATCACTAAACCATGGAGCCCCCGGGCTGGGGCCTGGCTTATCTGTAAACAAACCCCCTTCTCTGGGGAGTTGAAGGGGGCCCGTGGGCATGGACATGAGGATTGAGGAGGGGCCCTGGTGACTTGGGCATTGGGCTAAAGATTTTTGCCTGAGCTGTAGAGTTCAAGCACCTGACTCCCCCCAACACCTCTGAGAAGGTGGCTGCTGTGAGTGTCTCTGCCAGTGAGGAAGCAGGCCCAGGAGCTTGTGGCTGTCATCAAAGAACCAGCCTCTTGGTCTCTTCAGGTTAAGACCCCACTGAAGGGGGACAGAGCAAGCGTAACCTTGAGGATTGCTGGGGAAACGCTTGGTGTGCAGGGACTCCTAAAGCCACACTGGCCATGGGTAGTAACTGGCTCTGGGCAGAGGGAGGGGGTAGAGAAGAATGGCTTGCGTGCCCAATGTTGTTGGGTAGGAGACCACGTCCTGTGGTCCATCTCTGGAACCGGGTGAAGTCCACTCCTCTGCCATGGGCAGGGTCTCCTTGGGGCTAAGCCTGTTGAGGGCCCCCTGCTCACGTCCATCACTGGACCTAGGACTAGAGCTAGTGGAAATGGGCAAACGGTACATCTTGCGTCTGCACGTCACAGGCACACGTGGTACCTCGCTGGCTGGACAAGCCAACCATGGTATTGCCACGTCACCAGCACTCAACCAGGCGGGGAGGTGGAGTCTTGCTGCTTCCCCTCCAGGTGTGTGGCGTGGGGAGAAGCTTGTGCGCTAGGGCTGGGCCGGAGCTGAGGCTGGTGGAGCGGCCCGGTGGTGCAGATGGGCAGGGCTGGGAGTATGGGGCACAGCCTGGGTGCTCCAGGAAGGGAGGCAATCGGCTGGCTTGGCTGTTCCTCTGAGGCAAAAATAGCCTGGTGCTGGCCGTGGCTGTAGGCCCCACAGGATGGGTCCCAGCCTTCAAAAACTGGTGCCCAAACAAGGCTTCCCATCACAGGCTGGCAGGTGAGACCTAGGTCTCACCCCACCATGGTGCGGAAAAGGCTCTGTTCTTGCCACACAAGCAGCAAAACCATCTTAAACTGGGGCGTAGGGCTCTCTGGACGCTATCGCTGGCAGCCCATCCCTCATAGCTGGACTCCTCTTCAGATTAGGATACCAGCCGCCTCCCCCTCTGTCCTGAGGCTGCCGAGCTTTGTGCATTGCCCTCCTGTCTCTGGTCTTCCTGGGTCACCTCATTGCCTCAGGGCTGTCGCCTGCTCTGGTCCCCCTGAGCTAAAGCTGCTTCTCCATTCTAACATGCTGGGCAAAGGCTTGCTGGTCACTACTGCAGCACCTGGCCACAAACCATCTGTCTGGTGTTGCTGCTCAGAGCACACCCTGAAATATTGGGCAGGGAAGGCGGTTCTGCATGGCGACTGAGGCGCAGGCCTACCGCTGGTGTGACATGGCCGCTGCCTGTGCGCAGAATAGGCTGCTCCCCACCTCCCTGGTGGTGCTGTCAGCTACATGCAGGCTGTGATGGAGCCACCAGGTCCCTGGCTAATTGGAGCAGCTCTGCTGAGCCGTGGTGACCGGCTCTCGTGCAGGGCTGCAGGGTTGGCCCGCACAGCTAGACCATGGCAGCTTTTGACAGCCCAATGCTACCTGGGACTGGCCTCCAAGGCTAAGTCCAGACTGCAGGCTTCTTGTGCAAGGAGCTTTTTTCAGAAGAGATCTTCCAAAAGAGCGTCCACACTGCAAAACTGTGTCAAGCCAGCTGCTTTTTGGAAAGAGTCCAGATTGCCTGGCTGCTAGCTCACATGTAAGCAGGGATTACTATGGCCGAAGGGCCACCAGGGCACCTGGGCTTTCCCTCTTCTGAAAAACCTCCCTCTTCCCCATCCACGCACGCCTGTTTGCAAAAGAGCTCTTGCAAAAAGGTGTTCTTCCTCATAGAATGAGGATTACCAAAACCCCTCTGTTCTTCCAATTTACTTGAAAAAATGCAATTGCAGTGTGGACAGTCATTTTTTTTCCAACAACTCTGTAGTGTAAACACACCCCCAGGCTCCAGCCTGCTAAGCCCAGGTGCAGACTAAAGGAGGCAGAAGGAACCTAGGTCTGGTCTCAGGCTGCTGGACCAAAGAAGGAAGATTCCTGACCACCTGTAGAATTGGAATGGCTGTGGGCAGGAGCAGTTTAGTCACTTGCTGGACTTGAGTGGGGCAGGGAGTAACTTGTTTCATTCTGCTGAGTTAAATGGAACCTGAACAGGCCTCGGACCATCCCTTACCTCAGTAAATACCAATTTAACTGTTCCCCCAGGGGAGTCTGACTGCTGGAAAACCATAGTCCCAATAGCATCTGGAGGGCTCCTGCCTTCACAGAACTATATATTGGTCTCTAGGTATCTGCTGCCAGTCAACCAGCTGCCCGGGTAATGGCTCGAGGTTCAGCGTACCACCTAACACAATGGTGCAAGAGCTGCTTGCCCAGTGGCTAGCTTCTGGATGGCTGGCTCGGTGACCCAGGGCTTCCAGACAGTGACATGAGGCCAAGAGAGGGAAGTGCAGAACTTCATGGGCTGCCTCCTTGGCTCTAATTATCTGTCTTCTGTGTAGTGGAGAAGCAAGGGGATTGTGTGGCATGGACTGCCAGGATGGGCCTGGTGCACAGATCCAGAGCTCTTCAAAAGGCGTGTAGACTGGTAATGTCCTGAGGGTGTCCGGCTCTCCTAGCTGCTACAGAAACCGGCTATTCAACTCAGGCTTGCCCTGTTTGGTCTGCCCCATCGAGGAATGGAGGCAAGAGCTTTCCTCAGACACTGGGGGAGGGCCCCCTCCCCAAACTCTTCCTCAGAGGAGGGGTGTGAAGTCCTCTTGTGCAACAGACTTCACTGGCCTCTGTGGTAGGCAGTTCATGGCTAGAGTAGGACATCATGGCTTAACACAGCCCTGGCTGGGTTGATTTAGTTGGGATTGGCCCTGGCTAGAGCAGGGGGCTGAACTTGATGACCTTCTGAGGTCTCTTCCAGCTCTGATTGTTAGACCTCATACTCAAGCAGGTGATTGGTCTCGGTCCTATTTTCCATGGGGAGGAGGTCTGATAGTCATGGCCTACTTCTGTGGTAGGTTCCTGTTGGCCTAGAGGTAGTGAAAGCCTTCTGCTAGCTACAACCCATCTCACTAGCATCTTGCCACAATCTTGGGTTTGCTTTGTCCCCCCCCCCCCCCCAGCTGGCCGGTTGAAGGCACTTGGATAGGGGTGTGCTCCAGTGGCTTCGACGGCGTCGGTGCTACCTAAGCCATGCGGGTCTGAGGAGGTGAGATGGATACTCTGCTCGCTGCCCATCCTGTTCTCATGCCACCTGGACACAACTGGAACCTCTAGGAGGTGACATTTGTCACCTGCATGTGTTACCTTGGCCCTTTTTATCCAAACTAAGCTGGCAAGGAGATGCCAGAGCAGGGGCAAATGGCTCAACAGAACTGAAACCAGGGGAGTGCCCATGTTCTCACCTCCAGACCTAGCCACTCCTGGGGGAGTTGGCACTGCAGCAGCCTGGTTGAGATGCTTTAGTTGGCAAGCATGACACTTTGATACCCTGGGCTTCGTGTAGCTTGTTAGGCCTGTGTCCTCGGCTCCCCCGGGCTGGGAGGGAAGGGTCTAGAGGGCAGAAGGACATGCTGCAATTCTAGCTCTGACAGATGAGCAGAAGGGTGGAAAGAAGTGCACCCCCCTGCCAGCATAGCAAAGGCACAGTGCAGCCAGTCCAGCAATGAGTGGGACTGGATAAGAAAGCCAGGGTCGTGCATGGGGGGGAGGAGGCCATGAGGTCCTGTCACAGCTCCCCTCCAACTGATCTTCCCTTACCAACTCTCCAAGGCCAGACGCAAATGGTGCAGTGGCTGCTTGGTCATGGATCTTTCAATGCCCAATATAAGGAGAGGGAGGTGGGACATCCCCTGGCCCATAAAATGAGATGTGGGAGGTGCCACTTGCGACAGTCTCAGGAGACTGTAGCCAAATTGGAACGGATGATTGGCAGTTGGCGCACAGGCACTGAGACGGGACTCTCCGAGCTGACACGCATGGTCGCTACAGTCGCTTTCCCTCTGACTCTGGCCACAGGAAAAATCTCTCTCGTTCATCTACAGGCGATGCAGGATAACTGCCCTCCCTTCTCTTCTCTCCCCGCCCCTCTAAACACCTTTCACCCAGGGAAGGATGTGCTGGGCTTGAAGACCCACGCTAATCCTGTACCCACCTAGTGGCTAATATGCCCCTTGAGCAAGGCTTCCCTTCCCAGCAGGATTAGAGCCCAGGTGTCTCCAGCAGACCAATCCATGGCCACTCCAGTCTCCTAGTGACCAGGGCACCATCTTGAATTTTGGTTGGAGGGGGCACCTCTAACCATGGCTCCCCAGGAGCTACTTAGACACTTAAACTCTGGCAGGTAACTTAGCAGCTAGCTGGCAGGAGCCCTGTATGAATTCCTATATTCAACTATTGGCCTCAGTCAGCTCTAATGACCAGTCATAAGTGGCCACACAGTCAGACCAAAAGTCTGTCGAGCCCAGTGTCCCATCTCCTGAGCAGCCTGTGCCAGGTGCCCCAAGGGAATGAACAGAACAGGGAATCCATTCCCAGCTTCTGACAGGCATGGGACACCCTCCCTGTCCATCCTGGCTAGTAGCCACTAATGGGCCTCGCCTCCATGAACTGATCTAGTTTTTTCTGAACCCTGTTGGTCTTGGCCTGCAGCATCTTCTGGAAAAGAGTTCCCATAGGGATGTGAATACATGTAACCACAGAAATGTAGTGGTTACATATTGATGTGGGGGAGGGCGTGGGAGCTGGCTTTTAAGCTGGCTCTCCAGGAACATTAGCTCTTCTTCCCCTGCCCCCTCTGTCCTGCTGCCTCTGTATCAGAGGCAGCATGGCAGGTGGCTCTGCAGGAGCCCGCATGTGGCTCTGCAGGAGCCCGCATGTGGCTCTGCAGGGAACCAGCATCCTGGCTTGGAGGGGTGGGGGCCCTGCATGTAATGGAGAGTTAACTGAGCTGTTAACCATGTTCTCCAGTACACTGACAACCTGTGGAATTTGGGGATGACTGCGTTGTGTGAAGAAATACTTCCTGCCTATTAATGTCATTTGGTGACCCCTAGTTGTGTTGTGGGAAGAAGTAAATTCTTCATTCACTCTGTCATTTTATGGGACGCGCTCATATTCTCAGCTGGAAAGCTGCGGTCATACTCTCATAGGGCAGTTGTCCATACTGCTAATCAGTCATGTTGCCCTTTTTCTAATTCTGATCTTTTTTTGCTTGCAATGAACCAGGCAGATGTGGTCCCAGTATTCAAGATGTGGGTGTACCATGGATTTGTATCCAGAAACACTCTTCGATCTTCTGTCCCTCAACAATTCCCAGTATCACTAACTTTTTTTGCGACTGTTCCACACTGATCTCTTTGGCGACCTAGTCTCAAGGACGCAGAGAAATCTTGTAGCAGCCAAACTAGACCCCATTTGACATATATAATTAGGGTTGTTTGCTGACTTTGCTTAAGAGCCTTTGAGTCCTTGTCAACGGCTTTCTGGAAATCTAAATGCTCTGTAGCCACTGGCTTGTCTCCCTTGTCAACAAGCCTCAAAGAATTCTTGTTTTTCCCTTTACAAAAACAATGTTGACTCTTCTCCAGAAAATTCTGACAATTCCATTCCCTACTATTGCTTCAACCAGTGTACCCAGTAGTTAGATTTCCTGGACCTTTAATCCTCTCTGGAACGTCTCTAATTTGTCCCCATCTGTCCTGAAATGTGGACCCCAGAACAGGGCACAATAAATCTGTGTGCAACTGATGCTTCTAAGGGGATTACTTGGTCAGTCTGTCCTTATTGAATTTTATCCCGTTCACCTCAGGCCACTTCAGCTTGTCCAGACCAATCTCAATTATAACCCTGTCCTCCAAAGCACTTGCAACTGCTCCTGGCTTGGTATCCTCAACTTTAAGCATGCTTCTCAATGCCATCATCTACAGGGGTGTTGAAGATATGGAATAGAACCAGTCCCAAAAGGGATCCCAGTGGAACCCCGCTCATTAGACCCTTCCAGCTTGACTAGAACCATTGAAAACTACTCAGGCACATCACTAGCTGGATAACTGTTACCAATCTTGTAGCCCCATCTTCTGGATTTCCCTAGTGTGTTTAATGGGTCATGAAACTATCAAATGCCTCACTAAAACTTGGGTATACCACAGCAGCTGCCTTCCCCCTTGTAGGATAACAAGCCTTGTTGATCCAGTTGGTTTGATGTGATTTGTTCTTTTCAAATCCGTGCTGTTACTTAACCCAGGAGTTCTGCTACAGGACAATGAAGTGCTGTTTCCACTCTGGGACAGAAATGGGGTGTAGTGGGTTACCGCAGGGGCAGATACAACTGGGTTTCCTGTAAGAATATCAGAACAGCCGAACTTGGTCTGACCAACGATCCCTCTAGCCCATATCCTGTCTTCCAACTGTAGCCAGTGCCCGTTGCTTCATAGGAATGAACACAACAGGCGATCGCTGAGTGCCAGAAGCTGGGGATGGGCGATAGGATGAATCAAACAGAGGTGAGGGACCTGCAGAAGCCGGTGTTGGATCTTTGCCCATGCTGGCCAGTAGCCATTGAGGAACTGACTTTGTCATGATTTACCGAATTTTTTTAACCCTGTTTAGGCTAAAAACATCCTCTGGCAAGGGTCCTGCCGGTTGACTGAAGAAAAATGTTCTTTAATGTGCTGCCTAGTCATGTTAAGTGACTCCTGGTCCTTGTGGTGCTGAAGGATTAAAACACTTCCTCCTTCAACTTTCCACAGTCATGATTTTAAAGCAGTCATATCTACCCCTTAATCATATCTCTTCTAACTTGAGAAGTTCCAGTCGTTCCATAATCTCTCCTTATATGGACTGTGTTCAGGACTTACTTTCTCTTGCCCATCTCTATACCTCTACTAATTGCAATTGGGCGATCTAATCTTCCCACAGTATTCAGTAGAAGGGTGCACCATGGACTTATCTAGAGGCAATATTTTCTGTCTTATTGCTTTCCTAATAAGTGCCAATGTTCTCTTAATTTGTCACTAGACATGGAGCAAACACTTTCAGAACGATCCACAATGACTCTATTGATGGGTTCAGCTACTTTAGGCCATCAGTTTATATATTTGGGATTATATTTTACCCAGTTCATTACTCTAACTAGTAGGGTCCTGCAGGGCCACCCCTGGGTCCAATACTGGCCAGCCTCCTCATTTAGGATGTGCCTAACGAAGTGGCAGACAAGCTTCTGATCCTTGCAACTGGAAGGGATTGTGAGAATGTAGTGTGTGGTTTTTTTTTTAAACTTGTCCTCCCGGATTGTCAGCCCTTTTGAGTGGGTCTGAATTCAACAAAGTGAAAGTCAATAAAGACCAGTAGAAAGAATTTTTGTCCTTTCCCTTAGGAAGGACAAATCAAATGCACAACTAAAAACGTAGGGCAGGAGTGGCTGCGGGTTGCCGCAGACCAGAGTTGAAAGGGAACTGGGGATTAGTGGACCACAGTGGACTGGCATTTCTAACGGTTTCCATTGGGCAGGAATGGCAAACTGCAACAAGTGGGAGCTACAGGGACTGTACTTGTAGACTGCTGACAGCAGTAAAATATCTCCCACAACCCGCCAGTGAAGCCACTGTTCTAGGGTGTATTGGCAGGAGGCAGCTGTCCTACCAGTGACTAGGACCCAGGAGGATACTGGCCTGTCTTGGACTCTCCAGCTTGTCCACACCCTCCCTAAAGGTTGTGCTGCCCAAGAGGGAGAGCAACCAACGAGAAGGTTTAGAAAACCTGACTGCGGAGGAAAGGCTGGGTGGGTTGGGCACAGGTCTTCGGGGGGCTGGGAAGATTGGGGCATGACTTGATTACTTCATGTAAGGACAACTTATCAATTGTTCACGTCCTGAGAAGGGAGGACAAGAGGCAATGGGCTTAATCTGCAGCAAAGGGAGACTTGGGTTAGACCTGGACAAGTAGCTGTGCTCTGGAGCAGGCTTCCTAGGGAAGTCCCCCAGTCATTGGAAGCTTTTAAGGACAAATTGGATCAAGCCCCGTTGAATAGTCTAGGCTTACTCCTGCCACCACATGGGGCGCTGGACTTGCTGACCTTCTCAGGGCCCCTTCCATCCCTCTGCTTGTGGTTCTGTGGGATCCTTCAAGGTCTCGGTGATGCCACCCACAGTACGGGGTTGAATGCCTCCTGACCAGAGGGTCTACTCCAGAAGCTTGGTGCAGGTTGGGTTGAGCACCTCTGACCAAGGCTGAGAGCAAACCCAGATGCCCTTTGCCAGCTAGGTCTAGCTGCCTCTGGTATGAAGTAGGGATGTTAAATATCGGTTAACTGAAGAGTCAATCTAATGCATTCTTATTGGTTACTTGACTATTTGATAGTCCTCGAGTGGGGCTGGCAGCCGGTGCACAACAGTCCCATTCCTGAGCCCCTTGCCACTCCACACTGCTGCTTCTGTATCAGAGGCAGCAGCATGGGGTGCCAGGTAGGAGCTGGCCCACAAGGGCCCCAGTTTAAAAAACAGTTCCCCTCATGGACCAGCAGCCCTGTCATCCTGTGCTGCCACCTCTGAAACCAGAGCAGCAGCCCCTATCTGGGGGTGGTCTGAGCTCCTGGACCTGACATGAGCCAGGATGCCTGCCCACCTGGCTCCTAATACACTTCAAATGCAGAGCTGCAGCTGGGGTAGGTCCCGGACCTGGTGTGAGCCAGGACTGAGTTGGGCTCCTGGCTAGCCTGCTAAAAAATGTACCCGGGGGGGGAATGCATGTAGTCCATAGCATTAACCTGTATGCTTTTGCTTATCAGTTAATTGACTACACTATTGCATCCCTAGTATGAAGTTTGTGTCTGATTTGTGGCTGCAGAAAACCTCTCTGGCTACAAACGTCTGTGCGCTGCCTTGATGGCTCTATGGGTCAGCAGGCTGGACCATCTTGCAGGCAGGCATGGGGCCACCAGGGGCATTCCATAGGCACTGTCTGTGCTCGGGATTTGACACCGTGGCTGGACTGACTTGCTGGGGTCTGGGCTTCTGCCAACTTGCCACATGCAGAAGTGGCATTGCCTGCTCGTCCCCATGCCCCCTTTCTGGGGGACAGACCCACATGCCATGCACTAAGCTGCCCCTTTGAGGCAGGAAGGGGCCTGCCCTGAGCCTGGGGCCAGATGGTTGCAGCCGGTGGGG
>JANRFK010003836.1:4209818-4221300 GCA_030068395.1 Apalone spinifera | reverse complement strand
GATGGGGAGCTGAGGGCCAGAGGTTGAGTGGGGGTGGGAAGAGATGATGGATGGGTGGGAGGTGTCCATGAGACAATCTCCGTATTAAAATATGGTCTGTGTTATGAAGAAGTTTGACATCTCTGCCTTAATTCAGCTAGGCAAGCGTCTTCTATCTGGCTACAAAATTATCAAAGCCTCTTAAAATCCTGTGTGCTTAGATTTCTTGTGGCTGTGGGATATGAACCTGGATTTAACAACCAATCCTGCAGATCCAGGGAGTAACAATAAGCTCCTACTTGTTTAGGTCCTATAACAAGTTTGATCCAGTCTGTTTTGGTGAGTTTGCACATAGCCTGTGCTGTAGTTTTCCAGCTCTGATCTCTGCGAGTTTGTCCATGGGACTGGCATGTGATTTTTGGCAATTTAATTCTGAAAAAAATGGCCAAATAAAGAGACACACATTTAGACCTCATCTATGCAGTTTTCGGTCTGGTCTATGCTGAAGAAACACGTAGTATGTAGTGTTTGGGGGGACAAGTTACAATTGTGCATGAAAGAGAAGGAATTCTGGTTATAGGATATAGGTCAGTCTCACAACATAGATAAGCCTGAGCTGTGCTTTACCCTGTTCCTGGAGCAGGCCACAGCTTTGGTCTCACTGGCTTGGCAGAGTTGGGTTTAGGTCAGATCTCAGTTTAGCGTATATAGATCTTTGGTCTCGTCACGTCCATTCTTTTCTTTAGTTAATAGGGACAGATCTCCAGGGGTCGTTTCCTATAGTGTAGCTTTATTCTTCACTACAGCCAGGCTTTGCTGGTAAGCCACGGGATCTGTATAATTAGAAGGCTTGTTTCTGGGTTGGTTCAGTTTGATCCCTTCGTATCTTTGTCTAAATCTAGCTTTTGCCGAGGTGGAGTTTGAGTTGTAAGCCAGTAGAATTGTGTCAGTGCAGTAGAACCTGTGGAAGCCAATTTTAATACTCCTCTTACCACCAAAGGGGGCAGTAGTGGCCTGTAGAAGCAGTTTTCTGCAGCGATACCCAACTGATTCATCATATGCATTGAACTTTAAGCGAACCACTTGTGCTAAAAACACCACCGAAATTATTATTTATTTTTTTTAAAAGGAGCTGGCCTATCCTAGAACCAGAAGGGACCTTGAGAGGTCATCGAGTCCAGTGCCCTGCCTTTACAGTAGGACTAAGTACCATCCCTGACAGATTTTTGCCCCAAATCCCTAAATGGCCTCCTCAAGGATTGAACTCACAAGCCTGGGTTTAGCAGGCCAATGCTCAAACCACTGAGCTATCCCTCCCACACCAAAATGCCCAAGGGCTCCATTGTACCTAGTAACCAAGGGGGCAGAACGGTAAAGGAGCAGCGCACATTGCTGATAGTTTTTTTCAAACTTCATTTTTCTATGATTTGAATTCACAATAGCTCCCAGTGCTTGTTACTTACTCAGCTGGAGCTATCCCGTCCGAACAACGCACCTAGCCATTGGCTCTCAGTGGCTCCCTTGCTTTAGTCACAGACCCGCATGAACCCTTGGACAGTGCAAGCTCGGTGCTTCCACACAGAATGCGACTGCGGTGCGTTTCACGGCAAAGAGAGAACGACAGACGTAAATGAGCTGCAAGCAGAGGGCTCCATTGAGAGCTGAGTCCTGAAGCTTTTTGCATGGCTTAGTGGGAGTGACATGTGGAACAGGGCGCTAAAGAAATCACTTCTCGCCTGCTTCACAGGATCAAGGCCCCTGCAGATCTGTCTGTCACTTTCTCTTTCTGAATGTTGTAAGAATGGGATGGGATGTGGTGTCACGCCTATAAGGTTCATGTGCAATTATGCAAATTCCCTAGACCTAGAAGGTTACCCTTATCTCTCACTGTTTCTGTTCCCTTCCAGGTGGCCCATGGCAATTTCTATGCTTGCATCCAGGAGAGTGAACGTCAAGCCTTTGGTTACACATCGCTTCCCTCTGGAAAAAGCACTAGAGGCCTTTGAGACAACCAGGAAGGGCCAGGGGGTGAAAGTCATGCTGAAGTGTGACCCCAACGATCAGAATCCCTGATGCAGGGCACTGCACTCCTCTCCCATTAGACTGCCTGGCATAAAGACAAAGAATGGGCTCTGTAGCAAGGTGTGAGCTATAATGATAAGTTTCTAAGTAGTACGTAGTGTTTGGGGGAAAGTTACAGTGGTGCAGACTGGGCATTGAAGGAGAAGGGATTATGATCTTAGGATATGTACAGCCCTATAGCGGCTTAAATGGGGAACCACTATTTAGGAGCCAAATTGGGGCCAAAACCCTCCCCTCAGATCTGGGCTCAGTCTCCTTCCCATACACCGCCACTCCCTGAGGATCTGAAAGGAGAACTTTGCTCCTAGAAAGGACCTGTCAGTGTTCACTTCTTCTCTGGTGGACTGTACATTCTGAAAACCATAGGTCTCTCTGTGTTGCATCAGACAGAAGGCTTCACCTGCATCTGCATTGAAGAATCACCTAGGTCACAGCCTGGATTTGGACATGCTGAAGCACTCAGTTCTTAGAATGGGAGTGAAAGTTGTGCAGAATGGTGTGTCTGAGCTTTAGTTCGAGGTTGGAACAATACTGTCCTGTACCGGGCTTTGTTCTGGGGGATGTTGGGCATGTGAGACCTACATCCAATCCCCTGCAGAGCACACTTATGGAGCGCTATACTTGAATGCTCTGCCTGAGCTGACAGATGCAGATTGGGCAGCACAGGAGACAAAGATGGGCTGGGCAGCCTCCTTTGCTCCCGATGGGAAGGGAAGAAGTGTCATAGGAGTGTCCATGGGTTTGCTGCATTTGTTTAGCAGAGGAGGCCGTACTGAAGAGGTGAAATCTGCAGTGCTGACCCCTCCTGTATCGTCCACTGCACCAGTCCTGTGCATATGGTCCCTGCACCAGGAGACTGGAAAGCTTTAAGCCAGGGGCTGGGCTGATCTGCCTGGGGGAGTGGCAGGGGGGCTTAGCCACTTTGATGAAATAGTAATTCATAAATCACATTCTTAATTCTAAGTGACACTGGGAAGAATGGTTCTGTTGAATGGTAGGTTGTGATTGGCTGTTCAGCAGCATGGGTCATTGCCACTGTGGTTGCTTCTGTCAAAGCTGGCTTGCTGAGCAGCGCGGGGCAATGGTTTGTGCTGGGGGTACAAGCTCAGGGCTATCTCCAGCTCCTGCTCTGTGTTTCCTGTTGGTTTTGTTCTGTTAACAAGAAATCTGCCTAGTGGCCCAAGAGTTTTCACAATAAATGCTGATGGAATGGCTCTGCCTCTCTGCCTGCTGTGTGTTTCTCAAAGGAATTAGTGGTGGCTCTTAATGGGATTTGTGGCTGTTCATCTTGGGGACCATGTTCCCATCCCAACCCCTCCCATCCCAGGGACCTTCCTAAGGAAAGCTTGAGCCAGCTGGATCTCTATGCAATCCCATCCCACACCCAGTGAGCTAGGTTCTCAGTAGCTAGGCATGGCCTTTTGCTGAGGGAGCGCTTCCATTTTGTCTCCCCAAAGGATCTTTAAAGGGGATAGACATTTTAAACCAGACCACAAGTCCAAGTGCCTAGTTGATAGCACTGGCTAGCTGAGAGTCTTGGCCCTTTTCCTAGGATGAGCCTTTGTGGCCTTCTTATCCTTAAACACAGGGATCTAGCATGTGGTGGCTGACGGCTGGGGTTATCTTTGCCATCTCCTCTGGTCAGTTCCCCAAATCAGGCAGCCTTGGTCTGAGAAATGCAGGTGGAAACTGAGCCAACAATGGGAGCTCTGGCCCGAGCCATGCTGGTCTGCGTCTGTGAGATCTCATTTGTTAAATACTCAGAAAACCCTTCCCAGTAAAAACAATCGACTCTAGTTCAGCACTTCAGCTGCAGCTCACCTCTCTCTAGCCTCATTTTCCTGATGCACACAGAGTGCTGCTCAAAGCATGTCCCTCACCACTACAGTGCAGCTGCCTCTGGGGTGGAAAGGAGGAGTGTGCTCCCGCTGGAGCCTGTGGAGGGCATGCTGCAAAATGCTGTGATCTGTAAACCATAGCGGCATGGGCCATGGGGAAGGTCAGGACTCCAGCTGCTATGGTGACTGCAAAGCCATGCAATATTGATACGGCTGGTTTTGTGGCTGGGGGGTAGGGGTGGGAATAGCATGTCCATCAAGGGGGGAACAATGGACTGTATAACAGCTGGAGCTGAGTAAAGTGTTGCTGGCCTAGAGGTGACCAGCCAGCGGGCAGAGGAGACAGAATTCAGAGGCTGGTGGAATCTTAATTCTAAATTTCCTGCTAGAATCAGATTTAATTCATGACTTCATTTCAGTGATTCATAGCCATTATAGCCAGGAGAGCTGTTATGGTCTATCGTGCGTAATGCAGCCTACAGCATCACACACAAGGAGTTCTGCATGCAGCCCAATAACTTTTGGTTGAGTTGGAGCCATCTCTGGATTAAAATGAGGTCCATCCTTAATTAGTGTGGTGTAGGGTGACATTTGCTGAGTACTCAGAACAACTAAAAAGCCATTCTGATCTTCTCCTGACTCAAGCTTCCACACAACCCATCCCATCCCAGAAATGGACATGGTGAGCAGGCTGGCTGAGCTCACAGGCCTGGCAGTGCTGCTGGATCCCCTGCAGATAGGCACGATATTTCCAGAAGCTAAAACCTCATGCAGCACCACTCAGATTGGCCCATCTACCTCTCCATAGATGGAGATGGAGGAGTAGCCAAGCCAGACATAAGGGCTGCTGGGACCCTGATTGCAAAGCCACTCAGTTTGGGATTTCTCTCAATTGGGGGAGCCTTGGGCAAGCTGCCTTTTGTGCCCCACAGTGGCCCTGAACTGCTTTTGTCTCTGGGTGGCAGGAGCTGCTCTATGGTTTCTGGAAGAAAGTTCCATTTTTTCTCTGCACTCGAGAGCGCGGCCGGGACCTGTGGCATTAGGCAGGAATATTGCCTGTCTAAGGACATTGCATCGTGGTGTCTACCACGACAGGAAATGCTGAGATTCAACTGCTCATCTTGGGCCCTCTGGGCTGGTTCTAGAGACACTAGATCTCCAGCAGCATCTCACCCAATGAACCAATTTCCATCGCCTATCATGGCCGCACCAGGAAAGAGCCACTCCATTTGCCGGAATATGTGTTTGTTCACTGGACATGTATGTGTGTTGACAGATAAAATGCCAGAGCAGATCAGTTTGTGGCTAGAAAGGCTGCGGGTCATCTTTAGACAATGGCATTGGGCATGGAGGATCCCAAAAGAGCTGTGAAGCATGAAGAAGGACTTTCCTCCTGACGGGTCAAAATTGTTGTCTGAAAAGATCCACAGTGCAATAGACACATGGGGGTGGGGGGAAGAGGTTCTACTCCTACACCAAAGAGAAAGCAAGTCAAATGTTAGTCACAGTCATCAGTCTAGACTCCAAGACACGTGTAAGTGTCAATCTAACCCCTGTGACATTTGCCTTCAGCTTCGTTGGCCATGAGTTCTCACCAGACCTCTATGTCAACAAAGCAACCATGTTGAGGTTTTCATTGAGGACAGCATACCAGCCATGATAAAAACTAACACTGTACTTCCTTTTGGGATCATCTGTCCCTTTTTCGCAGTGCTTGGGTCAATATAACATGGGACAAATGGGTTCTCAGCACTGTGGAAGGAAGCTATGTCTTACGATTCAGTTTAGTTCCCTTCCCTACCTGTACCACCTTCCCTGTCCCTATTCATGGACCCCATTCCTAAGGTGGTGTGACTTCAGGAGGAGACATCGCCTCCAGACGTGGGCGCCAGGGAAGAAGCTCTTTCTCAGCACAGAGAGAAATGATTTTATTCTTGTTAGCTTCTGATTCTCCAAAAAGAGGTGGGATCTGGGCTTGAGGAAACTGAACAAGGTCCTCAAGAAACCAAAATTCAGGATTGTTCCCTTTCTTCACTTATCCCTTTCCTACAACTTGGAGATGGGCGTGCCGCCTTCAATTTACAGAACGCTTATCTTCCCACAGCTAGACTCCCAGGTTGTTGGTCATGTTTCGGGTTTGTAGTCAGAAGGGCGCAGGGCCAGTATGCTGTAATACCACTTAACCTTGCTCAGCTCCCAGACTTCAGCTCAGGGGTTTGCAGGCCTAGCTTCATTCTGTTTAGCATCTAGGAGAGGTCTGAAGAGAGAGTCTTTGAATGATTAATAACTATTCATTCAAAGTGCATCCCTCTGTTGATCCCCAAATAGGATCCACCTAGAAAGTAAAGATCAGAGTAAAATGAAGAGCTTCGCCACCCTCCTAAGAATAGAAACTAAAATGGCTAAGCTGTTAATCAGCTAAGCAAGAATCTCTCCAAATTTGCAAACAGAGAAAACCTCTTTTGCCCTCCCAACTTAGGCGAAAAGCATTCCAGAGAGTTACTGAGCAGAATAACGCCCTGTTTGCCCATGCAAAGCAGCACCTGACCACTGGGAGTGGATCCAGTAATGGGCGGGAAAGCTGTAAGCTGACCTGCTGGACAGGAATTCCAGGCCCCAGAACAGCACACTCAATGAGCCCCTGTCCTCTCCCTTGGACATAGCCATATGCCACACTCCCCTGGGAAACCCCAACCACCACCCCTCAATCAGAGGACCCCCCTGGCCAGTTGCAGCCCCATCACCCACCTACTCGGAGGTGCCCATCCCACCCTCCTTCCCCTCTCTGCCCCCCCACCTCAGCCACCCTGTGCCTAGCTCGGCTCCTTCCCCTCTGCTTGCCCACTCAGCTTCTTTCTCCACCTGCAACTCCTCTCTTTTCCCTCTCCAGCCCGGTTCCTCCGCAGGGTCCTGTGCCTGGCTCTATCTGCCAGAGCTTGGCTCCCTCCTCTTCCCAGCCTCCCTCCCTCCTTCCCTTCCCACTTGGCTCTCCCCTCCCTGCCCACTCACATGGTGACAACACTGCAGCAATTGCTGCTGCAGCCACACCAGCTCCTTCTCTGGCTCTGCTTTCCCAGCCTAGCTGGGGGCTGATGTTCCGACTCGCCCTTTGGCTGCCCAAGGCCCCTCCTGCCCTGGCACTCTCCAGCAGGGTGCACCACCGGCCTGGCGGAGCCGCACAGCAGTGTACAGCAGATGCCAGGACTCAGGTACTTTGCAGCCTGCCTGGGCACATAAAAGGGCCTGGGTCTGTGGCGGCCAGAGGACCCCGGGCCCCTTTAAATCACCTAGACCTCTGGTAAATTGCCTCTTTGCCGCCTCTTGTCGAGGGGCTGGCTGGAAGCATTCTGAAAGTGTAGCTTTTAGTATGCAGTCTCCAGTGTGTGGCTCTCAGGGGCTCAGCTCTACCCTGCTTCTCTGGTCTCCCTCAGCTGCTTAGAAACCGCGTCCCCTTTTTGTGCCTGGCCTTGCTCTGACTGGTGTCCCTGTGTTGCCCCTGGCGCAGTAATCGGTGGCAGTGGTGGCTGTGATCAGCGAGTTCTGCCCCTAATTCCCTTGCTGTCCCCGGCACATTTGTGGCTGGGGACGGAGAAAAGGGAAAGAAAAAGCAAGGGAGATTTCATTCCTGTTCTCACACGACGAGGGGAATGCCTCCCGTCGCCAGAAGGCACGTGGAGCTGGAGAAGGGAGAGTCACCAGGTGCCACCGTGGCCTCCTTTTAAATCATGGCTGTGAGTTTAAAGCAGGAGGGAGCCCCATGGCAAACCACTCTTCTAAACGCAGCTTGGAACTCCACCGCACCCCCTCCCCCCCCATTGCTCTGGGCACCAAGCGGGGTTCAAAGCGGCAGGTAAACCGCTTGTCCTACGAAACTCAACTGCCTGTTGTCCCAAGAAATCCAAACCACGTTTGCCCCCCAAATTATAAACGACATTAATTTGTCTTGTGACTTCAGTTTTACATCTCTCTTTATATGGCCTCATATAAGAGGCCCTCATTCTCTTGCAAGGCCTAAGTAATGTGAAATGTTTATGGACAATCAACTTATTGCACCTCCACCGAGCAGCAGTAACTGTATGGGTGGAAGAAGCTCTCACCAATATAATACACAGTGGTACTTAGATCTGTGTAACTTATGTTGCTCAGGGGGGTGGCTTATTCATACCCCTGAGACCAGGTCTATACTAAACCTGGTAGCTCAGCTTAAGGTACGCAAGTACCTATGAAGAATATGTAGCTTGTCGGCTTACCTTAAGTCAAGCTTGGTGCTGTCAAGGAGTAAATGGTCCCGTCAGCTTCCCTTACTCCTCGCAAGAGCAGGAGTACCAGCTGCCAGCAGGGGTGTCCTCTGTGTTTGATTTGTTGCGTCTTAACTAGACTCACTAAATCAAATGCCAAAAAATTTATCGTGGCAGCTTTGATCTTCCATGGAAGACAAGGTCTGAATGATATAAGTTATACCTAAATGAGTGGTAGTATAGATCAGTGGTTTCAACCAAAGGTGAGAAGAGGTCTTCCAGGGGGCACATCAGCTCATCTAGATATTTGATTAGTTCTATAGTAGGCTACATAAAAAGCACTAGCAAAGTCAGAAGAACAGTCAGACCAAAGGTCCTGGGATCCTGTCTTCCAACAATGGCCAATGCCAGGTACCCCAGAGAAAATGAACAGAACAGGGAATCACCACGTGATCCATCCCGTCGCCCATTCCCAGCCTCTGGCAAACAGAGGCCAGGGACACCATTCCTACCCATCCTGACAAATAGCCGTTGACCGACCTATCCTCCGTGATTTTATCTAGTTCTTTTTGTTTCCTGTTAAAGTCTTTGCCTTCACAACATCCTCTGTCATACTGAGCAGATGTTTTCAGAGAACTATTTACAATGACTCCAAGATCTCTCTTGAGTTGTAACAGCTGTTTGATATGTATAATTGGGATTACGTTTTTCAATGTGCATTACTTTATGAACATTGAATTTCATCCGCCACTTTGTTGCCTGGCTACCTTGTTTTGATGGTCACACCCTTTTGAAGCTCTTTGCAATCTACTGGGGACTTAACTATCTTGAGCAGTTTTGTATCATCTGCAAATTTTGGCACCTCACTGCTTAACCCTTTCTCCAGGTCATTTATGAATATGCTGAATAGGATTGGTCCCAGAACAGACATATGGGGGACAGCACTAATTACCTCTCTCCAGTCTAAAAACTGATACTTTATTCCTATCCTTTGTTTCCTATCTTTTAGCCAGTTACCAATCCATGAGAGGACCTTCTAAGTATTTCATTTCTCAATTTGTCTCCAAACCTCTTCTGGTAGCACTTCAATGTGGGACAGATTTCAATCAGATCTGTCACCTAAAAAAGGGCTCACATCCCTCTCATCCTCAGCTGTGAAGACCCATGCAAAGAATTCATTTAGTTTATCCACAATACTGTGAGTGTTGCTTTAGCATCTTGATCATCCAGTGGCCCCACCGGTTGTTTAGCAGGCTTTCTGCTTCTGATGTACTTGAAAAAATATTTTTTGCTATTACTTTGAGTTCTTGGTTAACTCTTCTTCGATTTTTATTAGCCTTCCTAATTATATTTTTACACTTCATTTGTTTTCCTCACTAAATTTAACTTCCACCTTATAAGCAATGCCTTTTTGCTTCTCACTGCTTCTTTCACTTTTTATTAGCTATCATGGCACTTTTTTAGTTCTTTTTTTTTTTTTTTTAATTTGAGATATTACACTTAAGTTGAGCCTCCATTATGATGCCATTAAAAAGTACCCATGCAGCTTTTTGGAACTGAACCTTTTAATTTTCGGTTAACGAACCTCCTCATTTTTGTGTAGTTCCTCTTTCTGAAATAAAATGCTACAGTGTTGGGCTGCTGTGGTAGTTTCCTCGTCACAGAGATGTTACATTTAATTATATTATGATGAGCATTACCAAGTAGTTTAGCTATATTCACCTCTTCAACTGGATCCTGTGCTTCACTTAAGACTAATTACCTCTCCTCTTGGGTTCTAGGACCTGCTGCTCCAAGAAGCAGTCATTTAAGGTGTCAAGAAATTTTATCTTTGCATCCTGTCCTGAGGTGACCTGTATCCAGTCCCTGTGGAGATAGCCGAAATCCTCCACTGTCAGTGAGTTTTTTGTTTTTATAGCCTCTCTAATCTCCCTGAGCATTTCACAGTCATTATCATCATCCTGGTTAGGTGGTCAGCAGTAAATCCCTGCTATATTATATTATTATTAGAGCATGCAGTGACCATCCATAGAGATTCTATGGTACAATTCGGTTCATTTCAGATTTTTACTTCATTTGATTCTATGCTTTCTTATGCATACAGTGCTGCTCCCCCACTCGCACAACCTGTTCTGTCCTCCTGATAGATTTTGTACCCTGTGTTCCATTGATTATCCTCATTCCACCGAGTTTCTGTGATGCCTGTTATATCAATATCCTCATTCAACACGAGGCACTCTGGTCCACCTACTTAACAGTTCATATAAAGAATGATGTTTTTATACGGCTCTATAGACTCTGCCCTGAAAAATAAGGACAATATTTATATTTCAGGGGATTTATCGCTTCAATAGCAGCGTGTAGTGACACTTTTGTACTTTTATGTTTGGTTTGGTCAGCGAGCACTTTCTGAGTGAGATGACACGTGGAGGTACACAAGACCAAGCAGCCTGCTGAAATCTGGCAAGGGTCAGCGAGCCTAGCCTATGCTGTTATTCACTACTCCCTGTGTTACAGCACCCACGCTACTAGTTTGGCTTAATGTGAACTAGTGCAAGTGTGTCTACATGCACTGGGAGTGACAGCCCCAGCTCCTAGTGTAGATGTAGCCTAAATCCGTTAAAATCACAGGGTGTCAGGACTAAACATGCCCTAAAGACAAGGGTATCCTTACTTCTTGGAGAAATCCTGAGTGTGTAATGAATGTCAAAATAGTCTACATGATGCTTGGTCCTACCACGAGTGCTGAGAATGAGAAGTTCCTTCCAGTTCTGTGATTTGATGAAAATGGGAAATGACTGTCTAGGAGGCAGTATTGCAGAAAAGGATCCGGGGGTTAGAGTGAATCACAAACCAAAGGAGTCAAATACTAATAGAATCATAGGACAGGAAGGGACCTCGAGAGGTCATCAAGTCCAGTCCCCTGCACCCAGGACAGGATCAAGCACCATCTAGACCAGTGGTCTCCAACCTTTTTACACCCAAGATCACTTTTTAAATCTCAGAACAGGCAAAGATCTACCGCCCTGCCCCTTCCTTGAAGCCCCGCCACTTCTTTGAAGCCCCACCTTCTCTATTCTCCTCCTGTCCATCACTTGCTATCCCCAGCCCTTACTTACACACTCTGATAAACAGTTTATTTTTAAATTATGCGACACATAAAATTAAAATCAGGTGTTTATAGTTATGAAATAAATGGTCTGTTTTTTTATTCATGCTATTTAAATCTAAAATGAAGCATTTATAATTATACATTTTGTGGGGATAGAGTTCTGCGCCTAGGGGCAGGGCAGAGGGAACAGGGTGCTGGGAGGGCAGAGGACAGGGTTCTGCAGCAAGGGACAG
>JANRFK010003836.1:4193856-4209718 GCA_030068395.1 Apalone spinifera | reverse complement strand
GTCGAGGCCTCGCAATCGACCAGTAGCTCGCGATCGACCTGTTGGTGACCACGGATCTAGACCATCCCTGACAGGTGTCTGTCCAACCTGCTCTTAAAAATCACCAATGATGGAGATTCCACCACCTCCCTAGGCAATTTATTCCAGTGCTTAACCACCATGATAATTAGGAAGTTTTTCCTAATGTCCAATTTAAACATCCCTTGCTGCGATTTAAGCTCATTGCTTCTCGTCCTATCATCAGAGGTTAAGGAGAATATTTTTTCTCTTTCCTCCTTGTAACAACTTTTTATGTACTGAAGGCTGGTATCTTGTCCCCTTCTCAGTCTTTTCTTCTCCAGACTAAACAAGCACAATTCTTTCAATCTTCTCTCTGAGGTCATGTTTTCTAGATCTTTAAGCATTTGTGCTGCTCTTCTCTGGACTTTTCCAATTTGTCCAGAACTGAACACAATACTCTAGTTGAGACCTAATCGGTGATGAATACAGAAGAAGAATTACTTCTTATGTCTTTCTTACAACACTTGTGGTTTTTGTTTTGGGGGTTTTTTTTGCAATGGGTGTTACACTGTTGACTTGTATTTAGCTTGTGGTCTACTATGACTCTAAAATCCCTTTCTACAGTACTTCTTCCTAGAAGTCATTTCAATGTAATAATACTCCCACAAAAAAGTGAACATCACCCTGAGAAGTATTAGCAGGAGTGTTGTAAGCAAGACACAAGAAGTCATTCTTCTGCTTTACTCTGTGCTAATACAGGTTCAGCTGGAGTATTATGTCCAGTTTTGAAAAAGATGACAAATTGGAGACACTCCAGAGGGGAGCACCGAAAATAATTAAAGGCCAAGAACACATGTCCTACTAGCAAAGATTGAAAAAACCGGGGTTGTTTAGTCTGGAGAAGAGAAGACTGAGGAGGGACATCATAACAAGCTTCTGTATTCTTGAAGATTAGTATCAAGAGGAGTGTGATAAATTGTTCTCCTTAACCACGGAGGACAGGACAAGAAATAATGAGCTTAAATTGCAGCCAGGGAGATTTAGGTTAGACATGAGGAAAAGCTCCTAAGCCATAAGCATAATTAAACATGAGACAAATTACCTAGGGAGGCTGTGGAATCTTTGTCTACCCCATTCTTAAAAATCTCTAGTGCCAAACGCCTGTCAGGGATGGTTTAGGTAATATGTAGTCCAGTGGTAGGGAACCTAAGGCCCGGGAGCCAGATACAGCCCCCCTCCCCGCCCTCGCCATCTCCCCACTGTGGGGCTGGAGAACACAAAATCTACTAGTCTGTGCCCTACTAGGCTCTGGTGTGTGAGGGGGCCATGTCAGTGAGAGTTTGCTTTTCTTTTTTGCTTCTCACTTGCTCCCAATTGATTTTTTTTTTTTGTGGGTCAGTGGCCCCCGACCCCAAAAAGGTTCCCCAGCCCTCTGTGCTTAGTCCTACCTTTGTGCAGGGGGACTAGACTAGATGACCCACTAAGGTTCCTTTCAGTCCTACGTTTCGACGATGTCTGTGTTTGCTCAGATTTTCTCTACCGACATACAGACATGGAATTCTGCGGTGCTGTTTTTAAGAGATCACTTTTCCGAGTAGAGCCATATTTTAGACAGCAGTTGCTTATGCATGTCTTCTGTTGTGGAAAAGAATAAGTAAATACAGCACAGGAAAAGTAGCAAGTACTTGCTTTTTCTAGGGTCCAAGTCAAGAGCCTGAAACGGATCCAGGCAACTCAGATGGAACAGAGGAGTTCTGTGCTCATTGTTCTGGTTACAGGTTCAATTCTAAGTAGTGTCTAGAGGCTGGGCCGTGCCTGAGTAGTCTCTCAAAAAATACACCCTCTGCGAAAAGCTCTGTTTATGTTAGCTAAATGTAAAGCAAGTTTTAGATTCTCTATCCTGGAAACGTATTAATGTGTGTTTGTACTGCAAGGATAAATGTGATGTATTCCCAATATATTTCCAACTTTGGGAATGCCCAGTCAGACGTTCAAAGTCCTACTGTTAATTAGAGCTGCTAGTACTTTTGAGTAGCTGATCGTTCAGATTAAAAAAAAATCAACTGCTTTGAGGACTGCAAGGAAGAAAAAGCAACTGAAACAAAGTTTTAGCTATCCTTGTGCAAGAACATTTTTACTCTGTACTTTACCTGCGTGGCAAGTATGCATGCATTTCTAGTGCTATGACTTCTCAAAACATGGAAGATTCCTACATTACTTAGTTTAATAAATCACAAAAATACTTAATCATTTCTACCCAAAGTGTCAAAGCAGTCAGCCAGCATTCGTTATTCAATACCTCCCTCATAGTGGTGCCATTTTTGAGCCGGGGAAACTGAGGCTGGAAGGTGCAATGAATGGATGCGTATCACAAAACAAGTCACCGACAGAGCCAGAATACAGTTTGAACCTCTCTCGTCTGGCACACTTTGGTCCCGCAACATCCGTGGTCTGGCATGATGTTACTTAGCCAGATAGCCACATATCATGGGTGCGGCCAAGTTTCCCCTGGTCTCATAAAGTTTGTTTACAGCCATGGTGTTCTGTGCTGTTATTTAGCTCTAATTTGCCCCTAAATGTCTTCTAAGAGCCCAGTAAGCAGTGGAAGTGTTGGCAATGCGGCTAGAAAATATTGACCTCCTGTGGATCGGCAAATTCTCTGGTTCGGCACCGGTGAGGTCCCATGGGTGCCGGACTAGAGAAGTTCAACCTGTACAGTCCAAATAACCAAAGGGCTTGTCTTCATTAGTGAGTTGACACAAAGTATAGCGTGCGTTTTCCCTTGCCACTTCATTATGCGGAAAGCAGGTATCCCAGACACAGCTGTTGGTTAAGCACAAATCTTGAGTCCCAACAACTCAACATAATGAAAACCTGGAGTGGCTGGCATGACAGACTCTGATAATAGCACAATATTGGGAACCGGCTGGCAACTTTCTGCTTCCATCTTTTAAAAGGTTCTGCAAAAAGCAGATAGCCTACATTCTGAATCTTCAACCCTGATCCAAAGTATCTGGTGTTTCTGTAATGATTTCGTGCTTCACACCAATGACCAGCTCACATGCTCATCTTTCAAAAAGTAATCAGAAGGAAGCAATTATCAATTTTATAAACAGAGGGCGGAGACCTTTCCCTGCTACACCTGTTAGAAAAAGGTAGAGATTGTTTTTTCGATGAAAGGCATTACCAATTGCTTGAAAGTTTGGCCACCACTCAACTCTTCATATAAACAAGCACATGCACAAATGTTAGAATTTCTGCTTCTTTAACACACTCTCATCTCCAGGGATTCAGAGGGGATAATAGCATGGTATTTTTCTGTAAAAGAAATGAGCTCAATCCAAAAGGTAGTTGAGATTTGGGGGTAAAATAGACACTAATGTGGGAAAACTCAGAATTCTCAGCAGAAGTGTGTTAATGACAAAAAAGCCAAACTCGTCTCTTGTTGGTGAGAGCTAAAGACCTGTCACAGGTTAACTGGTGAGTACAAGATCCCAGTGCCACTAATAAGCCCTTTTCAGGAAGATGGAGAAGAGATCATACAACACTCGAATTGGAAGGGACCTCAAGAGGCCATCAAGTCCAGTCCTCTGCCCTCAAAGCAGGACCAAGCACTGTCTCGATCAGTGGTGCGCAACCTTTTTTCCACAACCCCCATGTACTCATGTCATGACCCCCAAGATAATTTGAGCAGCGCAGTGTGGCGCTTAGATCTGGCTTTCTACAGCGCAGCGTGGTGTGTAGATCCAGCCAGCCGGAGGCTGGGCCCAGGCGTTGGCAGCCCCCCAGGAAGACATCTGCGACCCTCTGGGGGGTCACGACCCACGGTTTGCGCACCACTGGTCTAGATCATCCCTGACAGGTTTCTATCCAACCTCCTCTTAAATATCTCCTGGGCAATTTATTCCAGTGTTTAACCACCCTGACAGGTAGGAAGTTTTTCCTAATGTCCAACCTAAACCTCCCTTGCTGCAATTTAAGCCCATTGCTTCTTGTCCTGTCCTCAGAGGCCAAGGCAGAGATGTGAAGGGTAGAAGTGGTTTTCAGTTACTCAACTTGAGCAGCTGTCAACAAGAGGCCTCAAAAACTGGAACGGAAGTGAGTGCCCTGGTGCAAGTGACGAACAACGGCCAGAGGGAGTTTAAGGGGATGGCTACAATTGAGCGGAGAGTTATACCTGCTTGAGCCAGCAGGGGGTGATGGTGAGCATTAAGACGGCCTCCCCCAAGCTTATTGGGTGCTGACGGGTGGAAAGACATAGAGGAGTCCCTCGGCAATGAAAGCGTTTCTCGTTGCCATCGGCCTCAGAATAAGCTTCTTGATGCTTAAGAGGAGATCTGCTTCCGGCGTCCCTTGGTGGAGAAGAACTTGGCCCCTCACTCCCTGTTGCAAAAGCTGCTCGTACGGAGCCATTGTTAATCGTCTTTGGGAGCGGCAGCAGTGCTCTCCAGCTGCCGGCCGTGTGCTGGTTAGGAATATTGCAGGACAGACCTTGTCCTTGCTGAATTATGCAACCCATGGCAGCCTTGTCTGTGTGAATCAGGACGGCCATGACGCTGATGGCTCCACCTGCCCAATTACCCGCCCCTCACCCTGGGGAGCCGACAGCCACACTGGTCCCCTGAGCAGGCAGGGGGCTCCAGAAGGGGTGGAGTCTAGATGGAAAGGGGCACGGCCAGGGCAGTCCTGCCCCAGCCCTCAGCGCTGCTGGGAGCACACCACACGGCACTCCAGCGGTGACTTAAAGGGCCCGCTCAGGAGTCCCGGGCTCCTTTGAATTGCCAGACCCCAGGGCAACTCCCCTCTTCCCCCCCACCCTGTCGGAGGGCCTGCACGCACCAAGAAACCCAACTCAAACAACGAGCAAAACAAAATTCCAGACCTGCACAGAGTTTGACTGAACAGAGAGAGGAGTCAGGGGTTCCAGTCCAGGAAGCACCTTGCTTTTGATCTGCATGGGCGGGACAGATGCTGTGGTCCCAGGCAGCCGTGTGACACTCTCAGCAGGGTTAGCGCATGATCCCGTGCGGCTGTTCTCAAGCCTCGGTCTCCCATGGGGACATTTCCCAGCCACAAGAACATGGGAGTCATTTGAATTCTCCCATTGTGCAGGGAGAGAGAAGCCAGTTATTAGCCTTATCCTTTTAAGCCCACGCCTACTGGCACTAACAGATCAGAGTGCGATGGGGTGACATCACCTTCCTCCTAGAAGAAACGCACAGCTTCTTATTGCTCTATTGATCCTCCCGCCTTTCCTCAGCCACCCGGCTAATTCTGACCTCACTTGGTTGCCAGGGGCGGCGAGTTCTATGGACCCATGTCCCTAGGCACCAGGAATGTTTCTCACCCGGGGATCCTGCACCCACAAAGCTTGGAGCTGAGTCTCTCCCCAAGTCCGCCTGCTGCCGCGAGTGATTTAATAGGGCCTGACACACACCCCCTCCAGCAGCGCAGTGGAGCTTCAGCAGCTTTCTGCCTGCTTGTTCCGCGTGCTGCCCACACCCCAAGCGCCCCTGCAGCCAGTGGGAGCTATGGAGGCAGTGCCTGCAGGCAGCAGCATGCAGAGATCCAGCAGGCCCCCCTCACTTGGAGCCACTGCCAGAGGGGGTGCCCCAGGCACATGCCATCCCCTACATGCCTCACCCCTTTCCACAGCCTACACGCCCACCCCCTCCTGTACCCCTATGCACCTGTATGCCCACCCCGACCCAGCCCAGAGCCTACACCCTGGACCCTCTCCCTCCCAAACTCCTCCCAGAGCCTTAGGCAGATGGGGGGAAGGAGGTTGGATGGGGAGGGGTGCAGGCTCTGAGCATTTTGAGCACCACCAACATTTCTACAAACCTGCTGCCCCTGTCGGTCACATGCTGGGTCCCGATTAGCTGTACCCCAACCTTGTGATTTAAAAAAAAAATATTTTTTTTTGTAATTTGTTTCTGCTATGGACTAAGGCCTTGCCTCATTCAACAGCAACTTCTGTACTAACTGTGTTGACTAATCCGCCTTATCAGACGAATAATCATCATGACAAGCCATTTTAAAATCACTGCACTTGGGAAGCTGAGGTTAGCCAGCAGTTCTTCTCTGGCTGCAAGTATTTTAAAACAAATAAAAGGAAGTTTTTCTTCACACAGAGCACAGTCAACCTGTGGAACTCCTTGCCTGAGGAGGCTGTGAAGACTAGGACTATTAACAGGGTTTAAAAGAGAACTAGATAAATTCTTGGAGGTTAAGTCTATTAACCAGTCTGGGTAAGGAATGGTGTCCCTAGCCTCTGTTTGTCAGAGGGTGGAGATGGATGGCAGGGGAGAGATCGCTTGATTATTACCTGTTCGGTTCACTCCCTCTGGGGTACCTGGCATTGGCCACTGTCGGCAGACAGGGTACTGGGCTGGATGGACCTTCGGTCTGGCCCAGTATGGCCGTTCTTATGTTCTTATTTAGAACCCTGAATCTAGCTTAGTGCTGGGACTCATTGCACAGAGTAAGGCTGCACAATTAAAGAATCCGTTTGTAAGAACTTAAAGCATAATCTGCTCTCTGTGTTAGATAGTATGTCTGTCTGTCTGAGTATGTTTGTCGGTCTGTTCAAGAACACCTCCTAAAGGGTAAGAGCTAGGACCACCAAACTTGGTAGGCAGCTTTCTTGTATCATAACCTAAAGCAAGGTCAGGGTTTGGTTGTGTCAGGAAAATGGGATGGGTCTAGAATGGGATTGCATCTCATAGAACCATACAGAAAAGAGACAGAATCATCAGGCAGATGAAAGGGACTGGCTGTGGGTGTGTCCCCCTCCTTCCCCTCCACCCCCATCTGGGACTGCCCCAGCACCGAGCTTCCCACCTCCCAGGTGCCCTTAAGGGTGGGGGCAATGAAGCCCTGCCCCCAATTCGTACAGGAACCTGATGCTGGCTGTTCCCAGGGGAGATGGGAAAGTGTCCAGTTTGCTGCATTCCTCACTTTTGTTGAGGAGCACGGGGGGCAGATGAACTGGACCCGGCCCAGCAGTGGGACACGCACCCTTCCCCAGCTGTGCCCGCTGGAACTGCAGTGGCCACGGAGAGGTGCTTCTCACCTGGTCCCATGCTGCTATGGTAAAACCTGATGGGCTATCTAAACTTTTCCCTACTTACACATTTCAAGGAGACTCGAGGAGTCTGTTCCTAGGAGAGCCTGTCTCTTCTGCTACCTGGGGAAAAACTGCTCTGACCCAAAAACAAAGGAAAAAAACCCTCTCGGTTTGAAATTCCTTATCTGCATTTCATTGGCAGAATGCCCAAAGCCCCCTCCCTCAGGTGCATCTCCAGAGTTGCTTAATCCTTTCCTCACTGTCCAGGTAAGTCAGACTCTCCTTCTCAGTTCCTATTCATGGCAATTAGGGAAAGCTTTCTCACCACAAGAGAAATTAAGCTCTGGAACAGGTTTCCAAGGGAAGCTATAGCATCCCCATCACTGGCGATTTTTAAGAACAGGTTGGACACACATCTGTCAGGGATGGCCTGGGTTTTCTTGGTCTTGCCTCTGTGCCCAGGGCTCGCTGGACATTATCACTTCTTGAAGTCCCTTTGTGACGTAGCGTGGGTACCTTGCTGGTTGCTGTGTTGGGCAGTGGGCTGTGAGTGACCTCCACTGGCTGCTGTCTGCAGCACGGCCCAGCAGGACAGCTGCTGAGTCAGTATGCAAACGACCCCCAAACCTGTTTGACCTGTTACCTCCCATGGAGTGGGACAAAGAGAAGGCAGAGCCCAACCCCTGGTTGGGGGGCAGGGCTGGAAGGGAGTTTAGTTTCTGGCTGGTATCATGGAGGAAGCAGCCGAGCAAGGGGCTGGGATTTAAGGGCCCAGTCTCCCCCATCTCAAGGGGGGCTGAGGCATCCTGGGCCTGGCCCCTGTAATCGGATTGCATCTATGCTGTGCTGTATCCTGGAGAAGCAATAAACCCCCTCTATTCTACTGGCTGGTGGAGTCTGTCCATGCCATTACGGGGGTGCAAAAGATGGGAAAACCCCAATGCGCCATCACACCCTTCCAGCCCTAGATTTCTAGCATTCTCTGATTCAATAATGAATTAACTAGCCATTCTGAATCTGAAAGATATAATTAATGTCCATTAGTCTTGTATCCTAGTAATTTAAGTTCAAGTTCAGTGTGCTTAATTTGTAAAAGATTTCTTTACATAAACATTGACCTCTTGAAAGAACAGCACTAGTGCCTGGTAAAGAACCTTCACTTTCTTCACAGCTGGTTTAAAAGTCAGGAAGAAAACGGTAGCAATTTAATTTAAATATATAAAAACAGATTATTTCTCTGTGTTAAAAGTAGACAATAGTCCACAGTGTTTAGCTTCTATTTTGCCCTGCCTTCTTTTTGTTTTAATGAAACAGCACTATAGAGTAGTTTCAACTGTACGATTGTGTGAGGATGCAGGTGCCTACCAAGTAACTGTTTCTCAACATGGACTATCATTTATATGTTCATCAGATGCAGCCACACCTTTTAAGATCACACAGTTTTACTAGGCAGACACAATTTGGAAACACTGATTGGGACAATGAAAACTCCAGCATTCAAAGGTTAACATTATTTAAAGTGCAGCTTTTTAAGACTCTTACGAATGTGGCTACTTTGTCCTGGCATCGCCAAACCCTTCATTTAAAAACCAAATGGCAATTTCTCCTGCTTAATATAAAAGAAGCTGCAGAACTCGAATTAAGCCAGTGACATTCCGGATAAGGAGTTTCTCTTTGGTTTCCCAAAGGAATGGAGGGAAAATGTAAGTAGTTTGGTTTTTAATAGTTAGTTTTAAAATATGGGATTATTTATGAAAAATTGTATTGTACTCAACAGTGGTGTAGTATTAGTATTAATTTCTCCTCTTCATTTTCAGTTTGTACACAGATTCCATCAAAATGAATGCGTCCCTCTAGAGATAGGCACTGACAGTTTAAAATATAATTATATGAACAGACTCTTCCAGGAATCGCCTTGGACAAATCAGCATAAATAGTAATCTAGCAATTCACAACACAGTTCCAATCTTGATGGGCTTTCCCCAGTGATTCTTGCTAATCCACCTAGGATACAACTCACAAGGAGCGTAATGATTAAGTGTAATCAGCGAGGGAAAGTGGGTAGCACCACCTCTCTCTAATTTTGTCCGTGAGCACAAAGATAGCAGGGACATGTGCTTCACCCGCTGACGCTGTGACTCAAGCGCATCGGATGCACACACCCCTACCGCGCACACCACGTCTCCAGGAGCAACAATTCCTGGACAGGTGAGTAATCATTTTAACCCCCTGCAGTCATGTTTACGTTTCCCTTCTGTTGAGCCAATGCACTAGTTTGTCCTTGTCTAGTTGCTAAGAAACTGGACTCTGCCATCTTCCCATTGAGGATGCAAAATATTCTTCTGGGGCGTTCCGTTTTCCTGAATCATAGAGTGACAGCACTGGAAGAGACCTCAGGAGTCATCGAGTCCAACCCGCTGCTCAAAGCAGGACCAACCCCAACTCAATCATCCCAGCCAGGGCTTTGTCAAGTGGCTCTTAAAACCCTCTAGGGATGGAGATTCCACCCCCTCCCCCCCCAGGGAACCCATCCCAGTGCTTCCCCACCCTCCTAGGGAAATAGTTTTTCCTAATATCCAACCTGGACCTCCCCCACTGTGACTTGAGGCCATTATGCCTCGTTCTGCCATCTGCCACCACTGAGAACAGCCTCTCTCCAGCTTCTTTGGAATGACCCCTCCCTCACTCTTCTCTTTTGTAGACGAAACAAATCCAAATCCCTCAGCCTCTCGTTGTAAGTCAAGTGCTCCAGCCCCCTAATCATTTCTGTTTCCCTCCTCTGGACTTTCTCCAATGCATCCACATCCTTTCTGTAATGGTGGCCCCAGAACTGGACGCAATATTCCAGATGTGGCCTCGCCAGAGCCAAATAAAGGGGAATAATCAGTTCTCTAAATCTGCTGGCAATGCTCTTCCTAATGCTCCCTAATATGCCATCAGCCTGCTTGGCTACAAGGGCGCCCTATTGACTCAACAGTGTGAGGTGAATTCTGAAGCACAAACCTCTCCGTGACGGGTGAGCTGTCTAACTTGCTGGCATGGGATTGAGGACAGGGACTCCTGGCCTCGTAGGTGAGGAGAATTTTCTGTTCTAGGTCCATACTTTATTGTGCTACATTGACTATGAATGAAACAGATCCTGTGAAAATCGCCTCAGAGTTTGAGCTGCCAGGGGAGTGACGTGCTGGGAGAAGGAAGGGAATGTTGGATTGAGGGGAGCAGAGAGCTCTGGTTTCGCTTGGTGAAACTCTGGTTGGTAGGCAGGCGATTGTGTAAGACGGAAATGCTTGGGCTTAAGCAGCACACTGCTGTGTTGCTCTAGACCCTGGCATGCTTCGTAATCTACAACAGCTGGGCTGCGACTCCACCTCAGAGAGTGACTCATGACAAGGTGAGAGACGCTGCTGGCAGAGCCCAGAGCAGAAAAAGGGGGAAATTCCCCAGCTACAAATTCAAAACATGAGCAGGTCAGAAAACGGCCTTGCCCAGGGTGGCAACCGCAGGGAAAAAGAAAGTGGCTGGAGTGGAGCCCCACCATGGGGCATAGAGCCAGAGACCTGTAGGCAGAGTGGAAGCCAGGAGCAAACAAGCAGGCTTTGCAGATTTCAAGCTGGATTCTGCTGCCTTTGCAGGGCTGACCCTGCAGAAACCCCCGCAGGGAGGAAGCACCAGACACCCTTCGCTGCTGGCACTGAAAGAAACCAGCAAGGACCTGCCCCCTTCCAGCTTCCTTCAGGGCTGTCCCAGCCCCTCTGTCCTCCCCATTAGAGTATGATTATTGGGACCGTTTGGGGCTGGCGCCTTGCACACCCCACAGGGCCAGGGACATGCCTGGTGTGCCCCCCTCGGCCACTCGCTTCTGCTCCCTGCCCTGGCTGTAACGTCCGGCAGTCACCACCATAGGCATGGGGGTTGCCACCATCTCTGCTCCCCCTTCTGTAGATTTTTCCCTGCAGCCGCCTCGCAAGCTGCTTTTCCCCAGAGCCTTTCACTTCCTGGGCCAGGGGACCCCCCTTCCTGGCCAGGCAGGAAGAGTGTGCTGAGAAGAATTTGATTGGCAAGGAGTTTCTTACTACCAGAGTCATCACAGCAATTAGGGGCCAAGAGTCCTTTATAGCCAGGAGATTATTGGTCCCCAAGAGGTGGGTGGGGCAGAGGGAATTGCTGACCAGATGGGCCCTACACATCAAGCTCAGCTCTCCCCAGCTGCCCCTCACAGGTGAGTTCCCGAGACGGTGGAGTCCAGGGACATGGGCAGCAGTGACCCTGCTGCAGGACCCCTGGAATCTCCCCTCCTCGGCCATCACTTTGCTGTGTCAGGGCACCAGAAGGAAAACTGCACTCTCGGGGGGGCTCCGCAAGGCCCCAGCTGGGCTGTGCTGAGCTGCGCCTCGGCACGGTGGCAGGAGCAGGGAAGCGAACCCACCCAAAGGCCGAGCAGGGGCCTTCCCCGACGGGGCGGCTTTCAGCTTGGTCAGCGAGTCAGGTGCAGGGTTGAGCCTCCTCAGGAGTGGAGCTGGGAAAACGGGGTGGATCTTGGCTGTCCTCTGGGGCTGCCCCGTTCACTTCCCCACGTGGCCGCTGCCTTCTCTTTCACCTACCGCTTTCTCCACAGCTTGTCGCTCTCGCTCCTACCTCCTCGCCTCTCCTCTGGCGGGGCCTGTGCCTTCCCTCTTCCTCTTTTGCTGAGGCCTCTGCTGCCTCCCTCCCTGCTTAGCTTGTGGCTGATGCATATCCTGGGGCTCTTCGAATTGCTCAGGAAGCACCAAGCAAACTGGTGCAGCCCATTCCCAGCTGGCACTACCCCGAAAGTGCTCACTGGGCGGCCCCACCGTGCCTTGTTCATGCGGAATTTGAGGATTAAACCCTCCAAGGCGGCCATGTTGCCCGGGCCTGGGCTGGCCTCGGGATGGGCGGGGGATGTCACCAAGCTGTGAACAAGTACAGACTGCAGTAAAGCCCCCATAGTATAGATGGGAGGATTGGCCATAAGAGTTTACACAGGATTTAATTGCTTCCCTCTGACACTGCTCCAGGAACCTCCCGGGCTGTTCTGGGACAGAAGGTGTTGCTGGGAAGGGTTTCCACACAGACCTGACACGTTTCCCTCTAATCTGTGGACTCTGACAACTTCGAGGAAGTTGCATGTGAACGCAAGGGCCCAGAGGCGCTCCTGCCTGGCTCAGCACCTGCCCAAGGAACGCAGGCTGGTGAGTCATGTGTACTCCCTCTTAGGCCATTTGCTGAAGAGACGGTGCTGTTCCGAGGTGATTTGGGCCCACTAAGGGCTGAGTCAGTGTTTCTGGAGAATGGGCCTCTTTGGGCCCTTGTATCTGCCTCACCCTGGCCAATGAGCAATGTTTGATACTCCATAGTCTGGGCTTCAGAAGCGCACACACACACTCCCAGCCTCCCCAAGCAGCTTATCAGACTCCACTTCCCCATAGGCCACCAGGGCGGTTTCTCACCCTGCTGGTGCCCTACCCGCCCCAATGTGGGGCAAGGGCTGCACACAAGGACTGCAGGGGTAGGAACCAGGCAGCCGGGCAGGAGGCAGCAGGGCTCAGGCCCCCTGCACTCCCCAGAGGCCACTGGAAGTGAAGCCACCTGGCCTAGCCTCTGCCTGCTCTGATTCCTTGGCTCCCAGTCGTGTGGCTCCAGGGAGGGGGCTTGGGGAAGGGGTGGGACCGGCGGTGGGATGCAGAGCCACACGGCTGGGCCCTGGTGGAGTGGAGCAGGCTGAGGCTGGGCCACTCCCTTTCCTGCTGCCTCCGGGGAGTGTGGGGAAATGGGGTGACCCCTGTCTGGTGCCAGGCTCCCTGCTGCTCCCCTGGGCCACATCTCTCAGGGGAGGGGGCTTGGAGGGCATGGAGCAAGGGCGGGGAGAGGCGAGGCGGGGATGGAGCGAGGGGAGGCTTAGGGGAAGGGGTGGAATGGAGGTGGGGAGGAGGCAGAGCAGGTGGGTTGTCCTGGCCCCACACCCCCTAGGGATGGCCCTGCTGGTGCAGCCCCAGGCGCTGAGGCTGGCCACTGGAGCTGGCAATGCTACATATGCCACATACACAGCTGCCTAGGGCACCACAACATTTGGGATACTTGGCATATTGTTTGGGGCAGCTTTGAGGCCAGGACTTCCCAAGTCAGTGCAGCTCCAGGCCCCGCAACAACTTCAAAGCCCGCTGCCATCGTGCCTCTCGCTCGGGCCTCAGCCTCGAAGGAAGCCAGCCCAGTGAGCCGGAGGGTGCAGAGTCACAGCTGCGCTAGGCGCTGGACCTGTGGCGTGTTACAACACTCTCCCCCACATGACTGGAGGGGTGTTAATGCATAGGCTCTTTCACCTCGAAACGGGTGTGCTCTGCATAGGCTAAATCTGTTCGCCCGTGTCCAGCTGTGACTCTGGGAGCGTTGCCCAGCCCGGAAGAAGAGCTCTGTGAGGCTGAAACCTTATCTCCCTCAGATATTACCTCATCCGCCTGATCACGTCACACAGAGCAGTGTCTATACAACAGCACCTACAGCGGGCAGCTGTAGCAAGGCTAGTGAAGCCGCTGTAAGCTAATGGGCAAGCGCTCTTCCTTCTACTCAGGGGTGAAAGTAACTGAACTTTCTTACAGGTACTGCCAGGTCCCTGCCAGCTCTTTCGCCTCAACTCAGGTGCCCAGTGGGTAGGTTGGCTTTTGCCTCAACTCAGTCACCTCTTGCCGGAGCTGCACACTGGGTAACACCCACTTCCTTTCACCTTTGCTTCTACTTAATAACTCCTGTCTCTGTGAACGGCAGTGCATCTGTTGGTGGGCAAAGTCTTCCTGCCGATGCAGTTCTGGCCACACTCAGAACGTACCTCAATCCAGGGTGTGGACTATTCACACCCCTGTGCAAAAGGCGTTATACCAAGTAGTTTGTGGTGTAGACAAAGCCAGAGACCATTTAAATATATAAAGTAGGCACAGCCTGGCTCAGCGAGCCATGTCAAAGTAGCGATTCTGTACTGCTTTATGCAGTATTATGGTGACAGCTCAGCAAAGAACTCATGACACATAAATTGTTCCATGAATTTCCCTTTTATTTCTGCCTGGGATTATTTTTTCCAATTTTCTTAAATCCTTTCATTACTTTTAAATAGTCGCCAAATAATGATGTAAGCAGGGTCTGAATCAATGCTTCCATTGTAGCCGGCTGGAATGGGAAAGGAATCCTGGGTGTGGTTATGTAAATACAGTTCACTCCGATTGCTTAGGCCTGCTAGATATTCAATTGTTAGAATGGTTACAATATTGCCCATTGTAACCAATTTGGCTGTTGTGGGGTCACAAACCATGTTACCCCTAAAAGCAGGAATTGTAAAATATGACCACCAATGCTTGCAGTTATTGGGAATGCAGAAAAGCAGATTGTGTTTAACTCAGTTCAAAGAAAAGAAACTGTCAGTGTAAAGAATCTCGGATAGACAAGGCCTCCTCTTCCAAACTCTGTGAAGCCAACTTGGGGGGAGGGGCAGAGTTCTGAACCAGCAGGCTCTAGCCCTACCAGGCATAAGCTGTAAGGCTGGTTCAACCTGTTTCTCCCCCCTACCCCGTTATAATGATAGAACTAAAACAAACCCCATAAGGAGTCTCTTTATTGTTTTTAAATGTTATTCCAGTGGATGCTGGAATATTTTGGCTGTGCTGTGCTGTGTGCCAAAAGCTGAAATCACTGAGAAGCTGAAATCACTGGGTTTGGCCTAGGGCCAAATCCATCACAAGGCCAGCAGCGGCAGGTGGCTGGCGGGAGCGGCCGTCCGTCAGGAGAAGTGGCAGGCGGTTGGCGGTCGGTCAGCAGGAGTGTCCAGCCAGTGTGAGTGGCCAGAGGGAGCAGCAGGCAGCCGACAAGAGCAGCAGGAAGGTGGCATTGCCACATGCTCAGTGTGGGGAGACGTCCTGATGATGTACCTATAGATTCTGGGTCCGCACTGTCTGGACTGAGCCAGAGATGGGGTGTTTGAAGTGAGGGGAAACCACACTGTATGAGTTAGGAGTTGGACTAAGGATCTCTAAGCAAAAGGCTCTGCCCTGCGGACTCCGGGGTTGTACCTTGCTGACGAGTTTCTTTGTTTATGTGTGTTCCTATAGGTTGCTGCTAGATCACTGTTATTAAACAGTCTGTTTCTATCTCTGACTCAGTGCTCGCGAGGGGGGAAAAATTGCCGCTAAAGGTGCCCAGTGGGTAGGTTGGAATTTTTCCAGTGTTCTGGGTGGGGGCTTGAGCTAGTTTGGTTACTTCGTTGAAAGAACCCTCTTAGACCCTGAACCTGTCCCTTCTGGCTGCCGACTGCCACTGGCAGGAAGGTTACGATTAGAAAACAACAATTCCGCTTTGTGAATAATGTTGAGGTTCTGATGTTTTGTTCAGCGCCGCATCGGAGCAAAGAAACCAGGGCCTTCCGGAAGTGTTATAAGAAGTTGTATTGAGCAATTGACTTTCAAGTTTGAACAGTTTGGATTGGGTGCTCAGGTAATGCGATATGTTTCTATTTCCTGACTCATTATGGGAAATGCTTAAAGGCAGATGGGAATAAAAGCAGTGAGCCATTGGAAATTGGCTTTCTGCTCTGGTTTTACCGATCATGTTGGCAAACACACCTGCCAGTTGACTCATTTGCTAGAATGGGTGGGGACAGGGAAGAGAAATATGAATTATTTCCCAAATAATGATGCTGCTATTTGTGGCCAGCCTCCATTACACTGTACTTAGAAACATAAGAAACATAAGAAAGGCCGTACCGGGTCAGACCAAAGGTCCATCTAGCCCAGT
>JANRFK010003836.1:4094914-4110579 GCA_030068395.1 Apalone spinifera | reverse complement strand
CTCTGTCAGAGGCAGCAGCACGAGGGGCAGAGGGTCCACGGAAGCAGAAATGCACGGGGAGCCGGCTTCCGGCATGTGCCAGCTCCTGCCCGTCCCCTCCACCTTCCACGGGTGGGGGGCAGGTGGCTCCATGGGATCCGGTGCTTGTGGGGAGCCAGCTTAAAAGCTCCTGCATCCCACGCTCCCCTTGCTGCCTCTGATACAGAGGCGGGGAGGGAGGGGAAGAGAGCATGTAGTCCACAGGATTAACTGATAAATCAGGGCATATCGGTTAGGCGTGTAGTCGTCTACACATTGACATCTCATGTTAATATAAACCCCAGGAGCACAAGAGCGTGGCCTGAAAGCAAAGGGGAAGCACAGAGCCCACCAGACTCCCCCCAGGCCCGGCTCCAGGGCCTCTGACCCGTATGGTTACTGTACGAGGTTGCTGCTCTTGGTAGAGGTAACATTCTGCTCACACTGTCTCCTCTTTCCCAGCTCGGGGTCTCATGCTTGGAAGAAGCTTGTCAGGACTCCGCCCCCAGGAGCTCCAACATCTGGAGTTAGGGATGAACCCGTGTGGTTGATTAACTGGTAAGCAAAAGCTTGTAAGTTAATGCTACGGACTCCACAAAGTCTCCCCCGCGGCCAGTAAGCGTTTAGCAGGCTCGGTCCCAGCCTGTTCTGGGTCCAGGACCTACCCCTGCTGCGGCTCTGCATTTAAAATGAATTGGAGCCAGGCAGGCAGGCAGCCCAGCTCAGTTCCAACTAGCGCTGGGTTCAGGAGCTCAGACGCCCCCACGCCCTCCACGCACCAGACAGAGGCTGCTGCTACCCCATGTTGCTGGCTCAACGAGAGGAGCTGGTTTTTAAACTGTCTGCCCTCGCAGAACAGCTCCCACCTGGCACCCCGCGCTGCTACCCCAGATACAGAGGCAAGAGCGTGAAGTGGCAAGGAGCTCCTTGGGAGTGGGGCTGGAGCGTCCTGGCTGCCAGCCCCGCCCCCGGGGACTACAGACTAGTCGAGTAACCGATCAGAATTCATGAGGTTAATCGACTATTCAATTCACCGATATTTAACAACCCAAGCTGGAGTGGGGGATGAGAAGGGTTTTAGAAAGGGCTACAAAGTGCCAGAGATCTCCTGCAAGACTCCTTGTGCTGTGTGGAGATGGGCCGCACAGCTGGGGCTCTGCCCTGTTCTCCCTGGGGTCTCCAAGCGACTGCGCTTCATTCTAGCCTAGCGGTGGGGTGTCCAGGACCCGTGCTGAATGCCGAGGCACAAACATTAGGAAGGCACAGGAAGTTCAGAGGACCTGCTGCTCCTTAGGGAGCTCACCTGAGAGCTGATGAGCTCCGTGAAGTTCGCCAGAGCCGGCCTCGTGCCTTTCCTTTATCTCGCCCGCCAGGGGGTCTGGTCCCACGCAGCGCCAGGTAATGGCTGTGCACATCTTGCACCGGGAGGAGAGTCTGCCCTGGTCCAGCACCCAAGGGCTCGGTTTTAGCACCCACGGCAGAGCCAGGAAGCCCCTTAGGTAACATCTGTCACATCTGAGCTTTTCCTGGGCGAGTCGTGACTGTCCTGTGTGGGGCTCATAAACGTGGCACTTGTCTATCTGTGGGTGCTGGCAACGAGGGCCTGGGCAGAGGCATCTAACCAGGACCCGGGGAAGTTGCCTTTCTGGGCTCTCCGGAGAGTGGAAGGGCAGGGTTTCTGCCCACACAAAACTGCTGAGAGATGTGGAAACCAGTTATAGCAGGAGGCTTGTGACTTGAGAGCTAGCGCCAGGCAGGCTTGTCTGCAGCAGCAAGAGGTGCTCACACCTCACAGCACGAGGGGGCGGGCGCTGCTCACAGGCAGGCGTGAGCCCCGTCTCACGAACGAGCTGAAACAGAATCCTCACCCCAGCTGGATCCACCATCCTCGTGGGGGTGAACGGCAAACCCTGACTCACAGCTAGCAGGACAACAGGTAAGCGTGGTCTCAGGCCCCTGGGAATCACTGCCCTGCCAGGGACCAGCAAAGATGATCAGCTTCTGCAGGAAGCAGTAAGAGGCGTCCCTTCCCTTCTGCCCCTCCGCTAGGCAGGAACCAGGGCGCATGGGGAGCCGACTTAAGCCAGCTCCCTGCATAAGCCAGCTCTGTCCCTCCCCCCCCAGAGGCAGCAACAGGAGAGGGGAGCTGGCTGAAAAGCTGCCAGCTGCTGCTTGCCTCCCTGTGTGTAAACACATTTCAACATCCCGAGCTGCGGCGAGTTTTGGGAGGCACTACAGAACAGAGCTGTGATCAGTGACAATCCCACAGCATGTTTCAGAGACGTAGGAAATTTACTTCTGTAGCCTGGACAAACCCCAAACCCAGCCAAGGTTCCTGCACCATACCCAGCCCTCCGCTACAACTGGGCAGTCCCTACCTAAGTCCCTTCTCTGTGCAGTGCAGAGCAGCCCCCATGAGCTCCGCAGTCACTGTTCCAATGCAGCAGGGGCTGACGCGGCCCCTCGCCACAGTCCAGGCCAGGCGTGTTATTGCCAGAGGGTTTTAAGATCATGAGAACGTTTAAAAATCCCAAAATATGAACTGTTAACCCCAAAATCAAAGCTGAAGTGACTGATGCTGTTTTCCTGCAACATATAAACAAAGCACAGTCAGTTCAAAGGCAGGGGTGGGCAATAGCTTTTTTTTTTGGGGGGGGGGGGGGGGGGGGGGAGGAGAGACCACTAGGAATTTGGCCAGTGGTCAAGAGCTGCATTTTTCCATGATATTAATGGAGCAGGTGTGGGGCCAGGGACAGAGGTTGGGTGCAGAAGGGAACTGGAGGTAAGGGACTGAGGTGGAGGAGGGGGTGTGGGATTGGGGAGGGCGTAGGGATGTTAAATCGAGGTTATTTTAGTAATCGAGTAGTCGATAAGAGTTTCTATCCACCACTCGATAGGGCAAGGCAGTCCCACTCAGCTTGCGCCAGAACCAAACCCCGCTACAGCTCTGCAATTTAAAAGGCCTCTGCCTCTTACTAGGGATGTAAGAGTGTAGTCGATTATATGTTAATGCTATGGACTACATGCATTTCCCACCACCCCCGCTTGCCAGTACATTTTTAGCAGATTGGCCAGCAGCCCAGCTTGCGTCGGGTCCAGGACCTACCCCAGCTGCAGCTCTGCCTTTCAAGTGTGTTAGGAGCCAGGCGGGCAGGCAGCTCGGCTCAAGTCAGGTCCGGAAGCTCAGACCACCCCCGGAGAGAGGCTGCTGCCACCCCACACTGCTGCCTTGGATATAGACCATGGCATGGCCATTTTAGAGGATATGCAAAATATTTTATTCAAGTTTTGAAAAATAAACCCAGTCTCCCCAGTAGGTCCCCCCGCGCCGTCACTACAAACCGGAAGGGCTTACTCTCAGCCCGCAGCAGCACCGACGTCGAGAACACTCCCTCGGGCACTTCAGAAAGGAAGCTCCACTGTAAACGTACACACCCCACACTTTGGCTTAGACTTTTAATATAAAAACCCACCGATGTACAAAAAGGCTAAAATGTGACAAACCATCGGAAACACTGATTGACATTCTTCCGTACACAGTAAAAAAAACCAAAACGAACCCAAACTGGTAAGCATTGAAATGTACGTTCTCCTCTCTCACCGCACATCAGACCCAAACGCTTGGTTATAAAAAGCGTGGCATCTTTGCTAGGAACTTCAGTGCACGCAGACTACTCCCGATGGACCAGTACAAATAAGCCCAGTAAAAAGAGGACTGCATACTGAAAAACAAGGCAGCGGGATAACGAGTCAGACTGTGCATTCAGCTCTACAGACAGACAGCAACAATAAATATGCTCGGAAGAGCAGCTACTGTGTATAGGTTAGCTCGTGCAGAAGACTCCTCAGCCACCCAACAATAAAACTCATCTTTTAGTGAAATGGCAGAATGGCATACCTTAAATTTGGGGTAATCGTTCATTAAAATAGTCACAATTCCAATATAGGGCACAAACCTACAAGAGAAAAAAAAATCGTTTCAGATCGTTTTCAGTGAAGATTGTACACGTTCAGCTGTGCCTGGGACACGTGCGAAGAAACTGCCAGCCCGAACGCTCCAGCAAGCGCAGGATCCTGTCTCTGAAGAGCCACTTCAGTGAGAGATGCAACCTTCCCTAGGGAACATTTTCCCCTGGATCCTCTTTAGAGAAGAGGTTGGGTGAAGCTCTGAAGCAGTCAGGTTTCTCTCCCTTCCTAAGTTCTTGATTTTTAGTTTAAATCCCCAGTATAACAACTTGGGGTGTTCTTGTTGTCCATAAGCCCCCACTATTTTTTCCAATGCTGGGAGCTCTTGGCCTGGGTGATCTCGTTGGGCAAATCAGTTTTGCCAGCTAATTATCCATCACTAAAGGAGCTTTTGTCTTCCGTTTCACACTCGCAGCCTCTCCGTTTCACTGAATGTCCCCATGTTCTTGTATCACAAGACAGGAAGATACGAGTTCCAGTTCTACCTTCTCTACAGCTCTCATCATCTATGTTACTATCACGCCTTCCCTTATACCGAAGCAAGCAACGGTAACCTTGGCAGGCTCTTCATATGGGAGCTTTCCCAAGCACCTAACTGTTCTCATTTTCCAACACCCCTCTAGCCCCATTGTGATATATAGATCAGTGGTTCGCCCCATTGTGATAGACTGTGAACCACTCGATCTATATAATGGCATAATGTGAACCACTCGCTGATCTATATAACCACAGTCAAGATCTTCATTGTTGCCCCCAGTCCCCAAACATTTGCTTTTTTCACTGCTGCTGTATACTGGGCAGAGATCTTCACTGACCTGCCCATAACGATACATGACTTTTCACTTAGCTGCTGGGTATTTTAGAACCCAACAGGGCATAGGAGTAATTCAAATACTTCCTTGCTATGCACAATACTTTGCATCTGCCCAGAATGCATTTCATCTGCTCCAGTGCAGCCCATTCACCTAGTTTGGTTGGATCCTTCCTAAACCTGAGGTCTGACTACCCTAAATAACTGTACAATGCCACAAATTCTCACACACACACACACGCACAGAGGCAAATGTACACCAAAAACAACAAAAGCGTGTGCACGGAGCACACCGAGCTAGTTATGTCAGAAACAAGCCAGAGCACTTGCCCCGTGAGCTCGGCAACGTGGCTGCTGACAGCCTGTTCACAATGAAAGTACACCTCGAGATACGAACCATCACTATGAAGTGAGCCCAAGGCATCTGGAAGATCTGGGACAGATGGACTCAGCAGAGTTTTGATGCCAGACGTCTCGACAGTGTTTGCCATTTTGGTATTGTCCCGGGAAATGAACTTTCTGCCTCTATAGTGCACTGGGGCACAAAAGACAGGCATGAAGACTGATTCCTTGGGGAACATTTTTAATACTTAGAATGCCTCTGTAAGAGACAACAGTCCCAAAGCCCAACTTACGCGGGACACGGATCTGCCAGATGCTCAAGAGAACGTTCAGGGCTAGTTTAGTGCTTATAACATTCAGAACTGGCACGTTCTGAGAGGTGGGAAAGTATCAGCCCCAGTTTATACATCCGGAGATTTGAAGCACAGCAGTGACATGAATTGGCCACTGTGACCGAGTTTGCCAATGGCAGACAATCAACACCTGCCCTCTGCCCAAGTTTATGGCTCTAGAAGGGATCATTCCTTACCTGCAACTCCATTTCTCTGAAGAGATCGTTCGACTGGACAGTGGACTGGACTAACCAGTGGCAGACTAGAGGCTGCATTAGGCCAAGTCAGTACAAGGTCTGCAACCGTGACTTACCTACTCAGAAACGGATTGCACAGATTAGATCAAGATGCTCAGAAGGGCTGCTGATTCCGGGAGCCCCACTGGAGACACCTAAAAGGAGTCTGATTGTAAGAGGGTGGAGGCTCGCATCTCCAATGGGGCACCCAAAGTCACTGGTGTCACTTGGGATCTTGGCCTAAACCCGTCTCAGTGACAAATGTTCGCATACAGATTTGCCCACAAGTTCCTGGTGCTCTCTGACATTTTCATGTCTGGCCTCAAATTTTCAGAGGTGCTTAAAATCTGATTGCTCTTTGGCTCCATTGGCTGGGCCTCGTTATGCTTGCCAGAATTCAGCCAGCCAATCTCTTTGACTCAAGCTAAAATGATTGATTTGAGAAGATCAACAAACATTCTTCAATACGCCAGTTCAACACCACAACCAAAAGCCTGTTAAGTCTTTGGCATCAACTAGTCATTAAACTATTTTGATCTTTGGCTCCAGCCAAAACAATTTTTGTTCTCTCAAAATTTTTCAGGTGCAACTGATATGAACTGAAAGGTGCTCTTTTTAAAGGCAGGGGTGTGCCTTTACTTGCTTCTTTATGGTGGGTAAAAGAAACCTGAAACATGGCTTTTAAAAGTTGCCTTGACAATTACATTAGAATGTGGTTTGCTGATCTCTAATTTTGCTGGGAACTTCTTGGGAATCTCAGGGATGTTTATTAAGCTCTATCTTCACTGAAGTGTTGAACCTTTCGCAAAGATGTCCTTTCTCCCAACTGTTCATTAACCATTGGAGTTACAGACCTTAACTTTAAGCAGGTTGATGAAAAAAAATCCCCTCCAGCTGCCCACGCTGTCAAGACCTGAGTGCTAAATGTAAAAAGCCTCCCCGACCTTCTTTTGAAGCTGTGGAAGGGAACACCTCCATTGTAGATCAGCTGTCACCGAGCTCTGAAAGGGACTACACAAAAGCTCATCCACAGCCACGGCAGGAAACGTGTGGGAACCATTGGTGAAGGCAAGGCGAGAAGTCAACTCGCCTTTGTTACTCAATTCCCACTTCAAGACGATGTGTGAGGAGATAATAAAAAATCAGACAGGGAAGAGCTCAACCCAAAGATGCATCTTTCAGTTCCCACCAGACCTAAGCACTGGACAGAGCAGACATTCTCTGCTGGACACCGTTACTTACCCTCTCGCTCGGCCCACCACGTCCTTCTTCTCCAGCCAGTGCTGCCCTTGCTTGTACAGCCCTCTGTCATCAACAGCGTTATTGTCGCCCTTCGTCAAGAACTTGACGTCTCCGTTTTGCCTTGCAATGAGAAAGGAGACCACGGGTCAGACAAGCTGCTCACGGACAGCCCCGTCAAGCCCTACGACCGCAGCGACGGAGACGCGCACGGTTCCAACGCACCGGTTTGCCAGAAGCCCCAGCCCTGTGCAGCTCACCCACTTCACAGCCTTTTTGGAAGGACAGAGTAAGCATTTAGAAATGTTGAACCCCAAAGGGGAGCCCCCGGCCCTGCCAGCCCTGCCACACTGATGTTCCTTCCTGCAAGGAGCGCCTGGATGCACGATAGCGTCTCTCTCTGTAATTCTCTCTCCTGTTTTCAAAATCTCCTGCCTCCCTTTCCACCACCAGCATCTCCTGGCCTTTCCTTCCACCTTTCCAGAGCTCCCACTAATGCCCATCTCCAAGTGGCAGGCCACAAAACGGTGCTACCAACCGGGCTCAGGCATGCTCCAGTCACTTATGAGTAGTCTTTTGAATGCACGGCCCAGTTGGCGCTGCACTTGGTTCAGCATTTTATGAGCTTCCCAGACTGCAAGCCTATCCCAAATCCATCACCTGCAGGCGAGCACGGGGAAGCTCTTCGCTGGGTGCGCTTCCTCCACTGTGGCCGCGCGGACAATGTCTGTAGCCAGCAAGAGGAAAGTTCAGGAGGAGGGCAAAGCCAGCTGTATAGAACAGCAGCAGCACATGTGCACAGGACGTCACACTAGTGTCCAGTGCTGGCCTGCTCGCCGAAGTGCTGATGCAACAGTTGCTTCTTGTGGGCAGATCTGAATCCCGGAGGTATCAGCGATCAGAACAAGCAGCGGACTTGAGCTAACCTGCCGCTGTTTCTTGGCCTTGTTAGCCCTTCAGGGTCACCAAGCCCTGGGAGAGGGAACAGGGTTCTAAACTGATTCACAAAGCAATAAAACTGAAGTAAATCCAGACAGTAGAATTTTTCCTTTGGGAGGTGAAGATTGACTCCAGTTTAGTTCTGAGCCCAGAGGGATTTTGTAGGGCTGATGGGTAGGGGACACTTTCATTTGTAAATGGAGTCAGAGAGAGAAAAATGTACATATTTTTGGTTTTCAATAGGCTACAGAGTCTCAACAGTGACCATCTGGAACTACACAAGGGAAACTGTAGATCAGGAAGATAGAGATTTTGGCCATCGGCTAGAGAACAGCTGGGACTTTTGGTGTCTGGGAGAAAAGGGGGGCAGGCTGAGTCTAAGATAAAATATGGAAATTTTTTAAATGCTGGTGGTGATGGCAGAAATTAACTGGTCAGCCTTAGGTTTCCTTTCTTGATCAAGATTTCTGTATAACTACATCAATGGTAAAGAGATTGGTTCTGTGAATTAGTTTTCTTGGGAGCCTGGTCTAGAACTTGCTGAAGGGACGAATCAGAATGACCATCTCACCCGCTTCAGACTCACAAAACGCACGACTCACTTTGGCTTACGGTCTACAGAGGAGGAATGGTACAGTCCAGGTAACTGGGCTTTCCTAAGGTACATTTGCTCTGTTCCCAAAGGAGAACAAGAACGGGGATAGTAGAACCCAACAAGTTTTGAACACACTGCATGCACCTGAGGATCCCAACACTTTCAATATATAGAAGTCACTTTGCTCACTGCTGAAATGCAACCCTCTCTGGTGCAGCGCAGAGCAGCTACGCAAGAGAGAATATGAACACTACCTCAACAGTATGGGACAGGAACTGAGGAGTGGTGTACTCTAGTGATGCTGCAGGGGAAGTTAAGGGAGGCAGGTGACTGCCCACGGTTAACCCTACAGTCCTGATTAACTCGTGAAAACTGCTAAGATCTTTGACACAAGTAGTCAGGGCCTGATTGTAATTCAGCTGATGAAAACCCTTCCAGCTATTTCCTGCCGCTCCGGTAGGACACACGGGTCACGCTGAGGTGAGAGCTCAAACAGCACTTACAGCAGCATCGGGGCTTTCCTACATGTCTCCCTTCCACTTCCCAACCAGACTATTTGGTGGGATATGCACAGCCCAAAGCAGCACTGCTACGGGCATCTGCCACCCAGACGCTCTACGTACTTTTCATGAATTTTCAAGACCCGATGAACTATTGGAATTTCCCTTCCTTCTATCCTGAAGACCACAATTTCTCCCACCCTGATCGGATCTTCAATTCGGTTGGTTAAGAACAGGAGATCTCCTCTGTGAAAAGCAGGTTCCATGCTGCCGCTGAAAGACAAGGAAACAGCAGTTATGAAACAAGGACATTGGGAAAACTAGATGTCATGCTTGAAATCTATACTCTTCCAAAGTAAACCCTGGCATGCCCACCCTTAGGAAAGAGCCCCGGAGGAAAACCACCAACATGTTGAAATCACTGAGATGCTTTGATATAGACACCGGAATCCCATATTATAAGACAAACCAAGAAGAATCTATACAGAGGATAACTAAATTACATCCCTGTCCTCCACATGGCTTGCCTTTCTTCTGTTCTCGAGACTTCCTCCCTCCCTCTGCCCACAAAACACACAGCTTCACTCACCCCTAAAAAATCAGCATATTCATATGACATTACAAACACCCCTCCTCCCCCAAGTTAAGGCCACGTTTAAATCATTTCAGGAAAAAGGGCCTGTTTGTGCTAAAACAAGAGATGATCAATATACAACACGTGTTGCTTAACGCTATTAATTTGGTAGGACGCTATGTACTTCTCTCAAGACAAGGTAACTCATGTCTTATTGCTCATCAGTCAGAGTGTCCCTAAAACATCTACCCTCTTGCTCCCCTCCGCAAAAGTCAGAGTCCCGAGGAAAGCAGTAGAAGCTAAGACACTTCAGTTTTGCCCACATGACACTCCTGCCACTGGTGCAGCTCTACTGGGCACACAGCCCTGGCACCATCAGCATTACCGCCACCGTGCCACTCAGGCAAAGCTCTCTGGTATCCAGTCTCGCTCTCCGTGGCAGAGGCTGGTGGTCACCAGCCCATTTGTCTCCCCTCTCCTCCCCCACTGCTAAAGCTGCACTGGGACTACTAGGCATAGGGAATAGTAAGCATGCACCCTCCTGATGCCACCAGTAGGGTGCAGGGTATAGGGAGCAACAATCCCGGAGCTCTCCCAGGACTGCGAAGTGTGGAGAGTCCAGACGTCTTGGACCAGCAGCATCTGGGTTTGCTATCGGAGAAGATCCAGAATGTCCTGGTCCTTGTCGTGCTGGGACACCTGGGTCTTATGACCGTCTCCTGTCCTTCTCCACTCATATTGGCCCTCCAAGCCTTTGCTTCTGGTCTGATGCAACACTGGTTTGCAGGATTTCACTTTAGACCACTTCCGTCACCACCTCTTCAGGGTCAGGTGTTCTGCGGGCACAGGGACACACCCTTCCAGGCCAATGGAAACCACAGACGTGACACTGGATTTACAGACACATCCATTATTCATAGAAACCCTTAAGACTTGCTTCCTAACACTCCAGCTTTGGATTGCTTTGGTATAGCCCCACTTTTAGGCTCTGGTCATGGTAAACACGGCTCACCAGAGAACTCTCTTGTTGCATGAAGATCTAAAAGTTCATCCCCTAGTCCATGAATGCCAATATAGGGCAATGGCTCTGAACACCTGCACTATGGTCCACAGGTGCTGGCAATTTTAGCTGATCTCCTCACCAAGGCTCACAAAGGCACAGAGAACACAGCTGCTAATGGCATCCCAAAGCTACACTGGCCGCTATTCTGCTAGCTTGTTGACTACAAAGGTGACAGCCAAACTCACTGCAGAGCAGCGTGAGAATGTGTCCTGCCTGGGAGAAAGGACTAGAGCAGCCCTCCCTAGAAACTTTTGGGAGTGAACCGCAGAGCGTCTCCATGAAAGTTTCATTGTGATCTTTCTGGAGGACGACAGAGACACGCCAAGCGCATAAAGCATGCTGCCTGGCACATCCTCGTCCAACCCACCAGGGGAATGAGACAGAGGACGACCTTCCTCTTGTATGAAAAGCTGACCCCTTTGTTTCGTTAACTTGGGGATGGGCCAGGCAGGCACAAGACTTGCATTTCAGCAGTGGAAGGATGGAGGCATGAACGCACTTAGCTGAGTTCCCTTCATCAGGCTCATCCACACTAGCCTGGCGAAACTCTGGCAGAGTCTCAAGCAAGTCCTGGTTAGCAGCATGGCCTGAGACTATCGGTGCAACCTCCTATTCTCCTCACTTTTCACTGCTGCCATCTGATTCAAGATCCTCCACCGTAGCCACAACAACGTGCAGGCTGCTGGTAGGGTCTCTGCCAAGCGTGCATGACATTTTTGAAGACACGGCAGAACTACAGCGCAACAGCTGGGCGAATGGCGCACTCCCTAGTCGTGTGGCATCCCTAGCAAAATTCACACAGCACTGCCCCTGATCCCCGTCACACCCTTTGCCTCCATCCCCTGTGCAAGCCACTTGTAGATGTCCACATTTGCCCAGCCTCTTCTCCTCAGAGGCCCGGGGCTAGCTGATAGGTGTACTCCCCAAGGTGGGCAATCAGGAAAAAGGATTTCAAAAACAAGCAGGAGAAGGTGATGCTGGTCTCTGGGAGCCCTGCACAGTGGAGTTTAAAACTGTGGACCGAGGTATGAGGCATTGTGGGACAGCCACTGGAGGACTGTTCAGGATAATACAGGTCATGCAGCATCTACACTTGCACTGTGGTCTTATTGCATTGGTGCAACAGAGCACTTATGTCGACTAGAGTAAAATGTACGTGTATATATATATATACACACATGCACGAACAGAAGGTGCTCCAGTTCCCAGATAGCCCGTGCTAGAGGTCTGTTGTGATTCAGCAGGTCCCCTCACACTCTCATTGCAGGCCCTCCTAATTCAATCTTTTCTTCTGTCTTATAAATGGCAGAACATTACAGCACCCGTAACCTTTCTAACTTCAAATGAAATCCCTGTAAAAGGAAATGATGAACATCAAGCACAGCGTGTAGCGTGCCCGGAGACACTAGACAAAGGCTGCTAGTCAGAAGATAAAATCGTTTTGCTGAAGAGGGAAAGTGATCTTACAACCTCCCATCTTACTCAACGGGAGGTGGATAAAGCCACTAGTGCACTGAGGAATCAGCAGTAAGAGACAGACATTTCATTGGTTTGATTTTAAAGTGACAAATGATGATAAACACAAGACAAGCTGCAGAGAATGGGGCCTGTGATGTCAGTACATGCACATTCTGGGGAAGACCAGTACCCACAATAGATACATTAGAACCTCAGTTACAAATCTCTCAGGAGTGGCGGTTGTTCATAATTCTGAAATGTTTGCAACTCTGAGGAAAACATGGTTGTTTTTTCACAAGTTTACAACTGAATAGTGACTTAACACCGCTTTGAAATTCTACGATGCAGAAGGAAAATGCTGCTGCTAACCATCTTAACGTAAATGAAACAAGCACCAATAGTTTCCTGATAAGGGATATAAAAATTAAAACCACCCACTAACTGTGTAACAGATTGAAATTAAATCGATCACACAGTTAAATGCCCCCCGGGCTCCCACCAGGGTTCCTGCAGGCACCTGCTGGGAGTTTAACTGGTAAGCTAATGCTTTTCGGTTAACCAGTTAAACACTTACATCCCTATTCCTTACCTTGTCAAATCTTTTAAAAACTTCTCCTTTATGTCTTCAGTAGTTTACATTTAACAGTACCACAGCGTTTGCTCGCTTTTGTTTCAGGCAGAAACCGACTGAGCACATTCGATTCCAAATAAGGCATGTGGTTGACTGGTCAGTTTGTAACTCTGAGGTTCTACCGCATAGCCACTGCCCCAGGAATTTCAGCAACAGAAGTCATTTCAAGTCACAACTGGGGGCCCAAGCCCCACTCATTTCATATTGTGTTTCGCAGCTCACAGAGTTAAGAAGCCAGGTGAAAATTTCCCTTGGTGTCACATGCACAGCTTTCAGCCCGCCCTACTAAAGCGAGAGGGACACTGCACTCAGTATTCTTACAGCTCACCAGATGGCCAGAAAGGAGAAGGCTGGGTGTGGAACAGAAACGTAAGCACACTCCTAGCCTTGTTACAAGAGAGCACCACAACACATTGCACCACAAGCCAAGACTCTAAACAACTCTCCTCATATCTGTTACTCAGAGCAGTCACGAGTTTCCCTGCTGAGTGGCTCCATCTGTTACACTGACTTGCTCATGATTTCAATTTCACTGCCATTAACAACTGCTCCTTACTTTAAATGCACACATAACAGCAATGTGGAAAACAATGAGGACAGTTGCAAATAATGCATTTATATCAGGGGTGGGCAAAATCCAGGCTGTGGGCCAGATCCGGCCCACCCAGCATTTCTAACCAACCTGCTGAGCTGATTAGCAGAGGATGCAGGCAACTTGTATGCAGCCACACCCCCACACCCTGCCACTTTGCTCCATCCTGCAGCTCCCAGGATGCTCCCTCTAGCTGTGCAGGGGAGATAGGGGAGAGTGCTGAAGTCAGGGAGTCCCCCTGCCCCTGTACTCATCTCTGCAGAGCAGGATCAGAGAGAGGCACACACACACAAAATAGAGCTGCTCCAGTCTGAAGTATAGTGAGTGACGGAGAGGAGTGCCTGACAAAGGCAGTGAACAGTTTCTAAGCTCTCACACTTTTCCTCCTACCTACCCCATCCCTGCAGAGCGGGAGAGGAGAGGCGACAACAGAGCAGGACAGCTTTTCCGGTCTTAGAGCATCTCTCAGAAACGTACACTGCAGCAGCCAGCACACATACTCCCAGTCTCTGTGCCACAAAGTCTGACTTTCACACACAGTCTGTCTCTCTCTCCTTGCCCTGCCCCTTCTGCCCACAACCCAGCCCCTGACAACTAATCAAAATTTGTGGAGTGGCCCCTCCGCGAAAATTAGTGCCCATCCCGGATTTATATTTTCTGTTGTATTCCACAATTGTTTCCATTAAAGCTGCTATACTGTAGAGAAGATGTTTATAACAAACAGATGCACTGCTGCACTTTCAGGGAATCAGTGGACTCTATCTCCTCTCCTTTCTCTTTGACCACCCTCCTATGTCACTTCTGCCAGGCATTTTCATGCTAACTTCTATTCTGCCCTTAGGTCTGGAATGTCTGAACCCATCCATAAAGGCCACTACATTGACAAGAAGGGCTCGTGAATTTATGGCTCATGGAAGAAAAACTCCTCCTGGTGCTAGCCAAGATGGCCAACCACAGATCAGGATAAGGAAGCTCAATGGAGGTGGGAGATGTGCAACTCTCAGGCCTGCTTTCGGTCCCTTGCTGTACCACATCTCTGGGCAGCATCCATGTGCTTCTTGGTCCTCTGAGGATCAGTGGGCACTGACCAGGGTCCTCTGTTTGATGTTCCGCCTCACCTCTGCCCCCGCAGATCTCTTGTTTTGGCCCTATGACCTTTACTTCTGTCTATTTTGTCATGTGCTGCCCAGGCTTTGAGTCTCTCTCCCCCGTTGAGCAAATGGGTCTTATTGTCTATTCTAGCAACCATGACAGGGACACACTTCTGGCAAATCCCTCTCCAACAGCCACTTGTACCCGATGCCCACATGAAGTTAATATCCAACTGCTACATTAAGGGGCAGTTTACATTTATACATATAAATATTGGCATTGCCTGTCTCGCTCCCTTCTCCATGTCCCCCCCCATGTACATATTGTCCCTCTCTCTCTATTCTGAGTGGAACTAGACTGTAAGATCTTTGAGGCAGGGACTGTGTTTGCCGAAAGCCTAGCAGATGTTGGCATCTAAAGCCCATCCCAAGTGCTTATTAAAAATGTTTCCCACAAGAGTTTAAACAGCCTTTAGTTTTGCAAGAACCACATACATTATCATACTGTGTGGGAAATGCCACTTGAATGCTGCATTTCCAGGGTTCATAGAATCATAAGGGCTGTGGGGGCTTTAATCCTTGTCACAGCAGCTTCTTGCAAAGAGACACTAGTGAACCTGAACTTCTCACTCCCTTGTTTTTGGATTCACACTGACGCATGCAGACACAGGAGGAAAACAGCAGGGTAGCACATCAGCAAGCTTGGAGCCACATGAGCAGTTTTCTGTGCATGAAGTACTAGCTAAAAACCACATTGGCTAAAACGTTACAGAAGCTGCGAGATCTTGAGCTTATGAACAACGCTCCTCAGAGACGCTCTTTGAACCAGCGTCACTGAACGGCAAGAGGCGGAATCGTTCGTGCTCCTTCCCTGCATCAAAACATGCAGCCTCCTCCCAGGACCAGGCCCACGCTAGGCCCCTTTAGCCACCCCCACGGGAACCCGCAGCGACTCGCCTGTTACCTGAGCACCACCACAATGGGACTCTCGCTGCCCGTGACCACCATGAGCCCCTTCCAGATCATCAGGGCGGAGGAGACGATCATCCCGAAGTTCAGCACCTGGTAGTACAGCTGCCGCGGGAGAGACACCGTTAAGGGAGCGCGGACCCGGCCGGACGAGGAACACGCCGCCCGGCGGCTCCCGGCCCAGCGGCCCCCGCAGCGCAGAGCCCCGAGCCCCTCGCGGGCCTCACCTGCCGCTTGTTCATGCGCCGCACATCGTCCAGAAAGTCCAGGGAGAGCATCGCGGAGCCGCCAGAGCCGGCCGCCAGCGCC
>JANRFK010003836.1:4058799-4094621 GCA_030068395.1 Apalone spinifera | reverse complement strand
CCTTCATTAGAGGTGCTTGCCCACACTACTTCTTACCTCAGCCCTACTCCCTACCCCGACCACTACTTCCAGGAGCATCTTACCAACCTTTTACTATAGAAAAGTGAAATGACCCACACACAAAGGCAGCTGACATGAAAAATTACTTTCTTCACTCTCGCCTACTTGAAGGTATTAGCTGAGAGTTTTGTGTGTTTGCCTCTGTGCAAACAAGAGGCAAACACATAGAACATCTGCCTTTAGCAATCCCTTTTCTAAAACAGCTTGTCATGGTGTGGGGAACTCATCACCAAAGGAAGTGGCCATGACACAAGCTGCGGAGGTGAGAAAGCAAGCACTAGTGTGTGTGGCCGGAAATGCCTGAAGGGCAAGCTGGCACATGTTCCTTGCACTGGCTTACCCTGCCTATAATAGAATGCAGCCCATCCACACATTGTTGGATGATTTTATTTGAAATAGGTTGAAGTAAACACTATAGCAAGGCACAAATGCCACTGCAGATTAAATAGATATGTGATGGCTTGGGAGTCACCCCTGCTATTGTTACTCTACATAGGCTACCTTGTAAAACATTCCCTAGGCTAATGTACACAGTATCAAAAAATACAAAGTTCCAAACGGTTTGTATCAAAACACATCAAGACAAGAAAGTAAGCAATTCAAATCCAATAAGATAAATAGTCTTTAAATTATTTAAACGTCATAGTAAACAATGAGCAAGAGTCTGTCTCAACATAAAAACTGTATTGAAGTAATTATATTACACAAAGCACGTGATGCGAACAGATGAGGAACAGCATGAATAGGGAAGAGTCAATATGACTCCATGGAAATAAAGTCTCCAAAGTAACTTATAAAACTGAGTCGGGATGGGAGATCTGCTATCAAAGGAGCTAGAGTTTTGGAAGCAGTACAGAGCTCTCCCTTCAAACATCTTTCATAGATGCCACCCGCTTCCTTGCCTGGTCATGTGATCCCAGACTGCTGTGCAGCATTTGGCTAAATCACAGTGCTGTTAACAGACTGACTTTTCTTACTGTAACCACACTATCTGCTTTAGTATCATTTGCTCCTAAACAAGGAGCTAATAAACTAGAGCAGGTTAAGTAAATTTCTTTTGTAGAGTTTTGGTTCTTGGACAAAGTGTATAGACCAGTGGTGAGCAACCTGCGGCTTGTCAGGGTAAGCCACTGGAAGGCTTCAAGGCAGTTTATGTTGAGCTTCTGCAGGCATAGCCCCCCTGCAGCTCCCAGTGGTCACGGCTCACTGCTCTTGGCCAATGGGAGCTGCAGGAAGCAGCAGGCCACAGGGACATGTTGGTCACTACTTCCCACAATTCCTACTGGCTGGAAACGGTGAACTGCAGCCACTGGGAGTTACAGGAGGCCATGCCTGCAGACATTCACTGTAAACAAACTGTGTTGAGGCCCTCCAGAAGCTTACCCTGATGGGCTGCAGACTGCTCAACACTGATTTATTTTTATTTATATTTATAGACAGACACACTCACACTCTCTCTCCCTCCTGCGGATACAGCCACATTATATTTGTCCATCCCAGGGATTTCAGTTCTTGGAGCGATCTGGTATATCCTCCCGAGTGCAGACTAGCAAAGCTGTTATGGGCTGCAATATGTGCAAAAGCTTACATTGGCTCTGCCTGCAGCAGGGTTTGCAGCAGTGCAGCTACATTGGTGGCTGGCCACCAAAGGCTTTACCGTGGCAACTCCAGTGTAGATTAGGCCTTTGTTGATGTGTGAGGTCTTGTGCTTTGATCACTTAAAAGCAGTTGAGTTAGCAATATTCATACCATTAAAAAGATGACAGGTTGCAAAAAACCCCTCTCTTCTATGGTGATTTAAATTTATAACATAACTTGATTCAATAACGTTCATGGAAAAAACTAGAAGATGAACCAGGCATACTCCTCGTGCAATGAAACAGCACTGTGCAGCCTATACAAAACCAGGCGTTTGCATATGCGGCACGACAGAAGAGGATTTAAAGCAGATTTGTACTGTGCTGACAAGTGTATTTGGTTGACACATAGTCTTATGAATTTGAGTGGTAGGGGACTATGAGCCATAAATACTAGAAGAAATTTTTTTTTTTTTTTTTTTTTTAAAGAGGCAGCAAGGCTGGGCTCCAGGCAGAGGCAATGCACACTCAAAGGAAGAGAGCGCATTTTCAGAAAGAAAACTGCAGCCTCAGAACATGCTCCTTCATCCTTAGGAGTTAGACAAATTCCAGAGGGGATTCTTGTCCTGTTTTCCCTTTTCACCTCGGATCTGGCAGAGATTCAGCGCTATGGATGTAGAAGCAGTTTCCCTTACAAATTAAAAGTGAATGGAAAGTACAGTCCAAGCCCAAGAACAAAAGATCTGCCCCATTCCCACCCAATATTTTGTAAAAATTGTTCTTTTCTTAAATCTTAGTAGCATTTGAATGGTTGTTCTGAGAACGGCTACTGGAATCCTGCGTGCCACACCTCTGACTGTGTGCACAAAGAACGGAGTCACTCTTGCACATTTTGCATTTCAAACTATTTCCCTCCTTCACTGTAGTGTTCGTCTCTCTATCATACTCTTCATGTCCATTCTCATTTGTCTCTGTTTGTAACTTTTCCCTTTCCTCTTCCTCTTTTACTTTATGAACAATGAAGAGGTGCCTGTTCAGAGAGATGTGAGATGTGTAACACAAGCCACAGAGCGAGCATTGATAAGTAGAGCTGTCTGTCTTGTGCTGAGGTATGTGTTCCTGAAATTCAGTACCAATATCTGTTGCAAATCCACATTTTGCACATTTCCAATGTGCCTTCAGTTTTTTGGCTGGTGGCGCTTCAGTGGTTTCCATCTGTCCCAGAACATCTGCAGACACTCTCTTTGGAGATTTTTCCTTTAAAAAAAAGTAAAAAAATCTGTATTACTATATCTACGTATGAGTAAGAACTTTGGCTTACTGAATAGACCAACACGGCTACAATAATGTTGGTACTTTTCCCAGACCCAAAGAAGAGCTCTGTGTAGCACAAAAGCTTGCCTCTCTCACCAACAGAAGTTGGAGCAATAAAAGATATTACCTCACCCACCTAGTCACAGTTAGAATTAGTCCCAGACTTTATGAAAATTGGCTTATGAGTATGAAGAGGCATAACTCAAAGACACGTTAGGCAAAATGCATCATGTAACAAATCATTTTAAAAGTTATGATCAGCTGAAAGTACATATTCTATTTTTGGGCACGTATCATTCTTGTATATGAAGGCAAAAAAATCTGTTTGATTAATCTAAGTCTTCTAGTGAAAGCCATAGTGGTACTTGAAACTTAATGGCCTGGTACTCAAGACAATAATCTATAAAAGGATTTGTGTTTCTTGCAAGCCCAAACTGCGGTTGGTCCTAGAAAGACATGTGATCATGCCACCTGGTGCTGGAACACATCTTGAATCTGGTATTTGCCCATGGAATTCCCACCCTGGGCAAAGTCTATTTAAGGAATGGAAAGCAGTCAGTGTTTTGTCTTCAGCTGGCTTTTGAAATTGTTTCCACACCCTAAAAGGATACATATGAAGAAACCTGAAAACAAAGAACTCTAAAGAAACAAAAAGAGCTGTAGACCCAGGCCAGATTAAAAAAAAAAATCAACTGAAATAAGGGCAAGGGTGATGAATATATTTTGAAACAATTTCTCTTATTGTATCAGATTAATTGGCAAGTTTTGTTTTTGTCGTCTTAGTAACTTGCTTTGATTTGTCTGTTTTCACTTGCAATCACTTTAATCCTACATTTTATACTTAATAAAAACACTTCGATTTATTATTAAGCCCAGTGTAAATAAATGTTACGGGGGGGAGGCGGGGGAAGAGGGAGAGCCACCAGTGTGCACCTCTCTCCTTCACTGATAAAGAGGGCTGACTTATGAACTGGGGGACACCAGAGCTTCGCCTCATCAGGAGAAGGTGCAGAGGTGTCCCAGAGGGCAGGTAGGCTGGATTCAGTAGTATGATCAGCACATTGGGTGACAGTCCCAAAGGGACCTCTGTGATCCACCCCACCACAAGAGGGGGCAATAACTTTTGCAGGGGGCCCACTCCATGAATTTTGTTTAAGTTCTCATGATGAGAAGGATACAGAAACCAGCTAGAAGGAGAGTAGAGAGAAATGAGATCAGATGGAAGACAGGGCTTGAGGAAGGGGGAGAAACTAGAACTTGGTATGGAAGGCAAAGAGATCTAGAAGGGGGGTATAATGTGATCAGAGGAGGGAAGAGATATGCTAGTTTATCAACAGCATGTGGGATGGTCTGGCAGCCTGAGAAGTAAGGAGGACTATGGAGGAGGCTGAAACAGTTGAGGGAAGGGATGAGTAAGGCGTGGAGAAGGGTTTTGGTGATAGGACTTCTCTAGAGACATTGTTAAGGAAACACCAGCCTGATTGGGTGACTGGCTGGATTAGAAAGGGGAAGAAGCTGAAGATGGCAGATGAATGAAAAAGGATAACACACCAGAGGAGACTGGAAGGTAGCCTGCTAGACTCCTCAGCTGTGTGACCTCCGGAAAGAAAAGCTCAGCCAGCAGCAGAGACAAGCAGATGAAGCAGAGAACTTGACAGAATTATATCATTTGCTCCTGGCAGCTTTTTACAATTTTTACTCCACGCATTCTCCTCCTCCTGCTGATCTGCCGTTTGCTCCAGCTCCCTCTCAGCCTCTCCACTTCAGCCTCCCTCCCTCTTCTTCTCCACTTCAGCATCTCCTCTCCCTTCCTCAACTCTCTTGGCAGTAGGGATGCGAAAGGTTAACCCGCAGAGGCTGGTGCAGCTCCCCACCTGACACAGGGGCTGCTCTGGCATCCGGAGCAGCCTCTGTCCCTGCCAGGCCCATGCGCCCACAGGCAGGGCCTGCTCCAGTTAACCAATTAAACGGGATTTTACATTCCTACCTGGCAGCTAATCTTCTCCAACAAAACCTAAAATGGCAAAATTAAAAGCAAAAGAAACCAACAAAATAACTGTAGCACCAACATGCCATTTGCAGACCACCACACTGTTCATTTAAATCTTAAGCTCTGCAGGGCAGGTCCTGTTTCTTATTCTGCACTGATACTGTGTCTGGTACGCCAGAGGTCTGATCTGCGTTGCAGTCCCTAGGCACTACCGTAATGCAAATAAAAGAAACAACCACAACGATAACTCAGCACAAATTTATCCCCGTTTAAGACTGTTTAAGAAATATGATATTGGTTGAATAATTTATACAACAGATTCCTCTAATTAGGAGAAATAAACAGCCCTTTCTATGATTCATGGATATTAGAAATATTTTAATAGGAAAGAGTCCTTATAAAAATGGAAGCGAGGGGAGAAGAAAATAATGGAAAAAAATCAAACGAAACTATCTGTGGAAAATAATTTAGGATACGTGTTTTTTAAGGGACGGGAGTGACAAAAGAAAATCAACTGGACTTGAGATTGCACTGCAATATGTCTGTGCCAGTAAAACAAAAACATAGAAAGCAATTCTGGGTTGCACAAACAGAAGCACTTCAAAATCAGGAGGTATGCAGCCTTTGTACAATCACTGCTGTAACATTTTCTTCAGAAAGGAATGGACAAACTGGAGAAAAAGGCACAAAATGAGCATGGGGCTGGAGATGGACTTTAGGAGGAAGAATTAACAAGAGGATCGGGTAAAATCTGACCCACCAAGCCTTTTAATCCAGCCCCACTGCCCCTGCAGCACCACTCAAAGCAGCTCGCTGCTCCCTGTGGCTCTCTGTGCTGCCCGGAGGAGGGGGGGGGGGAGAGGAGGAGAAGAGGGGAAGCTTTGCACACTGCTCCTGCCCCCAGCAAAATCTCTCAGCTGCCATTGGAAAGTTTCTGACCAATAGGAGCTGAGAGATTTTGCTGGGGTTGGGAGCAGTTAAGCGCAATGTGTGTGCTCAGCCCACATAGAAGGGCTAGCTAGCGGTGTGTGCAGACAGGGGTAACTCAAGCTGCAGGGAGGGGTTAGCTTGAGGCTGTGGGCCAGGAGGGCTCCCCTGCAGTCTCTGTTCCCTGAGGGTTTTTCCAGTCATGGACTTGGATCCCCTACCCCTGTGGCTCTTACTAACTGCGTGAGAAAAGGGTGCTGGGTGCTAAGGTGACCAGAAGCAGCAGCAGGAGAGATGGGAACCCCACCACTGTCTGTGCCATGGCATCAGCTAGAGGAGCGGCTGTCCCGCACTGCCCATTTCCAGCTTCCCACTTCCAAACCAGACAAGGGGCAGGGAGAGGGAGATGTGAGGAGTGTGGAACTGTTGCCCTGCAGTTGCCCCCCCAAAACATTCCTGGTGCCCCTCAGCTCTGCCCACGGGCTCAGAGGGCTTCTGCCACTCAGGGAGCACTGTGGCTCTGGGGAGCAAGATTTTAGCTCCTCAGCTCCTGCTTTAGCCCCACAGAGGGCACTGGGTCTCAGGCTGTGGGTTTCAGTATCAGCACCCAGTGGTCCCCTGAAAGGGTTTGTGGATCTCCATTGAGAACCCCTACTTTATATTTCACATGGGACGGGGTGAGACACACTCCAACCCCCACAGCAGCCTCTCTTCCTATCTCACATTGGCGCTTCCCACCTCTCCACGTGGCCTAAGACAAACCACCTGCTCTCCTTGACCAGCCACCATCTGCCCACACTCACCTGCTAGCTGCAAATAAGACAGGGCTGGGACTGTGCTGACTGACCAACATGCAAGAGGAAAATACAGGACAATTTGTCCCCCCCCCTTTTTTTTTTAAAAGGACACCTGTGAGGGGGCTTAAAAATGGGACAGAGGGTCACTCTACTCTGGAATGGAGGATGTTATAGACTAAAAGGTACAGTCATTAAAGAGACAGGTATCATTTACAATGATACACGAATATAGCAAAGAGATAAAATAAAGGGACTTCTTAGGCAGAGATCTTAGACTCAGGGATGGGAGTGCTCAACTATCACATTCATGGAGAATGTATAAGAGAAGTGTACAGTTACTGAGGCGGGATTGGTCTCTTCTGTTGACTTCTTACTTGAGCCACAAAACACTAAGTTTGCACATTTTAAACACAAACATCAGATGGTGGAAAAGTTGTGGCTCATATAGCATCCTTACAGTCTGAGGAGTAGCCGTGTTAGTCTGTAACTTTAAAAACAACGAACAGTCTGTTAGTCTCTAAGGTGCCACAGGACTACTCGTTTTTATAGCATCCTTAATTCATCCATAGGGCACATACATTTAATATTTTGTATTATTGATTAGACTGTTAAATGCTATTTTCCAGGATTTCCAATGTGGGAGAGTCATTACCCCATAAATGTATTAATATTTGCTTTCAACATTTGAGGTTATAAAGATCAACCATTTTTAAGGGGTGACCCCCCCCCAAATATGAATGTGAATGATTGTTTATAAGGTGAGCAAAAGTATTTCACTTGCCCACTAGTTTGATTTCTCAAAAATAATTTTTAAAATGGCCAAACAGATTTTCACAAACTTTTCAGAAAAATTCTCCGTTTGGCAAAGGCCCAGTATGGAAAGTTTCAGCAGTTGAGCAGAATTCTACTTTTTCCCCATTACAATTATACAGAGTGAAAATGGAGTTATAAATTTTGCTCCCTAATTCCCAGGGAGGAGAAGGGACAGAGCACAAATCAGGCTATTTGCGTGCTCCAGAAGTGCTGGAAAAGAGAAGGAAGAGCAAGTACATGGGGATCTGGTGCCCTAGTGCATAAGAGGCGCCTGGGGGAGGAGGAGCAGATAGGGGGGCCACAGGTGGAGCCCCAATGGCCGAGGGTCACTGGGGCCCACTAGAGGGCAAAGGAGGGCCATGAACACGGCCAACTCACTATTCTGGTTGCCCATCGCTGATATAATTCTATATAAATCCTGTGAGTATATATCAGGGATGACTAAACTCACTGACCTTCAAAGCTGCATACGAGAACCTTCCAAAGTTTGAAAGCCACGAGACACGCACAACCTGTCTATGGGGCACATGCTGGAGTGCAGGTCTTGTGCCCTGATGCCCCACCACCCTGCTGCAAGGCGGAAGCCCCAAGTTCTCCCCACAATCTGGCAGATGGAGAATGGGGTGGGGTTTCCAATAAGCTGCACTTTAACTGTAAAAAAGCTGCTTGCAGCTCCTGAACTCCAGTTTTGCTATGCCTGGTATATAGCTAAACAAGCCAACTACAATTATTTTTCAGTACAACCATGTTAATTACTTTTGTTGAGTCACTCCCCGGAGCTTTTTCATTGGACATCTGGGACAGGTCCGGGTTTTTAATGCCATGCATGAGACTGATGTGATTTTCCAGCATGGAAGGCTGAGGAAATGTTTGATTTTCATCTGTGCAGTACCTTAAAAACATACAAAAAAAAGTTGCTAGTCAAGTGAGAAGCACATGGCTGCTGATCTAACTGCAGGCAGCTTCTTGTTAACGCAGAACTGTGAGCCACAAAGAAATGTTACAGATTGGTCAGAATTCTGAGACTAAAAGCATCTATTAGATCATCTCCGAAGATGCAGGAATGCTCCCTACTCTGTATTTACTGGCATTTATTATCATCTGATAAAATAAAGCAAGCAAATGGTCTGGTAGCACTTTATAGACTAACAAAACATGTAGATGGTATCATGAGCTTTCGTGGGCACAGCCCACTTCTTCAGATGACCGGAGTTATGACTAGAGGATAAAAAAACCTCAAAACAAATGGGGGGGGGAGGGGGAGAAAGATGCTCTGTCACCCACCCCCCTACCTCCATATATAAAGTAGCAGGAGAAAGGGTGCTAAACCTGAGTAGATAAAGATCAAAGTCAGTGGATGGATTGCTAAGGCAGGAAGGATACCATTCAGAAAGTTGTTAGCATCTTCAGTGATAAAGGGTCCACCACCCCATATCTTGATTAAGTCCATTAGTAATTGAATTGAATTTGCATATGTATTGTAATGCCAAGCTTTCCCTGTGTATTTGGCTTGAGGAGCTGGCCTGTGACAAGACCACCACCTTCAGATCTGTGAGATTATGGTTAGGTAAACAGAAATGTTCTGCCACTGGCTGCTGAGTATTTTCTTTACGTAGATCCGATTTGTGTCCATTGATTCTATCCCATGGAGAACATCCAGTTTGACCAATGTATATAGTAGAGGGGCACTGTAGATCAAATTACTAGATGAGCAGTCAAATTACCCTTTGATTTTGTGGCTTGTGTTTTTTGCTTATTTGTTTCGAGTTTTTTTTATCCTCTAGTCATAACTCCGGTCATCTGAAGAAGTGGGCTGTGCCCACGAAAGCTCATGATACCATCTACATGTTTTGTGAGTCTGTAAAGTGCTACCAGACCATTTGCTTGATGTTTTTTTCTGTAACAGACTAACTCGGCTACCCCCTGAAGCTGATAAAAGTTGAATTTGCTACAGTAAGAAAGAAGCAAGATCCCCAAATATGAAAGGTACATAAATTACTAATGAATTCTATTATATGACAGTAGCAAACTAGAGGCTCCAACTGGGATCAGTGCCCATTGTGCTACTCCAATCAGCCACCACGATGAACTGTGGGCAGGATGTGTTATGTTGTGAACATGTGCAGCTTGGAGGCCAACGGCTCAGAACTAGTCTCCCTGTTTCATCTTGAAGCCTTGCAGTTTGACAAGCTTGTTTAGGTTTCGAAGGTCTAGGATCAGTCTCCATCACTGGATTTCTTTTGGATCAGAAAATATTGGGAGCAAACACCCTTCACTCTGTGCTGGGATGGAACTGGCTCTATGGCTCTCAATTGCAGAAGGTGGTTTATTTTTTCCTCAGAGAACACATACGAGAGAAGGGTTCCTGGGGGGGGGGGGGGGGGGGGGGGGGGACAGGGAGAGAGGATGGGTGGGCAGGATACATAGGAATGAAGTGGACTACCCATCCTTGATGATCTTTAGAACCCACTTGTCTGAGTAAATCAGCTGCCATGATAGAAAGAAGGGGTCTAGATGGTTGCCAAACTGGTGGGATGCTGAAGATATTTTTTTGACAGGAACTCAGGACTCCCTGGGCCTCAATCACACTTTTATTTGGCCAAAGACGTGAGAGGCAGCCCTTTGAGGAGTCGTACATCTGCACTTGGTAGGGGGCTTCCATTTAATTCATGGCTGTCACACTGTTGACAGGGAATGGAATGTGGTTGTCAGGCTGGCGGGGGAGACTGGTATTTCCCTGGTTGCCCCTTCAGCTCTAGTGTGTAAATGCTGAGAGAGCAGAGAGTTGCTTGAGAGTCCTGAAGGGAGCGTAGGGATTCATGCACATACACTGCAAATATGCTGGGGCTGTCAAAGGGTAGGTTCTTGATGGCAGTCTGTCCCCTCTTAGGGAGCCTGGAGAGGCACAGCCAGGATGCCCACCTCACGACTACAGCAGTTGCAATGTAATGGGCAGCGGTATTCGTGAAGTCCAATGAAACTTGTACAGTAGTAGGGGCCAAAGAGGTGTCCTTCAGATCTTTGAGCCCAAAGTTGCTCCTTTTTATCATCAGGAAAGTCTTGGCAGAGTTTGATTTTGGAATAATTGAGATAATTGTATTTGGCCATGAGAGCTTCAGAATTGGTAATCAGAACTGGAACATACCAAATATGACCAATCACTTTCAACCCATCATAAGCTTGGATCGAGGTTAAAGCAGATGTCCCTTTTCAAGCACGGCATTGACAATTTAGGAACTTGGAGGGGATAAGAAAAAAAATCCATGTCCTCTGTGGGAACGTCGTGTTTTCTGTCTGCCCACTTGAGGCTGGTGGAATGGATGCTGGGGTCTGCCATAGCACCCTGGCGGGGCCTCATTACCAGAGAGGGCTATTTTGGAGGATGAGGTCATCTGTGGGAAGTCTAGCAGTTTATCCTGCTGTTCTTTTATTTCTTCCAAAAGGAATCTGGAGGGAGTCTGCTGTCCTGTGAAACAACTCCTGAAAGCGTTTAAAGCCATCAGCTGACGTAAGGGGTGGAGCTGTGATAGTCTCACTGGAGAAGAGAAGGAGAAATGGAGTGGTGGTAAAACTTCCCTCAGTGGTTTTTCTTCCTCGCCCATTGTAGAGAGGGGCTCGGTCTCTGGTGGTCGAGACACCTTTGGAGGTGCCAAATGTGTATGTCTTCGGCTTCGCTCTATGGGAAGCTGAAGACATACACATTTCGCCCAAACTGTACTCTCTGCAGGGCCCATGGATTCCAGTATGGCCAACGTGAAGGGAATGGCATGTGGGATTGCATCCATGAGATCCATACCAGGGCCCTGGTCTGGTTGAGGGGATGTGTACAGGACTCATCCTGTGCTTGTCCCAAGCATGAGGGTGGAACAGAGTACTCTCCCTCCTCTTTCTTACTGGTAAGAGCAGTGCCATCCTCAGAGGGGAAGAGCTGAGAGTCTGGAGAAAGAGACAGAAGTGAACGGAGGTCGTATCTGAGTAGTAATGAGACAAGCAGTCCCTTGGGATACCTGAATTCCTGGGGAGGAAGGAGGAGCATCAGCAGATATATTGGTGCTTAGGGAATGGTCTCAAGCACTTGCAAGGTGCTGACAGTTTTGTCAGTGCTGGAACAGATATCAGTGCTGTGATACCCAACGTTGATCTAGCTGAGGTAGTTGACACTGTTCTTGAAGATTTCGTGCCGAGACACAGTGCTGACAGCTATAAGTCTGCCTACTTTAGGATCTTTAGACCTTCGCTTAGCTTCGGTACCAGAGGTATTTGGAGAGTCCTTGGGATTATGTCCCCTCTTTGCACATCTTAGATTAGTCTATACCACCCCCCACACATCCTGGTTAGTTATAAGTTATTTCATTTTTCCCAGAGTTCTGTTCATTGATGCTAAGCTACACCCCACAATAGCCTAACAGGGCATAAGCAGGTAAGAAACTTGTCAAACTCAAGGTTTCTTCACCGAACAGTACCTAGAAAGCTTGTATCCAAAACAAAAACAAAGGTACAGATCCAGTTAAGGAAATAGGATAAAATAACGGTTAAAGATTTTATAACTTGCAAAATCATCCTATAAATACTCTTAGCTGAAATGTGTAACTTTGGGAGAACTCCTTATGTATAAGATGAAGGCAACAGTGCTGCATAACACAACTGCCTGAAGACTGGTTTTGTAACTGAACTTTTCCCTGTATTACAGTATTATTGGGTTTTTGCTAGCAACCTGACTGATCTTGGCTATCTGGAAGTTTCAGAGGGGTAGCCATGTTAGTCTGTAACGGAAAAAGCTTAAAAAACAACGAATAGTCCTGCAGCACTGTAGAGACTAACAAAAAATGTAGCTGGTATCACGAGCTTTCATGGGCAAAACCCACTTCTTCAGATGAATCGGATTAAGGGGTCCAGGATACAACTATTTGTTGTTTTTTTATGTTTTTCCTGGCTATTTGGTCTCCTGACTATATTTCGTAATGAACCAAAGGATGGCCAAACAATTGACCATACAATTTATCAACAGGAGAATCAGGTCCAGTGTTTCACTGGCCATTCAGCAGGTGCATGTGGCTGTACTCTCAGATGCATCAGCAGAACTCAGTTTTAAACCTCACCTCAAGTTTCCAAGAACACTGTAAAGGTAGTGAGGAGTCCTGTGGCACCTTATAGACTAACCAAAGTGTTAGTCTATAGCCAACACTTCTGTGGCACCTTATAGACTAACCGGACTCCTCACCGCCTTTGCAGATTCAGACTAACACGGCTACCCCTCTGATACAAGAACACTGTGTAATCAAAACCAAGGACCTATCTTAGCCAAAAAGCCACTCATGTCTAACCAATTCCTCCTCTTACTCTCCTCCAGCGTCATTTGCATGCCGGAGTAGACAGGAGCAGATATTATTTATTACAAAGGGCTTTTGAACTTGAAAGATGGTCTAATTTCTGGATCTAAGCTTGGAAAGCAACACTGGATACTCACATGCAAGTGTAAACTTTCTTTGCTGTGTCATGATTATTGCGAATGTGTCTGCGCAGACTGCTGAAGTCGTTGAACGAATGCTCACACTGCCGACAGGGATATCTCTTCACGGACTAGCAGAGGAAGAGAGACATCTTTTAACCACAGAAGACAGCTAGTGCCTTTTGTCTGCTTGACTCTAATGAAGGGAAGAATAGCAAGGGAGCAGCACTGTGCTTACATCCAGAGAGAAGCCCCTTTAACAGAGATACCTCAAAAAACAAACAATTTCAAGATTGTGGGGATCCCCAAGTTAGTCAGCCTGACAGTGGTCTGTCCTCACTGATCTCCCCTTTAAACAGGCAAAGATCAGAAGCAGCTCAAGAACAACCTTGATCTTTGTTTTTATTAATTACTCCTGAATACCAATCTCTCTCTCTCTTTGCTTCTTGGTGGTAAGAAGAGAGAGCTTCATGCTCCTGGGGGGGGAGGGTGGGGGGTGGATCTGGATTATAGTTTCCTCCTTAACAGAAGATGGCCCCTACTGCTGAAGGAGGAAGATCTTGTGTAATTAGACGACCTGAAGGGATAGAAGACCATCATCTGCAAGTCCAAACAGCCACCTTGGCGTCAAGAGAAGCAGCATTGGCAAGACTCAAATCCACCTACCCTTTCTCTTCTCCCAAGAGCAGGCCCATGGTAGCATTAGCATCATACAGTGAGCCATTAATAACCTCCAAATCCCCCTACACATTTATTTTTTACCTGGCATCCTCCACGGTGTAAACCGCAGCATATCATCTGCATTTAGCAGTTACATCTCATCACATACATGCATGTGCTCATTTCTAAAAAACAACCGTCCCCACCAATAATCTTCAATACTTAATGAGAACTCCCATCCCCCACCACTCCCATTTTCCTCCTTTTATTTCTGAAATGGGACAATCCAGACTTCAATGGCTGCTGATCAGAGCTCCAATTACGGGTATCGAGAGTTTGGCTGTGCAAGAAAACCTGGCCTATGTTTTGTCAATGAGCCAGTGCTAGCCCCAAAAAGCCTATTCTGAGCCCAATCTGCAAAACCATATGTCAGTGAGACACAAGATTTTAGGTACCCACAAATCAGAAAATTCAGATTTATGGTTCCTATAGCAACCTCACCTCTGCACTTTGCACAAATTCCTCACAACAGCCTCTCTTAGCGTGAGATCCTAACAGCAGACAATTCCCACTACTATATAGCAAATAATAAAGGATGTGGAAGTGCATTTTTCCCTTCATCTTTAAATGGATGTATGGATGGAGGCCTGTTTTCACCTAAACTACAATGTCCTTTCAATTACTTTTACTCATATTGCTATCTGTGTTATGCTGAGTTGGTTAGCAGAGTGGAACTGCTATTTTCACAGCCAGATCACAGTACAAAGCAAAGCGTATTGGTGGCTGCGGAGGGAACCAGCAAGCACAATCCAACAGCCATCAGTACAAAGAATGGAATCCCAGGTAGCGTTGCAGTCATTACCATGACTGGAACAGATACCGCTCTCCAGTCACTTGCATGCAGAAAAGGAACCTGGATGTGACATGCATTGAGGGAAGGAGCTGAGGAAAGGTGACATGCCAAAGAATAGATCGTGCCATTCAAGACGACCCGATATGCTTGCAGCAGGTCAAATCAAGGTCTTTTTTCTGGCTGTGCTGTCACTCCAACAGGGCTGGCGAACAGCTATTGGGTTTCTATTTGATTGCAATATTAATGACTGGTAGTTCTATTGCCAAAAGCTCATAAACAGGAAGAAACATGCCTGAAAGGTTTCATTTGGCTCCTTACCTTTCCATGGCTTTTCTTCATATGGGACACATAGTTTTCCCGATCAGGGTTCCACTGAGAACACTCCCTACAAGTCCAACCAGCACTTTTCACGTTGAGTTTTGATTCTGAGTTGTCTTCCACTCTTGTGTCCTTCCTTGGCGAAGAGGTATGGGAAGTACCATTGGCTACCGACAACTCCTTTGGTGGTATAACAACTTGGCTGCTAGATGTTGTCTCAGGCTTCTGCCGAAGGTTAGAGACATCCTCAGGATTTGGGGGGACCCCATGAACAGCCTGATTAGCAATAAGGGAATAGAGCATCAGAATCAAACAGTTTAAATAACATAGCAATAAGGTACTCCTAAATCCTCACCAAGCTTCTGCCCTTGAAATAAGCTATAAAGTTCTGCCTGACAGAAGAGCTGTTTGAGAAGCACTGCTAATAATGTATGATATTGTATATTTGGCTCCCCATCTTGAGATCACAACATGCTTTATGAACATGAATTAATCCCCATTCCCCTGCTAGGTAGGTGAGTATTTCTACCATTTTTAAATACGAGGAAATTCAGGCACACAAGTGCAGTGACTAGAGCATAGAGCCAGTAAAAGAACCCAGATCTCATAACTCCCAATCTTGTGCCTTAATCATTCAAAGGCATGAAAGGTCTTCAAAAAAAATTGATTCCATTGTCTAATCAGCAAGCAGGACATATCATGAAAGGTTGACTCTCTGATTAATTCCCTTATTCCGTACAAAGAATCAAACCAGGCAGCTGCTGTAACTTCTGGATTGATAACTAGGGCCCTGTCTTGATGAGCAAAGAGAGTGCGATTTTCAATCATGTTAGTTCAATAAGACAACTTCACATGACTAAAAAGCCCACTTCAATTTAATTCAAAGTCTCAACTAAGGCACACACAGTCATTAATAAAAGACAACTGGTTAAAGCATGAGAATTAGAATCAGGAGGCCTAGATGCTATAGCAGGATCTGCCACAGACAAGACTCTTGGCTTGGAATTTTTCAAAGGGAGTTGGATACACTTTGAGACTTTCATGGGGTGGTTGAAAACAACAGCCTTATCCATTGTCATGCCTCAGTTTCCACAGCTGTTAAATGATGATACTAATAATTACCTGCGTCACAGGTGTACTTTAACCCAGTGTCTGCAAAACATATTCATTTTCAAATGAAAGGTGTAAGGGAAGAGCAAAGTATTACTCATGAATGTTTTACTCCATTGGGGAGTAAACCACCCATTAATTTGCCTTCCAAGACATGACTATAAACAAAATGAAGAAAAGGACTTCAAAAACTCTGGCAATGTTCTTTGTTATAAATAAAAGGTCCCGATTCACATTTCTCAATGGAACTTTATCTATAAAAGAGACTGTTACATGGAAAACAATGAGGTTTTCATGGCTATAAAACTGCTTCTGAACTTATTGGGATATTACAAATATTGGCATGTAAATTAAGAAATAGTAAAACAAAAATGCTTCTTTACAGATCATGTAGTCACTCTCTGATTCAGCTGTAAGACATCCTGTGGAGGGATAATTTCTTTACCAGTAATGTTATTTCTAGATAGCCATCTAAGATAGTGGTGATCAAATCTCATTTTTGTGATATAAACAGAATGCTGCTTTGAATTGATCAAAACCACCTGAATCAAAACTTTGTTCAATAGCTTCTTCATTAGTCAAAAATTTTCATTATAATTTTTCAAAAAAAGTTGACATTTTATTGATAAAAACCTTACATCTTTGGTTTTCAGTTGCTGACTTGTTTGTTTTTAGGTTTTTTTTTAAATTAAAAAAACAAAAAAATTGAACACGATTTTTTTTTTTAAATTCAAACTTATTGCAGAAAGATTTTCATCCAGCTCTTACAGCTGCCTTGATAAGGAAGGAATGAACAACCCCTACAGCATGAACAACATAGAACAGCTTGCCAGGTGTAGTATGAGGCTTGGGATTTGGCACTTGACATGATGAACTAATACAAACAAAATGTGATGAACCAAATCCCTTCTTTTTATGTAATGTCTATTCATGTAATGTACAAGGAAAATAACCACAGAAAATATAAAATACTGCTAGAAATAGAAATGTTTCTAAATAGAATGTATTTCACATTTTTAAGTCTGTCCGCATACAAATCTTTAAAAGCCTCCTCCTTAGTAACATGAAGTATTTAAACACTTACACTTTTCTTTGCTTCAATATAAAACTGCCAACCAACCCCAAGTTTTTATTTTTTTTTAAATTAACTTGTCTCAATAGATAGAAAAAACAATAAAATGGGTACTTAGCTAGCCGCTTAATTACTAAATGTACCAAAAAATGTCAGTGCTGTAAAAAGAAGTTACTGATCTTATCTGGTAACTGGAGTTCTTTGAGAGGCTGGGTTAAGACATGCAGAGGCACTAAACTATGTCAAGTGTGAGAGGGCCCCTTAGCATCATCGAAAATGTGTATTAGTCTAACAGAAGGGACAACGAAAACAGAAATAATAAAGTTTTATATTTCCATATATACTGGTACACAGGGGAGGATGCAACTAAAAACTAGTAATATGTTTGTATTTAGAGGCCCAGCATAATCTGAGGCCTAAACCGTGGGAGTCGGCATGCCTTCCATGCATCTGAGACAGGAAAATATTTGCTTGCAGTGTGTTAATCTATACCCGTGCTCCTCTCCTCATGTTGGACCGAGGGCAGAAAGGGCAATGTGGGCCAAGAGCCAGGAAGTTCTCTCTCTAGCATAAGTGTACAGCATCTGAAGCAGAAAGGAGGGCAGGTAGTAGAATACAGATCATGAGCACAGAACTCCAGTTCCTGTAAATGGTAAGTAATGCCACTACTGTAAGTGCCCGTCCCCATGTGTATTCCACTGTGGGTGACCGACAAGCTGTCCACACTGAGAAGGCTGTGAGGACCTACACAGTATTGAGGATTCAAGGGCCACCTATTGAAAGGATACACCAGCTGCAAAGGCTTGCATAATGTCTTGTAAAAGCATGTATACAGCTCCATATTGCTGCTTTCCAGATGTCAGTGAGTAGCACTTCATGAAGTGAGGCTACAAAAGCTGCTCTGATTCTGGTAGAGTGGGCCCTCATGCCTTGAGGGGGACAGGATAAGCTAAGTGATAGCACAGAACAATAGCTTGAAATCCACTTGGAAAATCTCTAAGAGGTCCTGTTTCTTCATTCATTCTGCCAATCCAGGCAATTTCTTAAATGATTTTTTTAATGTAATGTTAATGCCCAGCACAAACTCAGAGTCTCTTCTCCTTCCTTTCCTGTGACTTGGGCAAAGAGGTCTGTTGTCTGATTTAGATGAAAGGCTGAAGAATTTTGATGGCATAGATCACATTAGTGAATGTGCAGTTAAATGAGCCTCTGATTTGGTGGCTGGTGTGGTTGGGTCCAGTGATGAAATTACTTGTGTAGATGTGTGGGCAGAGTTGGCACCAGGGCTGATTGCAGGGATGGGTTCCTGGATGATTATGATGGAGGAGTGTTGCATGGTTACTGGAAAGAATTTGTTTGAGGTTAGGGGGTTGTCTGTAGAGACTGTCCAATTTGGTTCTACTAGACTATAAAAGTAATGGTTTGGACAGTTAATTAATGCAAGTTAAGATCCCATGTGGGAGCGCTAATGTGACTGTAGTAAGGCAGCTGCCCCATTCTGGCCAGGAAGGGGTTAAAGCATGCTGGAGGGAGCCTGCACAGAGCCCTGACCCATCAGGGAGAGGCTTTTAAGAAGCCAGCGAGGGGGCAGCGTGCTGGGGCAGCACTGTATACAAGAAACTGCTCAGCAGAGAGAAGAGTTGGAGGGTGCAGGACTGGTTCTGGAACTGGACACGATGACCTCTCGAGGTACCTTCCAGTTCCCGTATTCTATGATTCTATGACAAAAATCAGGAGAGCAGTAAATAATGAAGAGGACAGATCACTTATTCAGAGTGATCTGAATCACTTTGTAACCTGGGCACAAGCAAACAAGATGCATTGTAATACGGCTAAATATAAATGTATACATCTAGGAGCAACGAACAGGCCTTATTTACAGGATGGGAAGTAGTGACTCAGGCCTTGTGGTGGATAATTAGTTGAACTCATGCCCCCAGTGTGACATGGTGCCCAAATAGCTAACCTGGATGGATAGACAGGGGAGGGGGAGGAAGAGAGGTATGGAGGTGTGATTTCCAATGAAAGTGTACTACCGATTCAGGATGCTGTATGTGTGGATCCTATAATCCCTCAAAGTCAATATAAATTTAAGGAAGACTTCAAAGCACAGTTTAAAAACAGTCCTGGGGAAGGGTGCCTCATCTTAGGGGGTCATGGCAGGGCCTAGAGGATCCAGAACCTTCTATCTGGGATGACATCTCTTAGACGAGGTTTTGACAGTCCTTCCCCATGTCACATTTTCCCGAAGAGGAAAATGTGGGGTCCCGTTCCACTGGCTTGTGCTGCCAGTACCATCTCTATGGAAATGCATCTGGTAGAAAGAACATCCCTCATAGCATTCATGAACCAACGGTTTGAGAATCTAGCATGTAAGGACCAGGACCAGGACCAGGACCACTAGGAGGCAATGCTCTGGATCTAGAAGGATGACTATACTCTCTGAAGTACAGTCATCAATGTGAAGAGTCTTCTCCCTGTTTACTTGCAGCTGGCATGGAAAGGCCCTTGGAACTCAGTGTTTGCTTATATGGGGACAGTATGTGGGACAGAGGGAGCATGCGGATCTCAGATATCCAGGCCCTGGCTTCTCTCGCTCCTTGGTCAGTACCAATGGTTCTGCTCCTGTCAACAATGTCAATGCAGAGGCATCCTTACTCTTCGGAGTCCATGTTATTACCATGACCCCTACAGGCTCTTCAGCCTCCCAGAACCGGGTGTGAAAGGGTTGGGTAAACAGTCCTTCTCAGAGTGAGATCTCTAGGCTTCTGAAAGTGCTCCCCACCCTTATTGTACACCCAGGAACAGTCTTAGTGCTACTTTTCCGTGCCCCTGTATTAGATGTGGGAGAGCTAGGCTTTGCCCCAAATGCAAGGTGGGGTTTACTTGAACTGAAGCCTCATAGTATTCTCTATTAGAGGTCTTCTACATCTGAACGCCTGTGGATTGGGAAAGGAGTGGGAGATATGGCTTTCAGGAGACGTATGAGCTTCTCCAAGATAGAAGAGGCTTATCTGAAGGTAGCAATTTACTGAGAAGAACTGGGGGCAGGAGATGCCCTTCTAGAAGGTCAGATTCCTGGGCATAATCTGCATCCCACACCCAGGGAGGGAGGGAATGGAAGCAGGCAGAAAGGAGTTGTTCCAAATGCTAACCAACCAAAATAACTAATAAAAGATTTTGTTTTACAATATTTACAGGTTCGAAGGTGGCTGAACAGTTCTGTGGACACGAAGGTTTCATCTGAGATCATGGTGTGGCAGAAAGGAACTGGAGAGGCAATCAGGCCCTACTTAGTCCTGAGTATGAGGAGGAAAAGTGCACAGGTGTAGACCAAGACAAATCTCACCAACAAAGCAAAAATTTGCAGTTTCAGGTTCACAAAGCACACATGTACTCTCACACTAGAATATACAGAGGCCAGTATTTGAAGGAGTACTGTGTCCAATTCTGGGAGCCGCACTTTAGGACAGATGTGGACAAAATGGAGAGTCCCGAGGAAAGCAACAAAAAGGATGATGGGTTTAGAAAACCTCACCTATAAGGAAAAGTCTTTAAAAAAGGGTATGTTTAGGGGAAAAGAAGGGGGGGGGGGGATTAGCCTTCAAATAAGTGAAAGACTGTTATAAAGAGGATGATAATCAATTGTTCAGTACATCCACTGCAGGTAGGGCAGGTTGTAATGGGCTTAATCTGCAGCAATGGAGATTTGAGATAGATAGTAGGAAAAAATTCTAATTCTAAGGATAGGCAAACACTAGAACAGGGAGGTTCAAGGGAGGTTGCGTGATCCCCATCCTGGAGGTTTTAAAGAACAAGTTGAACAGACACCTGTCAGGGATGGTCTACTTTTAATTGTTCCTGCTCAGCACAGGGGATTGGACTTGATGATCCCTCAAGTTCCCTTCTGAGCCCACATTTCTATGATTATAGAACATCTCTACTATGAAATGTACTAGTGTGACCCAAACTTGTACAGAGAAATGTTACTTTACTCCACCATGCAAAAATTGCAAACATAAAACAAAACTCCACCACTTCTTCTAGCTCCTGCCCTCTGAGTCATTTCTGCCTGTATACAGACACACACAAAAACAGGGCTCTATGCTGTCAGTAAAGTCAGATTCAGCTACCTACCTTGACATGCTGCATTAACTGCTGTTTCTGCATATACACTAATTGACACTGCGGACACTTAAATACTCCCACCAACAGCTTGTTGGCATTCTGCTGGAAGTGCTCTTGGAGCAGCTTCTTCTTGTTAAAGACAGTCTCACAAGAACATTTGTAGATAACCCTGGAACAATTTTAAAAAAATAAAATTCATGCTCAGTTTAACAACTAGTTTGAAAAGACCCTAGGCAGAAGAAATCTCAGATTCAATCTTGGAAAGGAAAGCTATCCATCAGAGAATGATGTTCTCTCAACGAGCTGCCTGCACATACCCATGTGTTCTGCTTATACCCTCAACAAGCAGCAGAGGCCCCAGAACTATTTCAAGTCATTTGTTGGAAGGGCTGAATGCATCAGGCATATTAGGTGTTCTAAAAGGAGGACCCATTAATCCCTGTCTGGATTCGGAGGGGAACCATGGATGTACAGAGGGAATTTATTCAGAGAACATGTTATTTCCCACCAATCTGATTCCCACACCCCCAAGCTCTTACAGCCATGGCTAGAGGGGAAGGAGAGGCTGCAGAGTGAACAACAGAGGAGAGTTTCTCCTGCTTTTGTAGGCAATGGCACCCCCATCATCCAGATGCCAAAGGAGCCAGCTATAGTGCGAACTCCTTGCCACTAAATACCACTCTTGTTCATGGGCAGGCAGGAGGTCATAGTTGAGAGTCCCTTGCTGGAGCTGCTCACTCTCTCCCTATCTCTCCACCCCCAATCTAAAAAGGCTCTGAGTTCAGGGCAGGAAACTTTGGCTTGGCAGAGCCTGAGTTCCCAGCTAACAGCAAAAGCAGCAGCTTTATCCTCCTCTTCCTCCTCCGAGCGTGACAGGTAAAGGAAGGAGAAGAGGAGGAGGAGATGTGGAAGTGGGAGAGAACGTCAGTTCCAGAGTCATCCAGTGGCTAACAAAGTCTGCACAAAACATCCAGCAAACCGCAAAGTGAGCGAATGCTTCCAAACCTCAGGGCACTTACTGAGTAGTCTTGTGAGGCTCTTCTGGATGCTGGCTAGTAATATGAGCAGTGGTGCTATCTGCAGATTTGAAGGCCATTGGACAGAAAGAACATTTGTGGAAGACTTCGCAGTGTTTCTCGTGAATGTGCACTTTCAGCATAGCTAGCGACATAAAGACAACGCCACAGTGGATACACCTGGAAGGCAGAGGGGGAAAATAAATCTGCATTACAAACACCAGGCATCTCTTCTCTGCAACTTCAAAGGGAAACACAAGAGTGAAGAGTGGAGGGCACCCGGATACGGTGTCAGCTCTCCATAGGACCTCTTCAGTAGTGGTCTCCAGTAAGGGGTAGTAAGCAGAAAGTCAATGGAATTCATGAATCATACAATGCTGTGGAATGTCCATCATTTGTGAGAAAGAAATAATGCAAAAGGGGCTTAGAGAACCTAAGAATACAGGCAGGGAAGAACAAAATGTGATTCAGCTTAGAAAAATGCAACTAATAAATCTGGAGAAAATGATCCAAATCACAGCTTGTCACAAGAAACCTAGGAGAGTAAAACAGCAAACACCACTACAATGCAGCTCAATCTGGCAGCAATAAAAGCTATTTTGGTTTTCAGTTGGGATATCATATGTCCCCACCTATACAGCTCTGAAGAGACTGTCTCTCTAGTATTGCACCAGGCACTTCAGTATCAGAGACATGGACACAAACTGGGGGAGAAAGAAACAACAATACTGAAGAGGTTGAAATGACTGGGTAGGCATAGGTCTGCTGGAAAAAGAGCAAAGATCAGCCTCCAGGGACAGTACACCCAGCCCACCTGTCTGCATCTGACTTTCTTCACCACTAAGGCTATGGCTATAGGACGACGCTTACGCTGGCGCAGCTGCATCCACACAGCTTTGCCAATAGTACCAGGCACGAACAACTATGTGTGACAACCATAGGGCTTGTCTACACTTACAACACTATCCGGGTGCAGCGGCTCTGCTGTAGCACTTAGCGAAGAGGCTACCTACACCAATGAGGAGTCTCTCTTATTGGCATAGATAAGCCACCTCCCGGAGAGGGGGGTAGCTATGTCAGTGGGAGAAGCCCTGCCAGCGACACAGCACTGTTCACACTGGGCGTTCGGTCAGTATGAGTCGGTCGCTCAGGGGTGTGGAAACTGACCTAAGTTGGAAGCGCGGATCAAGCCTAACACTGTCACTGGAATGCCAGCCTCCAGCAGCCTCTCCTAACTCCCACCACCTCAAATAAGCCAGGCTATGACACCATCTCATCTGTTGTTCTGCACTGCTCTGGAAACCGCATCCACTCAGGTTTGGTGTCAGGTATGTTATGTGTAGACCCTGACCCTAACAGTGGTTGTGTGTATGTATTTCCCAGGTTTCTTCATTTTAGAAAAGATCTCTAACATCAGCAGGAAATAGGATCTTCACAGCACTGACCAGCCACTCAAGAGCTTGTGAAAATAGCTCTCTCAAAGCTCCTCCTCTGCAGTACACAAGAATGCTGCTCAAGTAGATACAAGCAGCCAGTGTGCTGTGACCACTGCTTTTCATGCTCGATAGTCTTGGCTCGTTGTTTCCCCGTCCTCCTTATCTGCTTGTTGTCTCCATCTGTCGTCTCATCCTGTTTTTGGATTTTTAGCTCCTTGGTGTAGGAATCCTCTTTTGTTCTGGTCTGACGTGTACAATGCCTAGCGCAGTTGCATCCTTGGTTTATGATTGAGGTTCTTAGCTGCTAATTTAAAAATCCCTTGTAGTGGGCCTCAACATCAAAGAAGAGGTAGGGATTCGCACAGACCTTACAGCAACAATGGTGAGCACACTGCTCCCCTGTACTTTCACAAAAATCCTGTCCTTTCTAAAAGGAGCTGCTTTGTCAAAGATCTTCCTCTAGGACACAACACAAATGATGCTCCCGTACAAAATCCCCTTCCCTGTGGTAAACATGGGACCAAGGGGATATTACCACAGAGCACCTACAAAAGGCACGTGCATTCAGGAAGCAATCCAAATGTCACACTGGAGAATGAAGGTAGGTGATGAAACGTTATTTGACAGCTCTCTGTTCCAGCTTTCCAGTTATGAGAGAAATAATTATTTGTTCTTTTTTGTTAATAAATTTGAAATTGTTACTAGTACCCTGTGAATTCTTGCAGCCCTGAAAACTACAACAGAATTCACCTCCTGCCTCAGAAGCGTGATTGAGAATCTCACATTTCATTGTAAAGTTTTTGGCCCTCCGGGTTGCAAAAGAAAAAAACCACAATCTCTCTCCTATTATCTTAATAGGCTTTTAACTTCAAAATTTAAAAGAGTAGCATATTTCTGAAAAATAGTGTGAACAGATAGTGCAAAATAAATTGAATTTAATATGAAAACAGCAGAGGAATGCAATGAATTACTATTTACTTTTATATTTAATTCAGTAAAAATCTTTATTTTATAAATTTATTGGCAGCAGTTACAGAATTTCCAGAGTGCTGTAGAATCTATGGACCCTCACAAAATTTAGATCCATCAGGCCACAGAGTACACGAGATGTTGTATACTGCAAGGCATGCTAAATTTCATAGAACGAGACTTTCTACTATATTCTTGCAATCCAAAGGGACTTGAAAACCATCAGATTTGTCTAGCTGAGAATTCGTCTAGCATTGGGGAGCTTGCAGCTGGCATGCAGATATGTGCCTGGTTTCTATGTGAACCACTCAACCCATATGAATGAAAGGAGGTAGAGAGGGGGCATGGCTGGGATACTGCTGCATCTGGCACTTTATGATCTGTCTGGTGCCACAGTTAGCTGTCTGAAGTATGAACGGCTCTTAGATTACTCTAACCTAATCCAGGAGTGGTACAGATATGCAAAAAGAATCTGGGTAGCAAAGAAAAACCCACACCGGCCTATGCCAGCCAATCTGTGCTACAGATTTCTGGTTTAGGACTAGGTGGGTCATTCCCAGAGTTCAGGCTTCATAAGGATGAAACAGCCCTGCAGCCTGAGTCAGCTGGCACAGGCCAACCATGGGTTTTTCTGTGTTGTGTAAACATACCTTCAGGAAGCTGTAATCAGCTCCTGGATACACATTTCATTGCACCAAATGGATCTTACAATCTTGCAAATATCTGTGTGGCACATATCTGAAAAACAAAATTTTTCAGCAGATTTGTGGAAGCTCTCTATTTTGGAGAATGTGGGTGTGATGTTAAATTCCCTAATTATAGAGATAGCCAGGTCTTATTGTTGAAAGCACATATCTTTCTAAATAGAAAGCTGACGGTAAAAAATAAATTTGAGCTTGAGTGGGACTGATGCCTACAGGTACAAAACTGGAAAGATCCCAGGGCCAATGTTTTCAAAAGTCGATTTATTTTCTTTTGAAGTGAGCTCAAATTCATTTCAGCACTCAAATGATTTCCAATAGCTTTGATTTACGGTCATCTTTGTCTCGTTACATATTTTTAAACCTGTTTTGCTACTTCAGAATGCTTTCCTTAGTTGAGTTGTGCGCACAATTATGAACCCAAATAAACACTCTATATCCATTTTTCAAACTGGTAGCAGGAAGTGATCTTTATGATATTAATATATTAAAAACAATCTTTTAATGAGATTCTAGATTCAGCTTTTGTAACCCCTCGCACCTCAATCTGCCTAATTTTCCTCTAACAGACCATGAAAAATCTGTCTTCTTTCCAAAGAGCTGACATGGGATTCCATTCTTCCTCATATTCCCAGACAGACCCTTTGAAGCAGCACAAACCTGTAGCCAACTTTGCGAGAGTAATGTAGGCAATTCTCCTTGACATGGGTTTGGAAATAGGCTGATCGGCACAACGTTCCACACTCTGGGCAGCAGTAGGGGGACTTGTGAGTATGGATTCTTTGATGAGCACAGTAGCAGCACTGGTTAGGCAGCATCATCTGGCACACTTGACAAGTCTGGAGAAAGAAAATAAAATCATTAACCATTTATTTTACACAATTTTTTTCTTAGGTGATCTAATTTAATCCTAGAATCATTGGGATTGGAAGGGAATTAAATGATACTAGGCAAAACCAGGGATCTCTCTACCGATGGAGATTCCACAGGCCCTTGGCCACTTCTTCCATTGTCAAACTCTTAAAAATTCTTCAAGAGTTAGAGACAATTACAGTGGGACCATCCATTCCAAAACCATGGCTTCTTGTGTCACTTAATTCCTCAAAACTTTCACCCATGAGACAGAAATGTTCTATATTTGGGAGTAAAAGAATTAATATTTCCCATTATAAAAATACCTTGCTTTTAAAGACACCTCTAATGCTGAAGTCGCTTGGGTAAAATGTTGGAATTTGGTAGAGAAATAGTGATCACAGAGAAATGCATTTGAATGTCTCTAGGAAAACTGCTCTAGACTTTGACAATTATGAGCCTTCAAAAATTACCTACCATACATGCTGTACAACGTGCAAGGTTTTCTTGCTAATCTTGTACAGCATGAAACTAACGAAGGAAAGAAAGTACACACATGCAAGAGTAACTGGGCCACACTTTGAAGGAGCCCCCTTTCCTCAGTTTCTGCAGATGTTATGGAGCCCAGCACTCCTGGCTGTGCAACTGGAAGAAATGAGCACTATTGTGTGTGTGTATTTAGAAGCACAGGTGTGCAGGGAAATTGTCAGGAGTTTGGTATGTACATTTTCTACACGAACATGGTTTCAATCTCAATAGCTCCAAAACGCCTCAACTCCAGGCTCCAGCAATCCCAACTCCTCTCATTTCCTCCAACAGACTCAAGGACAGATGACAATCTGCTCAGGAGAAGAGCAGGGAAATCCCTTAGCATGTGTACAGCTGTGGTAGATGTCTGCCATGCAGAGCTCTGCTATGTTATATTTAGCGGCTCTACATGCATATGCTCCACAGCTGTTTAAGATTCAAGGGTAGAAGACTCCTTCATAACATGCTTGGGAGTGTTCCGACCGAGTCCAGCTAAATTACTCTAGACCATTGAATTCTTTTTTACTAACCTTTTTTAAAAAAAGCCTTGGAAACGCCATGAAAGGGAAAAAAAGTGACATGAAACATTAAAAGGACACAAAGAAATTCTTATAAGTAGGCCTGGAAAAACTCTTTCAATAATTTCACTGTAATTTTGAAACACTGTTTATATTTTTACCAAGTTAAATTGTCAAAGTTAAGCAAAATTATTGGTTTTAAGCTTTTATTATTTTTATCAATTTAAATGTTCACTGTTGTGGGAAATTATGGGGAGGTGAGAATTTAATAAGTTAAAATGGACAGCTAACAGACAAATTGTCAACACGACTTGTCAAAATACATAGAATAATTTTCCCTAAATCAAAGCTCTCAAGTAGCATTTGTCTTACGTTGCATATCTGTAAATTACAATAATTAATGGAAATATTTTTGATTTGTGTGTGTAAAATGAAACTGACCTTTACAGACATTTACTAACAAAATCAAATGCTTCCAAGCCTAGTTATAAACCAGTACACAAGTTCTGGCTACACACACTGCCTTAATCCTGCCTCCTTACGGGGGTGTATGGCTCTGTATTTATAGTACCACAAGCTATTTCTACAATACAACATACAATTGTTTTTTCCTACATCCTTAGATACAATGCGCAACATTAGTTTTGTGTATGTCACAGTCCTTGAAAGTGATTTATGTGAAAAGTATATAGTAAACCACATTTACCTAGGGTACTACAGATTAACTATAAAGTGCAGCAATAGTGAAAATGAACTGGTGTATACAATCCACCTAAATTGATAGCTATGTTAGTATCATAATTATCTTGGATCGCTTACCAATGACAACACTTGTAGCCAATCCTATAATAAACTAAAGATTTATTAATTAGGAAAAAGTTATTTACACAGTTCAAATAGGTAAAATATATACACACAAATGAGTTACAGTAGGTTTCAAAAGGATATAAATGTTGCTGTAATATGCAAGTTCTAGGTCTTTTAGCACTAAGCTTGGAGACCCCTTGCTTATGCTTAGAAATACTGCACTCTCTGAACTCCAAGCAGCACAGGGATAATTTTTCTTGACAGGAATTTTTATCCCCTTCTCCCAGAGTTCGAGCGGAGGGGAATTTTTATCCCCTTCTCTCCACTGCCCGGGTTTGTGGGGGGCAATCAAAGTCTTTTGTCCACGGATGTTCCACAATGGCTTCTTTGATGTCACAGGCCTTCTATTGTTGTATAGGAGATGACCCCTCTTGTGGTAAACTAGTGTTTCATATTTACCAATGTTTTTCTTCTGGCAGTGTGGATTTACAGTTTTAGAGCAAACAACTTTTATAGTAACAAAGCAAACACTTCAACAACACCTGATGGCATAGAATACAGATTTATAAGTAAGATTAACTCATGCAGCAACTTAGAAGCATTAACACTAAATGCTGAGACCTGGCATGCCAGCATGTCCCTATATATTTAGAATATAGTTAGTGACAAAATTAAATACATGCAGCAGACAATAAAATAGATAATGTATCATATAAAAAGCTTACTTCAGAAAAAAGATATTAGACCATTACCATAATGAAATGAATGTAAAATTAACAGAATGAAAACTGTTACAAGTTGCTGCACAACCATATGTAAAGTTGTAAACAACTTCATTGTTATATCACTGTGATGGGTTGGATCACTGAAGTCCCCTGGGGACTGTCACCTGATGTGCTGGTCATACCACTGAGTCAGCCTACCTGTCCTCTGGATCACCCACCACCCTTTCCTGCTGGGCCAGAAGCTCCGTTTACCGCAGCTCTGTGCCTTTGCTGGGTTGAACAGATACTGAACCAGATCAGCTTGGGAAGTTTCAGCTACAGGGCCGTTAACAGTAACCAGGAGCCCAGGCCCGAAAAGGACCAAAACCCTAAATGAATCCATCTTACTCTGTTTAAAAATTTTACACAGAGAAAGTTCACAAGGTCAGCCCTACTTATCAATGAGAGATATGTACAGCGGTGGCTCCCCCTCGCCCAGGTAGCAATTATTTACACTGGACATGATCATAAACCTGTGTTATTAAGTATAAAATGTAGGACTTAAGCGATGGCAAGTGAAAACAGACAGATCAAAGTTACTAACTAAGCCAAAATAAACAAAACATGCCAATTAAGACTAATACACTAGTATTCCTTGCCCTTGTCCTTATTTTAGGTAAAGTGCTCAAGACAGTTGATTTTTTTCTTTGGCCAAGGTCTACAGCTTTGTGTGGCTTTAGAGTTCTTTGTTTTCAGATTTCTTCATGTGTGTCCTCTTTGGGTGGGGAGGCAATTTCAAAAGCTAGCTGAAGACACTGATTGTTGTACAGTCTTTAAATAGGTTTCCCACCCTAGGGAAAGTCTTTATTTTAATCTCATTCCCATGGAAAAATACCAGATTCAAGACGGATTCCAGCATGGTCACACATCATTCTAGGACTATCCATAGTTTGCGTATACAGGAAAAACAAAGCTACTCATAGGTCATTACCTTGAGCACCATTAAGATTGTAAGTATCAGGAATGGCTCTCCATACAAATTCTAAATCAATAAGCAGGTTTACATGTCATATTTCTAACGTCACAAAAAACAATACATGCACAGAAACAGAATGGACACATTCAGCAGCTCGTAACTATAAAGAACCATAGAATCATAGAATACTAGGACTGGAAGGGACCTCGAGAGGTCATTGAGTCCAGTCCCCTGCCCTCATGGGGCACCTGGTGCTGGCCACTGTCGGCAGACAGGATACTGGGCTAGATGGACCTTTGGTCTGACCCGGTACGGCCTTTCTTATGTTCTTAAAATACTATTTCACATGGTTTGTCTGGAAATGGGTGATGGATTACTTGTATTCCCTCCCTCTGGGGCATCTGGTATTGGCCACTGTTGGCAGACAGGATACTGGCCTAGATGGACCATTGGTCTGACCCAGTATGGCCGTTCTTATGGCAAAAGGAGGCAGATTTTTTAAAACACTTTGGAGGCCTTAACCATGCATCTGTAAAATATTCTTAAGAAGTTTTATCTAATGGAATTAATAGCACTGATAGTTAAAGCCTAACATTTTTCATTAGAAGACCCTTGCTTTTAGTTGTTCATACCCATAAGAAACAACTTATCAAGGGTGAAATTTTCTGTGCTTAGTCTCTGCCTCAGATTAATTTTTTTTAGGAAAGTGAGAAAAATGGCGCACCTGTTTTCAAGAATGTTAAAATTGACTGCCTTTCCCCTCCTGGCCCCCCAACTCCAGAACCTTCTGAATCTGACAATGAATTTGCAGTGGGCATATGGGTAGTCCTTAGGACTTCAGCAACATGTGGAGTACTTTGGTTCTGAGCCAATACAACAATTTTAAGCACAAGAGTGGACCCTCTGAATGGACTAACCACATGCTTAATTTTAAGCATATGGTATGTGCTTAAGTGGTTTGCTGGTTCAGTGCCTGAGCACTCTGCCCCTTTCAGGATTAAGTCCAAACTCACTATTTGCATTCGCATAGCAGAACTTGCTTCCTTACTACTCGGAATGTTCCAACTGAACTAGCCTGGCATGGTTGTCCCTCTTAAATATCAATAGGTCAATTGTTCCTGCTCATCAGCAAAAATGGTCTTTGACTTGCGAGAGAGCGCACTGGAATGGAAGCCATGTCATCAAGAGGGCCTTCTGTCAGAGGTTTGGAACAGAAACAGAACACAGGGCTGCTTTATTACACACCTAAGTCTGATCCACACGGTCACAATACCTCTCGGAATAAATAGGCCAGATCTACATGCTTAGCTGTGGGGAGATGGTATCCTGTCTCCGACAGTGCATGGCACCAGATGCTTCAAAAGAAAGTGCAAAACCCTTGACGTCGTCAACGATGCAATAACTCCCCCAAAGATTACTCAACTCTTCTGTCAGAAATTAGCTTATGCACTAGCTTTGTCTTCAGTCGTTTTTTATTATTTATTGTAACTGAGTGCTCTCATCAATATAACTACCTACACCATTTTTTAACCTCAATTTATGGCAGTGAGTTTCATGGGCTAATTGTGTGTTCTGTTAATATTGGTAAAATAGTTTTTAAAATCTGCTGCCTTTCAGTCTCATTAAATATCCCCTTACAAAGTTATACTTACATAGATCCTAATATCTAAAGGACCCATACATAATAAAAGTCATAGTATTTCACCTAATAATTCCAGCATCAAGCCCAACAAGTATTTGTGCTTGAACTTCAGTATATCTTTTAAAAAGACAACCAAGTGAAGAATTTAGAAATTTAAAGACTTAAGAGAAGAATTTACCAATAATTTAAGTTCTTCCAATAAGTTATTATACACTACATTGTCCACACGAGACTTTTTACTGAGTTAACAAACTGCCAATTGCTTACAGATGATAGTGTGGACACTCCTCAAACATTAGTATTTTACACTCGGAAGTGGACAGCATGCAACTTACAACTATTTTAGCTGGGGTAATGGGTGATTTTTTTAACTGAAATACTTGTACGTCATCTGATGTGGTCACAATCTCATCAGTACAAAGGTGCCTTGCTTGTATACAGCTGCTTCCCGAGTTACGACCACCTCCACTTACGACCATCCGCACTTACGACCAAAGTGGTCGTAAATGCGAATCCGAGTTACGAACGGTGATCTGCGCTTACAAACAGCGCGGTTGCCATGTAACTCTATAGGATCCAAGTTACGAACACTTCGACTTACGGACCAAATGTTGGTCCGTAACTTGTTCGTAACTCGGGGAGTGGCTGTAGTTTACGTCTCTTACCATATGGGAATCAGCATTTTTATACTGATATAACTGCATCTACACTAAGGGAATCCTGTCAATTTCACTTTCACTGTATTGGTACAGTTGAAGTAGCACAATACAATTTATGTGGAAACAAGGCATGGGGCATAGAACAAACGTTTATATCCTTGAACATACATTTGGCAGCAGGTGTTTATGCTAGCTTTTAAAGATGTATTATCCACTTTTAGTTAACTGGCAAACAAATTGGGTTAAAAAAGTCTAGTTTAGATAAGCCCACTGATTAAAACCATGGTGCCCAACATGCCAGCCACTAGTCACATGTGGCTATCTGACCAGTTGAGTGTGGCTAGTTCACTGACATTACTTGAAAGAAGGCAGAACGAGAGACTGTAACGACACCTAATACTACCTCATTATCACAGGGCTATCCATATGCTTTATGGAAATAGCCTTAAGACTATGAAGGGACAAGGTGGTGGGGCGCCCCAAAAGGCAAGTTGGCAGGTTTAGTGATATTTCCAGCACATCGAGAGATAGTCCCAACTCCCAAGAAGGTTCCTGTGACCAAACCTATCACCGTTTCCCTGATACTTTTATTAAACATAGCAATTGTTACCGTAAGCCATATAAATTCCTCAAACAGCTTTTCCCTTTATCAAAGCACTTACACACCCAGGACAGGTAATGAATTATTTCTTCTACCTTTCAGCATGAACTGAGTCCATCTTCATGCTTACTGATTTGATTAAGATTTTCATTGAAACCACAACAACCAGTAAGTATTCTAAACAAAATCATTTCCTTTTTCCTATCTTGGCCTTGAAACATGTCATTATCCTCAACTCTAGGGCACAATTAAAAAAATGGTCATTTTTCATTAATCCAATTTTTTTTGCCATTCCTCTTTTAAATGTTTGGTACCAGACTTCTGAATTCCTGTTTACTCAGGGATATTTGTGTGTCAATCTTGCTATTTCTTTCAGAGATTTTAGCTGCTTTGTCAGCCACTTTGTTACCAGTTATCCTGATATGTGCTGGGATCTAAGCTAATGCTTTATGTATCCCCATACGTACAAATCAGAAATATGATTTCATTGATTAAAACACTATTATTTACAAATACGCCTTTTTATTGCCATATGATCTAGGGATGTTAAGAAGCGGGTATTTCACTAATCGGGTAGTCAGCAGAATTTTTATTGACTACATGATTAGTCGATAAGGGAAGGCACTCAGTGTCAACTTGCATCGGGTGTGGGAGCTACCCCTGCCGTGACTCTGCAGTTTAAATGTAAGAGCTGCGCGGGCAGGCAGCCCAGCTCCTACTACGTTTTTTACTGCAGAGCCACAGCAGGGGTAGCTCTTGGACCTGGACTGAGCCAAGCTTACTGGGACCCTCTGCAGACGGGGGCAGGGGTTGCTTCTGATAGAGGCAGCAGTTCGGGGGGAGGCAGGCAGCACTGTGGTGACAGTGCTGGGGGGAACCGGCTCTTAAGCCGGCTCGCCCCCAGCACCTGCTCTCCCCCACCTTGCTGCCTCTGATACAGACCAAGGCAGCAGGGGAGAGGAAATGTGAGTAGTCGACTCGACTGACAGATAAAAGCCTAGGCTCATCGGTTAGTCAACTACTCACTTACATCCCTAATATGATCTGATATAGAGTCTGAAAAAATGACCGCCGCTGCAGTTTAACACTAGCATTACAAGCATAAAACACTAGCTCAGCCGTCATGACGGCCACAATAATGGATATTCTTCCACATGCATTAATTCCAAATTCTGGTATAAAATAAACTATCTTCACTCTTCCTATTTTTCCATTTTTTGGACTCCCCTATGTATTTTCAAAAACAACTCCACTTTTCACATAGTGGCAAACTTCAGTTTTTATACCTATAATCTTTTACACTCTTAAGTTTATAAAATAATTGTAAAGCCACATTTGGACTGGTGACTTTCCATCCATAACTTGTTTCCCCATGACTAAGTTTTGAGTTTAGCTTTTCCTTGTCTTTCAGTTCAGACATCCACATTTTAAATCAAATGGGGGAGGGATAGCTCAGTGGTTTGAGCATTGGCCTGCTAAACCCAGGGTTGTGAGTTCAATCCTTGCGGAGGCCACTTAGGGCTTTGGGCAAAAATTTGTCAGGGATGGTACTTGGTCCTGCTGTGAAGGCAGGGGACTGGACTCGATGACCTTTCAAGGTCCCTTCCAGTTCTAGGAGATAGAACTCTGCATTCTAAAATTAATGGAGATTGCCTAACACTAGGTACTTAAGAATCCCCAATCAAAACTCATACATTTGGGTGGTAGTTTCATTACTGTGATTCCCTTTAATTTTGGCCCAGAAAGTAAGGTCTAGAAGTTTTACTCACAGTGTAATTGGCATTTCACTAGAATATCTGTGTAGCATGCCCATAGATGTTGTAATAAATGCACCACACACTGCTTTTAGTGCCTGGAATGTACTAAATCTAATTTTGCAAGTTTTTTTATTTTTATGCTGACCTAAAACTTACCAGTCTTTGTTGATAACTAAGGCACTCTCCCTCTAAACCACCTGCAGGGTTTTCTTATTAGCTCCCCAATTAGTCTGACCAATACTTTAAAGCATGCTGATCCTCCTTTTGCATTTATCCTTAACACAGAGTCTGTATGATCTTTTGAAAGTAACTGAATATTAAATATTACCCCGAGGGATTTAAATCTTAACTGTATCTAGTTATACTTCATACAGAGACAGTGTACTCTCCTTTGTAGCTTTCCTTTTTGTAAAGATCAATCCTTTGGTTTTAGCAGTGAGGACTTGACACCTCGTGCATTTTCCGAGCCTGAAATTTCTTGTAATGCTTTGTTGATTCTCCTTTCAAACTCCTCAGGTGTTCCTGCTTCTAACCCACAGAGCATGATCATATGCAAATAGGGTGACACCTGCACCAGCATTTTGTATGTACAATACTATCATCATATTAAATAATGTAGGGCACATGACATAACATATCCAATTCTAAGATGTAAGGTCCATTTACTTGAAGAATAGATGGATTAGAGAATTTTCTCTCATCAGCAGTTTGCCTTCTTTGTACAATATACCCTCCTTCACAACATGTTATATGTTCTCCAATATCGTGAAACCTTTGTTTCACACACTACTTTTTACTTTAGTTTTCAGTTAAACAATATGACTAATGTTTCCTCTTCCTCTCCTAAAGCCAGGTTGAACCTTATGCCATTGATTTCCAAATAGGCAAAGAGTCTTTCATTCATAATTCTCTCTGTAATTGTACTGAGACTTAGCATAGTGACAACTGGTCTATAGATATCCACTTTTGTGGACAATGTGCCTTATTTTCTTACTTACATACTACTGCATGTTTCCACCCTCCCAGTATCACTCCTTGTTTCCAGACAATATTATATAAATTCCAAAAGAACCAAACTTCTGTCAGGAAGATATCTAAACATTATCTACCTACCTATATGTTTTAGAGCAGTGGTCCCCAACGCGGTGCCCGCCGGGGCATTTATGTGCGCCCACCAAGTGACCAGGGTTGGCCCAAGCCATTCTCCTGGGGCGCATGCAGGGTGCCACCCCTGAGCACGTGGCGCATAAACGGCCCCGCCCCCAGGTGCACGGCAGCCCCAAAAGGCTGGAGACCACTGTTTTAGAGTGTGTTTGTCTATCTGTTCAAGAACTCCTCCTAAACAATAAAAGCTAGAGCCACCATATTTGATATGCAGCTTCCTCTAGAACCCAACATAAAGCAAGGTTGGGGTTTGGTGGAACCAAGACAACTTGTAGCCCCAGGAAAAGGACAGTTTTCCATAACATGCAAAGCGAGAGGCTGATGTTTGGAGAGATGCAATATGAGAGTGGCCACTGGGGGCAGCAAGCCCACAGGGGAGAGCTATCCCGCAGTGTGCACTAGGGACAGCCCGTACCACCAAGAC
>JANRFK010003836.1:4031014-4057874 GCA_030068395.1 Apalone spinifera | reverse complement strand
CATAAAAGGCTATTAGCCAGGGGATAAAATGGTATCCTTGGCCTCTGTTTGTCAAAGGCTGGAAAGGGATGGCAGAAGACAAGTCGCTTGATCATTGTCTTTGGTCCACCCTCTCTGGGGCACCTGGTGCTGGCCACTGTCGGCAGACAGGATACTGGGCTAGATGGACCTTTGGTCTGAAGTAGGACAGCTGTTCTTATGTAAGTGTCTCAGAGGAGTGCACTGCATACCAATACACTAAGATTTCACTGCTCTCTCTCACACTTCCCTCCATACCCCATCTCTGCAGAACGGGGGAGACAACAGAACAGGACACATTTCCCTGTCTTAGAAACAGAACATGGCTCCAAAACTTACCCAGCAACAGCCAGCGTGCGCGCACACGCACACACCCCCCCATCTGTGCCACACATGCTCAATCTGTCACACCGCAGGGTCTCTTTCACACACACACACACACACACACACAATTTCTCTCTGTAGCCCCCAGCTCCATCTCTTCTCCCAAGGTCCCATCACTTTGGGTGGGATGGCCATGACCACATACCAAAATTCATAAAGTGCCCCCCTGCAAAAATTATTGCCCACTCCTCCATGGGCAATAATTTTTGTCAAGGCCCAGGCACCATAGAAAATGCAAAAATACTAAGTAAATACTAAGTTTTGGGATCTGTTTGAAAGAATCTGGTGGTTGGAATTTAGCCTGCAGTATGCCTACTAACTTCCCTAAGCTAGACCAGTGTTAGGGTTTTTTGTTTCTTTAAGATCCCTTAGTAATTGCCCGCATTTTTAAAAATCTTCTAATTCATGTTATTGGCTATCAAGTTTCTTTTTCTATTTGTTTATATAGTTGCTGCTGTTACCCAGACATCCTCTTAATCAAACATGTTTAAAGCAAAGTTAACATTTTTTTGTAACTGAAGAATTGTGGCTATTAGGAAATCTAATAAGGTGTTCTTAAACAACTTCCTTTTTTGTTCACACTTCTATTTTTACTTTTTTGCTCCCACTCAGTTTATCATAACCTATTTTTATTTGAGACATAGGCCTTTTAAAGCATCAAGCATATATTTCACAGATTGGGAGTGTATTTGGCTTACAAAAAATAAATGTAACCAGGTCATGGTCAGTTGTACTTAGTCAACCACTAAATTCAGTGATTAATTTCCTTTATCCATCAGAAAAAGATCTACTATTGAATTACTCCATACTGGTTTTAATAATATGCCAATATAAAAAGTATATATAATTTCTAGAAAATTCTGTTCTGGTACTAAAAGGAAAAGTCTACCTTCTTTAACTATTCTTTATGCCGCATACTTTTATCCTGTACACTTTTACTTTGACCCCTATGTAAATTAAACACTCAGCCTTTCAAAATTTGTTCATATGGAGGTCTGCTCACGTCTGTGATGCTTATTTCTAAACCTTCTTTCCTGGGGATATTTTTATTTATATATACATAAAATAAATATGAAGAGACTGTTGTCAGATGCTTTTAAAAACTGAGAAGCTAACTATTTAGATGGAAATTTTCCATGCTGAGTGTCTACCTCTGGCTGAATATTTTTGGAAAACTTAGGACAAAACTGTTCAGCCACTTCTGAGAATGACGGTAGGAAAAATAGTTCATGTTAAATTCTGCTGGCTTTTTCTTTGAAAAGCACTCCTACCCCCATGCTTTGGAGGAATGGAGAACACTTTGTGAAAAACTAAAGTGTCAATCAGCAACCAGGGCTTGCTTGCTCGTCACTCTTCTGGCAGATGTTATGATTAAAGCCACAAGAAAATCACAGGCTGCAATTCTGTTGCAGAACCAATAGCTTTTAAACACAGTCTGCAACTTTTCATAGTGGCCACAAATGTGAGAGGTGTTTTACGACCTGACATTGGCCCACACCAAACTGCAACTTTAACAAACTGTGACCGTAACTTCTGAACCAAATAATCACTATTGTCTCACAACTTTCACTATATTATTTTTAACAGGTGAAACAAACAAACATTTGTTCAGAAGTTCAAAAGGAGAAATTGAGTAAAGACTAGGTTAAGATTCCTATGATAGAGTTGTACCTGATTGGTTTAAGAGTTTAGTGAACATCTATCCACCAATGTCATAAGCAAATAAAGACCCATTATCATTAGCATGTGATAAGCAGATCTAGCTACTAACTAAAAGACTATAAAAGTAAGACCATCAAGTTTCAGGTGAAGCATTCATTCAAGTATGCATTGGATTAGAGCCCAGTTGAGACTATGCGCAGCTACAGGATGCCCAGACTTGAAATCTTTTTCCTAAGGTTACAGCATTTGCAAATGAATTGCTTCCTGAAACGTATCAAGACGTACTTCCAAATGAACAGGATCCCTCTAGATCTGTCAGAAGCCTATGAAGATCCAGGTCGTAAATCTGACTGTTGTCAGAGACTAGGTCTGTGGTCAAAGGCAGTAGGGATGCTAAATCCTATGTAATTAGTTAACCAGTTAAACATTATGTTTTTTAAAAACTGGCTCGTCTTGCAGACCAGCTCCCGCCTGCCACCCCATGCTGCTGCCTTTGATACAGAGACAGCAGCACATGGTAGCAAGGGGGCCCCCGGGAGCTGGGGTCAGGAGCACACAGCCTGCCGGCTCCACCCGTGGGGACCATCCAAAAATCATGTAACTGCTAAGATTTGGTGCAGTTACATGATAATTAAATTATATCTAATATTCCTATTTTGCACACATCTTTTGCAACCCTTTCACTCACCTCCCCTGCCTCACCCACAACTATTCACTCCACAGAGCAGGGGAGTGGGAATTAGTCAAGTGAGGAGTCACATAGGAGCAGGATGGTGAGCAGTGCTCTGTTCACACTGTCAACATTTTCTTCACAACCCTTGAGGACCAGCCACTAGAAGGGATACAAGACTCTCTCTCCAAAGAGATTTAGGAAACAGTTGTGCAGACAGCACGAGAACGGTGGTAACAAGGATCCTTGGTTCTATTCCTAGATCTTAGAGGGGAGTATAGCCTAAGCTGCTATTGGCTTTATAGCTGCATTTAAAGTATACATTAATGCAGTGCTTTTTTTTGGTAAAAAAAAAGTGCTGGTACTGCATACCGGGCAGTACCCTCACAAAAAAAAAGCACTGCATTAATGTATTCAAAAGGCTGTCTGAAGGTGGGTATAAAGGAGTAGCTCCATTTTAAAGACGTACAGGTAAGTTCATATTTGTCATTCATTCTGAAACGCAGTTAGGTAAGTTTCATTCAATTAGGTCTTCTACATTACAGACCTTGATTCTACTTCTTACTGTATCAGAAGTTAAAAAAAAAACCCCAACACAATCACTCAAGAGTCTCACATTCTCGATCACCTCATCTGTAAGAGATTAAGGGAAACAATATTTGACTGCCTCCTGAGGTCAGGCTATGAAACATTCCTCTCTATAAGAAGGGCATAGATTTATCATCATCAGTGGTACAGGTGAGACCAGAAATCAGCCTCCTAGCCTAGGCCAAAGATGTTTTGTGAATGCCCCCACTACCACTCCAGTTGTCCGTCTGTCAGATGCATACAATGCAGGAGGGTTAAAGTGGAACATAAGCATTATGCTGCCCCATCTGCACAAAAGTGAATTTCACTCTAGAACTCAATGAGTTTTTCCCCTCTTTCAAAGACCTTTTTAAAAAAAAATACCAAGAGATTGAAATTCATTGCCAAAATGCCCTTTTCATTTCTCTGATATTCGCCCAGTTTGAAAAGTCATGACACAGATCTGGCAGCAATTTAAGATATTCATTTATAAGTAATTTCTGATACACATGACTAAAAGCTGCTAATTTGTACATGGTCAAGTTTGACATATTCCCTTACCAGTTCTGTATCAATAACTTGTTTTAAACAAACCCTCATTACTGCTTAATTGTCCATAATGCTTTTTTTTTGCTAAAGACAGATTTTAAAAAGCAGTTGAGCAGTGCAGTATCTGTAGAATCAGGGGGGTTTCCCCCTCCCTTACTTATTAGTTTCCCAGAGAAACAAAAGCCTCACTGAGCTTGAGTTGAAGATCAAAAATAAATATCACCTGTAAAACTTTTTCAGATGTAGGCTCTGTGGTTGTCAGGGTGTTTGCAAGTCAGGAAGTTAATGGCTAAAGGACAGTTCCCACTCTGAAAAGTAGCTGTGTAAAAGCCCCACTGGGCTTCCTGTCAATTGTCAAAATTATTCAGTATCACAAGAAAGATGATTTTATTAACTGCCAGTTCTGTAAAGTGCTTTGGAACAGTCAGTCTAGGTTCTTTCCTATTCACCCATCACCATCAGATTCCTGCAGGACACTTCCTGTATGTGGGACATGGTCTTCATTGATACACAACTGGAGTCAGAATCATTTAATGATATGATAGGCAATTAAGTAACCACAAAATGCCTTTTTAAACACAAAATCTCTTTAGAACCACAGGTCCTTCAGAAGGTACTGTTAAAATTAACATCATTCTGGCACTTGTCCACCACACACTAGTAGCCAGTAGCTGTATGCATGGAAAATTTGTATGAACTGTAGCAAAGTGACAGCAGAAAATAAAGAAATATGCTAACTATGAAGTGCAGAACCTGATGTATATAAAACATTGACAAAAGGCCTTCTCAACTTTATATAAAGTAGAGAACAAGATATGACAGCCTCAGAACGGCTCAGTAGAGAGGGACTAAAAAGTCGGATATTTCTGGAATGCATGCATGCATATTATATATATATATATATGAGTGAAAGCACTCATTGACAAGTGACACACAAATTATATTAAAAAGAGCACCAAAGTTGCAAAACAAAACCCCACTACCTCATACTACCTGTCATGGTTTGCTTTGATTCAAACCTGTGTCCACAGCAGAAAGTTGAAGACTTCTAGTCAGTTTTCTTAGCTCAATGCACATCCATTTGAAAGCATTCTGCCTTTTGCTCATTTTAAAAAAACAGGCCAAACTGGATTGGATATCTTTGACATACTTTGGACAACTTCTGACAGGCATTTGCATATACTTTGCCGTCACCCTTAAAACGCTTGATCTCCAATCCCAACTTTTAGTCATCCTATAAGATGGCATTATTCAGACTCTTCTCTCTCTCTTTTTCTCAACTCATCCAGGCTGTCCCCAAATCTTGCTGCTTCCAGAACAGTTAAGTGCCTTTTTTTTTGGTGGGCGGAGGGGGGGAGGGGAAAGAGGTTGGTCCACACAAATTGACTCATTTAGGCCTTCGCGATTTATCTGGCTGGTTTTTCCAAGATTGCCTATCACCGTAGTATTAGAGTATCTTCCACAAAGTAGTAGTGAAGTTAGTCGGTAACAGGAAAAACTTAAACAAATAGTCTAGTACCACCTTAAAGACTAACAAAACATGTAGATGGTATCATGAGCTTTCGTGGGCACAACCCACTTCTTCAGATGACAGGAGTGTAGAAGTCCAGATCCAAGAATAAATAAGGGGGAGGGGCGGGGAGAAGAGGTAAAAAAAATTGAGAAAAAAGGGGGACGGACGAAAAGAGGGGGGGAAAGCGTGAGACAACGAGTAGATAGACTAACTCGGCTATCCCGCTGAAGCTTAACAGGAAAAATTAACAGAAACAACAAAAGTCTAGTAGCACCTTAAAGACTAAATAGTTAAAAGAGGCTGATAACCAAACAATGAAGGTGCTAAGGGTTCTTAAGTCATTAACATGTGGAAGATAATGTGGGAGCCATCGGATATCCGGGTTCATACTATTTGCATAAGAATTAAAGTTGTGAATGAAGTTAAGTTCCAACTCTTCTCTGTGCATTTGTCTTGTGGAATTGGTCTGAAACAAAATGGCAACTTGGAGGAGATCCATTAATGAGTGTCCAGGCAGATTAAAGTTTTCTCCACCAGGTTTTTGTGTATTGCCCTTTCGGATATCTGATTAGTGATTATCTCATAGACACTAATTTCCCCCCCAACCCACCTTCTATTCTAAAATCTGATTTGTCAATTTTATGTGTGTTCACTTTTTTTGATTGTATCCCTTTGGTATATATGGTCATGCCAATTTTCTTCCACAATTTGATCTGAGGAAGTGGGTCTGGCCCACGAAAGCACATCACCTAATAAACCATCTTGTTAGTCTTTAAAGTGCTGCATAGTCCCGTCTTTTGATTAGTGTCCATTAATTCTTTCTGGCAATAATTAATCTCTACACTCCTGTCATCTGAAGTAGTGGGTTGTGCCCATGACAGCTCATGATACCATCTGCATGTTTAGTAGCACCTTAAAGTCCAACAAGACTGTGTGTTTAAGTTTTTCCACAAAGAAGTTAAGTGGTACGTATAGAAGAGTCTTGTGTTACTGCGCTTTTAGAAAAAATAAGCTATATGAGATGCAATTATGCTGCTGCACGATGGCTTTCTTGCAGCAAAAGTCAAACTGAAGTGAGGTGTATTGCATTTAGTTCTGAACATGGAGAGGGCAGAGTTAATTTTTTTTTTATTGTTTCCACACCTTCATGTGGCTCCTGTAAGGGTTCTCTCTCCTGCAGATAGGTGTCTTTCCTAAATTGGTAAGTTTCATTTTCCCAATTATGTGAAGCTATCATGCAAAGTTCATCACTATAGAAAAGGCAGCTCTAACTATCTGAGAGATCATCAATACCAAGCAGTATGGTAAAAATGAACTGAACTGTGTCCAGCGGGGAACCAGAGTGGGAGGCAGCGAAGTAGGATGTGTTCTTGGCAATCTACATTACTGAATACACAAATCTTTACATTCTGGACCAATTCAGCCAGCACTGCTAAGTACAGAAAATTGCAATAATGAAACCATCTTGATTGCTGTAATCCTTTCTGGCTTGACATCCACATCACTCTCCTACAAGAGCTTCTAAGACCAGGTCTACATCAGGAAAGGTCTGGCAGTAAAGCTACACCCAGCAAGCCTTTTAAGTGTAGACAGACTTTATACCAGCTTAAGAGTGTTTGTACAGGTAATGCGATTCAGTAACACTGTAAACTATACTGGCAAAGGCAAAAGGCACTTTTTCACCAAAAATCACTGCATCTGCAATCAGATTTTTGCAAGTACACAACTGTCACTACTCTCATTTCCCATTAAAAATAAATACCACAACCAACACTACAACACCAGCAAAATTACTAGTGTACAACCATCTTTTATGCATCGCTTTGGCCACATCTGCCTTGCTCTGTTTGAATCCTTTCATCAACTCCTTAATACCTCATGCATCTGACGAAGTGGGTCTTTGCCCACGAAAGCTTATGCTCCAACACTTCAGTTAGTCTATAAAGTGCCACAGGACTCCTCGCCGCTTTTACTATCTCATGTTCATGCAGAGGTTCATGTTCATGTTCATCCTCCTTTGGGTCCACCAATAAAGCACATTCAACTGTCACTCTGCACCTGCCAAGCCTGTTCTTGATTCTTTCCTTGACGCTGTTGAGGTGGCTGCTATATGGCTTCATAAGCCAAGTGCAGGTTGAATTCCACAGGATCATTACTGGCATTTCAATATTCCCAATGGTAATTTGCATGTCAGGAAAGAAAGTCCCTGCTTGCAGCTTTGGAACAGTCCTGTGTTCTTACAGATGTGTGCATCATGCACCTTCCCTGACCAGCCAAAACTGATGTCAGTGAAGTGTTCCTGGTGATGCCCTAACACTTTCATAACCCTTTATGTTGATGTACTGCGGGGCAAGACGAGCTGGTGCCAAAATAGGAATGTGCATGTTATCTTTCACAACACCACAGTGTGGGAAACCCACTGTCACAAATCCATCCATCTGGCACATTGCCAAGAGTCAGTCGCACATAGCAGAAGATGACTAACAGCTCTGCACATGTGCATGACAACCACTACCACACTGGCTGTTCCAACTCCAAAAGTGATTTTCCACTGATGGGGAGTAATTCAGCATTGCAATCAGAGTGAAATCACCACTCCTCCACCATCACGGCAGCTCTCAGTCTGGTGTCTTTGCACTGAAGAGTTGGGGTGAGCTGAGCACGTAGATTCAGGAACATGACCTTTCACATCTGAAAGTTCTGCAGCCATTGGGTTGTCATCCCAAAACATGTCCAGCAGAACCAGTGTTATGAACTGACCAGACAACCGCACTCCTTATTTGGAACCAGAAATACTCAATCATGCAGCAGCAGCCGTAAGGGGGAGCACAAAGACAGTACAGTACTGTGTTAAACTACTAAAAAGAGGGAAGGCAGCATTTTCCTTCTACAGAAAGTTTCAAAGCTGCATTAAGTCAATGTTCAGTTGTAACATTTTGAAAGTACAACCATAATGTTTTATTCAGAGTTATGAACATTTCAGAGTAAGAAGAATCCCCATTCCCAAGATGTTCGTAAGTCTGAGGTTTCAGTGTATTATAATGCAATCCCACCAGTCAATCTTTTCTTGGTCCCAGTAGCAGCACGCCACCATCACCAGCCACCTTGAATTGGTTTTCACTATGTGCCACAGGAATCTGTACTCCATGAGACCCCCATCATGTTCCCCACTGATGCACCACTTCTTGTGACTGCAAATAGCAGAGGATCAAGCATCCTCTATTTGCAATATTCATAACAGTACACAGTGGTGCAGCTTCCATGCTTGTTTCAGATAATAGGGAGGGCAGAGCAGGTTTACAGAATTTTTTTTTAAAAGGCACAAAAATTATAAACCTTGAATGACATTATGGAATGGAGAAAGTGGCACACTGGGCAGCTGTCCCTCTGCACCACTTGTTTCTGCCCTACCAAGGATTACCAAAATTTCCCAAAACACTGTGCAAAAGATGGTAGTGAACTCACACTGGGATACCTACTCACGGGTGCACCACACTATGCATTGACAAAAGTGCTCATTGAGTATATGCAGTACTAACACAAGGATCCAAATCTGCACACACACACAAGCAATACACTAAATGCAGCAACTTTGTGCCAATGTAACTTGCATCAGCAAAGTCTGTAGTGTAAACAAGCCTATGTCAACAGAAGAATGCGTCCATCAATGTACCTAACCTCGTTTGGAGAGGTGATGTTCTCAAGCTAATGAAAAAAAAACCCCTCCCCATCAATAAAAGTTGGATTATGCTGGCATAGCTACACCAGTATAGCTATTTTAATATAGTACTGATATAGTGGACATATCCTTAGAGCTAACTGAAGATAACAGCCATTAGCCAGCTTCAGCAATTCTACAAAACCAGAAAGTTCTCTCTCAGAAATGTGAATTTAAACATGCTAAAAAGTCTCAGAGGGGTCACCGAGTTAAGTCTGTAACTTTAAAAATGAGTAGTCCTGTGGCACCTTAGAAACTAACAGAAATATGTACAATATCATAAGCTTTTGTGGGCAAAACCACAGATGTTCTTGTCTGAAGAAGTGGGTTTTGCCCACGGAAGCTCATGATACTATATGTATTTTTGTTAGCCTTTAAGGTGACTCAGAACACTCGTAATTTAAACATGCTTTATTAGAATCAACTCTCCAATCACAAATGGTGGTTTACAGAGGAGGTGAAGGAAGAAGAGATAAAATACGGAAGCTGACAGCAAAGGATACAAATGTACATTTCCTCACTGGTGACAACTGATAGGGAAGCTAAAGTAGCAATGAAAAAGAGTCAAAGACCAGGAGAGTTAAGGACAATGGAAGGAAGGAATTCTTGAAATATATCAGGAACAAACAAAATCATAATGATATAGATCCAACACTAGATAAGGATGGTAAGTAAAACGGTCAAATCATGATACAGAATAAGCAGAAGTTAATATTTCTGTTCTGAATTTGGATAGAAGCAGAATGATGTTCATACACGCGGACAATGAAATACTTTCTATTCCATCAATAACTATAGTGCTTAGTTTTAATAGGTGCTGTTTGTCATGCATGTTAAAATCTGCAGGACCCAAACATTTGCATCCAGGAGTATTAGAAGAATTGGTTGAACAGCTCTCTGAATCATTAATGTTAATGGTCTAGAATATTGGAGAATCTCCAAAGGACTGGAAAAAGCTAATACTGTCCCAGTATTTAAAGAGAGTAAAATGGTATGATCTGCAAAACATATGCTGATTAATTTGAGGCCATTCTTGGACAAAATAATGGAAAGGGTTATATGGAATGCAATCAGTAAAGAATGGTGGTATAATTATTGCCAAGCACAATGGTTTCCCAGTAAACCCAGATGTTGTCATACAATCTTTTATAGTTTATGAGTACACAAGGATTGGTTCATAAAGGTTAACTACTTAGATTTCGGCATCTGAGCAACATTTTGAGCTAAAACTAGCACTATATGAAAATCAATGTTAAATGGCTAAGAGCTAGTTAACAGACAGAACTCGTACAAAGTAATTGTATAGAGGGAATCATGCTACATGAATGAGTTCCTAACAATGTTCCACAGGGATCTGTTCTTGTACCAGAGGTATTTAATATCAATGATCTGGAAGAACATGTAACATCATTGCTGGTAAAACTTGCAGAGAACACAAACTGATGAAGTGGTAAATAAAGATGGGGCCTGTTCAGTTACATAACCTGGAAGTGAATCACTTGGAAAGGGGAGCTCATTCAAACAACATTTTTTTAAACACAACCAAAAGCAAGATCATACATCTAGGACCAAAGATTGTAAGTCATACAAGATGGAGGACCATATACTGGAATGCAGAGACACTGAAGTGGACTTGGGGATAACAGCAGATAACCAACTGAACATGAGCTCCTACCCTTTGCAATGCTATAGCTAAGAGGGCAAACATGATCCTTGGATGTGTAAACAAGGAAACATCAAGAAGGGAGGAGGAATTACCTCTTCATGTGACATAAGTGAGACTATTACTGGAATACTTTGTCCAGTTCTTGTGTCCACACATCCAAAAGGATACTGAACAATGACGAAGGATTCAGAAAAGTGCTCTAAGAATGATTTGAAGTTTAGATACTATAACCTGTACCAAAAGGCTTAAAAAGCTCAATCTGAGTAAAACTTACCCAAGAGCAGTGACCTGATCATGGTCCCTGAGTACTTACATGAGGAAGAGATTTCTGATAGTAGATGGCTCTTTTCCAACCATTGGATTAGTTGAAGTTAGAGAAATTCAGACTAGAAATAATGCACAGTTTTTAAAATCAGGATAAGTTATCAGTGGAACAATTTACCTATGAACGTAGTGAATTTTTCATCACCTGAAGCTTTTAAATGAAAACTTGATATATTTCTAGAATATATCTTCTCGCTCAAACCCAAATTATGGGCTTGAGGCAGAATTTACCAGGTGAGGTTCTTCGGCCTGTATTATCAAATGAAACAATTTTAAGGGTCCTTTCTGGCCACAAAAACCTATGAATTTTTGTCTTAGATTAGACCCCTAGATCAAGTAACCCATTCCCTGCATGTTTTGGAGGTATTAAAAAAATTAAGGCCATTGCAAGTCTGAAAGTCCATCTCAGTGTTCCCAATATTTTTTTAATTTAAAATATTTCAAAGTGGAATATTTGAATGAGAGATTTGAAGCTGTGTATTCCAGACTGTCCAATGTGTCCATGTCAACAATACTCCCAGCACCTCATGTCAGGCTGTAGTCTTTGTTTATGGATCTAATTGAGGGAACTATATCTGAGATCTGCCAGCATATACAACTTAAATAATTTTGGCAGCTAAAAATATATGGAAGGCTATGCCTTCTTCCAAAGAGACAGAGGAAAGATTCCTCCTCCTATTCAACTATGCCTCTGTCCACCCGGGAAGCAACTGGGGGACCAATACCAGATTTCCCAGGGATGGAGCTGGCTCTGGTATTAGAAAGACAGAATAAGGGACGTCCAGAAGGTAGGGAGGTGGGATGGGTTCTGGAGTGGCCTAGTGGATAGGGCATTCATCTGGGGACAAATGTATGATCATCCATGCTCTCAAAGAATCAGATAGCATAGTCTTGCTGCTCAAGAAGGCACTGTCCCCCTCTCCTCCGTACCTATGGGGAGGGCCAGAGAGGAAGAACTGAATAGATTCTCAGGCTCTGAAAGGTGCCATTCATTTAGAGTTGGATGCCAATGATCACTCAGAAGGAAGTAAGAACCCCAGGAGGAAAGCAACAGGCCAGTAGCTTCTTCAGTTACATAGGAAACTATATGAGTCCCTTGCTGAGGAGCAGACTGCATGAAGTGCTAAGCCACTTCCTTTTCCCACAGCTGTCAGACTGATGCTATTGCAGATACTGCACTTGGCCTCTTAGGATATAGCTACACTGCAATTAGACACCAGCTGATGGCCTTTGCTAGCTGACACTCACAGGGCTCAGGCTAAGGGTTGTTTAATTCTAGAGTAAATGTTCAGGCTCAAGCTATAGTCCAAGCTCTGGGACTATCTAATCTGGCAGGGTCCTTGGGCCCAGGCTCCAGCCTGAATGTCTACAGCACAATTAAACAGCCCCTTAGCTGGAGCCCCCAGACCAGCTACAGGTTTTGATATGCAGTGTGTGGACATACCCTCAGTCTCTCCTTTTCTATTCATGCCTTGCTGGGCTGAATGTTACCAAGGTCCCAGAGTTCAAAGTGCTGCACAAAGAATACCCACCTCAAAATTGTACAAAAACCAGAAATTAAATACAATCACATGACTCTCCAACTAGGTTCTGAATTTAAAAGAATTAAAAATGATCTTCACAATTTGGAAAAGAGCTCTGGAATCAAGATGATGAAATTCAATATAGACAAGTGAGAAGTACTTCACTTAGGAAGGACAAATCAAATGCACAACTACAAAACTGGCTATGCAGTAGTAACACTGAAAAGGCTCTGGAGCGGTGTAACAGATCACTAATTGAATGAGTCAACAATGTGATGCAGTTGTGAAAAGGCTAACATTTTGGGGTGTATTAACAGGTTTGCTGTATTTCAGGCACAGACAGTGTACCACTTGCTACTGGTGAGACCTCAGCTGGAATACAACATCCACTGGGTGCCATACTTGAAGGAAGATGTGGATGAACCAAAGAGAGTCCAGAGGAGAGCAAAACAATGATGAAAAGTTTAAAAACCTGACCTATAACACAAAAAATGGGTCGCCCTTAGTCATAAGACTATAAAACCGAAGGGGGGGGACTTGACAACAATATTCAAATATGTTAAGCGCTATTATAAAGAGGAAGGTAATCAGTTCTCCATGGTCACAGAATGCAGGACAGATAGTAATGACTTCATTTGCAGCAATCAAGATTTAGTTTAGATATGAGGAAAAACCGTCTAACTGTAAGGATAGCTAAACACTGGAACAGGTTACCAAGGGAGATTGTAGAATCTCCATCACTGGAGATTTATAAAAACCAACTGGGCTAACATCAGTAAGGGATGACCTGGTTTACTTGATCCTGCCACAGTGAGGGGACTGGACTAAATGACCTCTCAAGGCCCCTTCCAGCCCTACATTTCTATGATGCTAATTAATCTGTGTAATTCATCCTGTAGTTTACACACTCATCCTGCAAAGCACACGGTAACTAGTCAGATGATCTAGTATCCATGTGCTCAGAACTGAAGGAAAAACGTAGGTGCAATCTCCCCAGAGCCACCTACACAGCACCACGACACAGTGCTTCTGCTCACACAGCCCAAAACCTCACTGGCAGCTGCTTTCTATTTTACTTTCCATCACCATCGCTAAATTTATGATAAAAGATATTGTTATATACAGAGCCAAATACAGAAATGCACTTCCAACTTTGGTCATTTTCTAAAATTATTTACACTTCTATTAGGTTTAAAGGAGTTAAGGTTTTAAAGAATTACTTACCAGTCCCTCATTATCTTCTGAGGTTCTCTGGTAGTGTGCTGCAAGAGCAACATAATCCTTGGCCTGCTTGTTACATTCAAGACACTTTAGTCCCTGGCGGATTAGTCTCAACGGATCTGCATACAGAGGCATGGCTGGGTAAGCGACGGTAGAGATTCCTGTCCCACTCCCTGATGCAGCACTGGGTTTACATAAAGAAGATGGGAAATGCGAAGTCTGAGGAGCCAAAGACACTGAAGAGTTTGTAGGAGAAGGTGAGAACATTTCATCTAAGGAAATTGGTTTCATTAACAGCTGAGAACATTGCATAATCAGTCCTTTGCTCTTGTGCTCCCTTGCATGTCTAAGCAAACTACACCTGTTAAAGAACAGCAGCAGAGTTGAACACTGAGTACACATGACTTCAATGTGGACACTTCGCCTGCTATAGTGTTGAGTTAGGCTTTTTTCTAAGGCAAATGAATCTCCACATTCCAGGCAGCAATACCCAGATGCAGGTAACTGAATACTGGTGTCAGGAGGTGGGCTGAGGTTTGGTGAATACACTGGCACAAGATTGTTACTATTTAGTAGTTTATTAAATGCCTCCACAATTACAGGAGCCGCCTTCTTTACTTGATGCACCAATGGCACTGACATTTGAGTTAGCGGAGGCTGACTTCGCTTTTGCACAGAGGATTTTGCTGTGACAGAAGCAGCAACACTGTGTGGAACTAAGTTGAGATTTGCCAGATGTACGGCCTTGGGAAGGAGGCTGGAGGTTGTGGGGTTAGAAGGCTGTGTCACAGCGCCCTGCTGCTGCCTCTTGTTGGGCTGCTGACCTACATTGCCTATTTTTATGGCATCACTGCCGCAGTTTGGCAGTGGAGACAAAGACACATTGGGCGTGCTGTTTTCAGTAGGATCTGTCTTCGTATCATCTATACATGGGCTCGCAACATTTGACACCTGAATAGCTGTGGCAGCTGCATTTTTGGTGGTTCCTTTACTTGCCTCATTTTCCGTGACTGCACTAGTATCAGGTGAAGGGAAGGCCTTAATAAATTCTTCTGTAGCTGAACCTTCTGCAGATGACTCCTCTGGGGATTTGCCCAACTCTTCAACTTCTGGCAAGATTCTAGTAACAGTTCTTTTAATTTCACCAGAAGACATCTTAATAGTTTTTATTCTAACTTTGGGAATAGCTGGTGGAGAGCCAGCAGTCATGGAGGGAGAGCCTTTTCCACTACTATCACTGCATACACTCCGAGGACTCTCAGGCTGCTTGTTGGCCTTTTTTACCACCTCTAAGGGGCTTCTTGGGCTCTTTGGTGACTTAGGCATTTTGGGACTTCCTTTCATGCCATCTTTAAAATGGCCAGAAGATTCTTTCATAAGACTTGTTTGATCTTCTTTTGGAATACACGCAACTTTTTTGGCCTGAAGCGCTACTAATGCAGCAACACAAGATGACAATTTTGAGTGAGCTGGCTTTAGACGCTGGCGAGGTGGGACTGATGAAGAAAAGTTCACTTCAGCCATAGACCCTCTGCTTTCTTTAAAGTTATTGTTGTGGAAACTTCCAAATGCCACGCCTTCTCCTAGGAAGCTGCTGGTATCCACCAGATCTTTGCTGGATTCTACAAACTTCTCTGCTACTCTGTCTTGTTCCCTTCTGCTCAATTCCAGTCTGCTTTCCTGCTGGCTATGAATCTCCATCTTTCGTTCTTTTTTACTGTACTGATCAAACATACTTAATTCTGGCTCTGGTAACTTCTTAAGTGAATCTAGAACTGCAGTTGAATTTGGAATATACATTGGAGTTGGTGGGAAATATGGAGTTTGGGCAAGTTTTGGTTTATTGCCAATACTGTTCTCTTTGAAAGCATCCTCTGGCTCAGGGCTGGAGATAGGGCTGAACTGACTGAATGTAGGTAAAGGTTCTGACTTCGATTGGTCCAGTTTTTCAGAATAGTTTTTTGAACTATCACCATTAATAAAAGCAGATTCAAATTTCCCATAATTGTGCACCAAGTTGTGAGTCTCTGAGGGCAGATCAGACCCACGGAAGCCATTGTGTAACAGACCAGCTCCAAGGTGATTCCCTTCCTTCTCTGTTTCAAAGGATTCCTGACGACTTGTGTTCTTCACAATAACACTCACAACAGGGGTATCAGAAGCTGGCACTGAGTGGGACAAGGACACATTTTCATCTATACAAATTCCTGATGGCTTTAAGTTATTTTCATTTTCTTCACCAGTTGACTGAATGGTCTCCTTGGCATCAAGGCTAGTTGGGTCTGGGATGTCAAAAGCAGCCAAAAGATCATCGAAGTCCGGGGTTTTCATGTCCCCCATGATGAAAGCTGCAATTAAAAGCAAAACACACTATCAAAGGTCACCTCTGGAAAAGTCTATTAAACTCCTATTTAGATTTATTCTAATGAAGAAAAAAAAGTGAGGACTCTAGCCATTCTGGGAAGCTAGGACGGGAACTTTCAACATGTTAGAACTTAAACTTGGTTGAAATAGGTGGGATTTTACTGTTCATTTGGAGATGGATTAACTCAGAGTCATTCAGCCTTTTTGGCCCACAGTCTAATGTGTTACTTTATGGCTCCTTGACCTTTTAAATCAAAACTCTGGGGCAGATCCTCTGCTCCCTACACAGTGCTCAGCTGCCCTGCTGTGGATTCCCAACATAGAGGGACCCCCAGTGGGCATCTGGCTGTTTCCTACACTCCCCTAGCACAGGTGTACCAGACTGGGAGGGGAGTTGGTGCAGTGTGTGGTGCTCTGGCTAACCTAGTTGGTGCATAGATCCTTGTGACTACTGGCAGCTGGTGTGACTTAGAACACCAGGGCAGCTACCCCAACCAGGGCTAAGTCAGAGATTCAAAGAGCTATAAGTGGATACTTGTTCTTAGCTTCTCTTAGCAACCACCCCCACACACACATACACTCTCCTATATTGCCCCAGGGGGAGCCTGTGTAGGAAAGAGGACACCATTCTTTCCTTTCTACACTCAGGGAGAGTCAGTTAAATTCCAACCCTGCTTTCTCTAGGGCTCCCATAGCCTGAGAGGGAAGCAGGTAATTAAGCAACTGATGCTATTCTCCTCCCTCTCATGCAACCCAACAGGGAACCAGTGGGATAGCACCAATAGCTGCTGCTCCTCCTCCTGGAGCTAGTGGGGAAAAGTGCCCCCTATCTCCTCCTTCCATAAGTACAAGGTGGAATCAAAAACTTCAGTATAAAATTAAAAATCAGAGGCCATGGCTCATGGAGAACATCTTCAATTAATCAGTCACCCTCAAGGGCTACAACATAAAGCCTCAAAGATGGTCTGCAAACAACACTAGCTATTATTTCCTGGAAAGGTTACAGTGTAGCCAGACTTGAAGTATTTAGTTCTGCCAGCCAGGCTTCTGGAGAAAAGCCAGAAGCAACTGGCCAGCCCAAGAGAAACAGCACTGAAAAACGAGATCCCTGGTTTCTGCCAAAGCAACCTAAATAATAGAAGTCTTTACTAAATATTTTAGTATGTTGTACAGCACCTTGAGCACTCAGCTGGGGATTACTTTAAGAAAGGGCCCAGAGGAGTTTTGCCTGAGTACAAAATGAAAGCTCATGCCTAAAAGTCGTAATCCAAACCAAAAGTTTCTAACCATTTTAGGTGATAACTTTCTGCAAAGGAAGGTAAGTATTAAACAGAGATTGACTGCAGATTCACAATGAAGGTTATAACTGAGTTTTCATTATACACCTTCTCTAACACACAAGAGATGTGTGATCACTGTTCGAAAAGACTATATATGCTTTCCTTTAGATGCACAAATTAATGAAATACTGAAGTTATTACAGCTTCAAGTGAGACCCTTTTGAAATTTAAGACAACTCATGTATTTTCAGCTACCTCAAATTTTAAAATGGCAAGCTTATGAATTCAGAATTTGTATATACTATATGAAGAAACTAGGGATTTTAAAATACTTTTTTTTTTTAATTTTCAGCAGTTATATATTTACATACCAGGGGGAGGGGTGGCTCCACGGGAGCTGGTGTGCACGGGGAGCTTGCTTAAAAGCCAGCTTCCCCACAAGCACCAGCTCCAGCCTGCTTTCCCCCCACCTCATGGGGAAGCGGCACGGGGAAGGGGCTCTGCATGTAACTGTGAAGGTTACAGTAATCGATTCTTTTGCCCAGGGGAAGGTAAATTAAACAGGTTGTTTCCATTTTTCATTACTCATAACTAACACTTTCTTATAGCAGCCACCTCTCCACTGTTTAATAGTTGAAACTCACATTTAAAATATATTCCCTTCCAGAATGCTGTACAAGAAACAACTTAGGTGAACAACCTTGTACTTGTTTCTGACCTGGGTCTAGCAGCTTCTTCTCCCCCTCCCCCATATGGCATTTATAGTTACCATCCCTAGTAGAAACTGTATGCACGACACGTGTGCAAAGGATGTGAAAGTGTATACGTTTAAATGGTTAATTGAGGATTCTGGACTCGTGCTTTGTTACATAACAATGGAACATACTGGTCTTTTTTCTTTCTTCGCCCCCCCCCCCCCCCCCCCCCCCCCCCCACTCCATCTGTACTTAGACAAAACTAAATTAAACAATCACATTATCGTGGTGCCTCAGGATCAATCAAGAGTTGGTCCTCACACTGAGTAGCTAACAGTCCCACCCCGAAAAGTTTACAAATTAAATAGACAAGACACACAGAGTGGGAGGAGGTAGGGATATTATACAGAAGCGGAGTGAACAATATGATAATGGGATGTGTGATTTGGTTTTTCAGGCACAGTTCCTGAACACGGCTAACGGTAATGTTAAAATAGTGGGATAAAACGGTGGAATCAGCAGAATCTCTTGCTATGCTGATCAGTTTGAGCACTCACAAGCACATGGAAGGGGTAAATCACAGGCAGAGGGGTTAAGTTTGGTGGAGGCAAGGACCCTGTTTTACCCCTGGGAAGGAGGAGGATGGATGGGACGCCGGGCATTCTCCTCCTGTAGTTCAATCCCGTTACTCGTCCCAAGTCTCCTACATCGAGGAGCTCAGAAGGTGCTATCATTGTAATTCCACTGAGCACCTGAAGGACAAATGCCCAAAGCTGAGTGGGAACAAGCAGCAGGTAACTCATGGAAATGCTGCTTCCCAGAACACGGGGATCACTTTCCACACAGGGTTTATGACGGTTAAGTACTAAGCATCTTCATGCTGTCAAAATTAATGGCAGAGAACAACAAGGGTGGAGGGATACCGTGCAGAAATTCTGTAGTGGGGGGAAGGGACTTAATGAAGAAGATAATCTCCTTGGGAAAACGGCAGAATTAAAAGTGGTCAGTGACCAGAACATCTGTGCACCTTTGGCTGAGGAACAGGTTCAGACAGGGCAGAAACAAGCTGAGGTGCTGTCTCGCAGAATATTACATCATTTATTTGGGGAAATAACTTTTTTTAGGTGGCTGAATCCATCCCAATGGTTATTAGCAGCAAAAGGAATCTTGTGCTGAAATTCAAATGAGGGAGGGCAAAGCCACCAAGGCTGTTAAATAGCAGTATCTCTAATTCCTCTCCGGGAGAGGCAACCAATTTGCAAAGAGAGGCAAGGATAGAGGAAACCCAGGGAGAGATTTTGCCTAGTAGCAGGGACAGGGAGGCTGTCAAATACCCCAAAAGAATAGAAAAGCAGGGGCAATCCAGCCCTGGGATGCACAAAGACATGTGCCATGGAGGTACACCTCCTGAAGGGGGAGTGGGAGGATGTGAGAAGCAACTGCAGGGGCTGAGGAACCCTATGGCTTTGTAATTGAAGATCAACTCATTTCTAATGGGGAAAAGAATACAAGACTAATCAGGGAAAGGTCTGTCATGGCTGGGAGCTGTGTGCCTAGAGCTGAATAGGGGACAGATGGCCAGAGGAGAGAGTGCAGAAGTTTGTCCCCACCTTTTACAGACAGGCCTTGGAGGAATGGATTGGGTCTGCATCTGTAATCTCAGGCTGCCCACCTGTCATTCAGGTTTCAAGGGGGAGTTGTGGGTTTGAGCTCCCAGAAGGACGATTGACCTCTTGAGGACAGAGTCTGGGGGAATAATGGGAACCCCACTGATTCAAAAGATAGCTCTGACATCTGTTAGACCAACATCTGGCAAAAGTAACACCAGCTCTTTGAAACAAAGTCCCATTAAGGCTGTGAGTGTCTGTAAAAATGCTAACAGTCCATCTGAGGGAGAGAGCGGAAAATACCTAAACATGAGGATTACGGAGACTCTTCTGGGGTCGGGGTAAATTCTTTGCAGGAATTTAGCCTTGGGGGGAGGTGCATCTCCACTGGAAACTCTTTTCTCCCTGAAGCCTCAGACAAGTACATGCAATGGAAACTTTTACTGAAGAAAAAGAAAAACCTGTAGCTAAATACACATGAGTATATGATGGGTTGAAAGGGGTGATAAATACCAAATCACCCAAATGTTTTAAACAGAGGGTGTGGTATGGTAACCACACTTGGAAATGCCATTCTGTCATAGAGTTGCTGGCAACCTTATGCCTTTTTTTACAACATCAATAGATCAAAACTAAGGAACTCATATGGACAATAAACCCCTTCAAAATGTGACGCATGATTTTTGGAGAAAGCTTTCGCATATGCTAGGGTTAGGAACAAGAGACTTGCATGAGCATGCAGCTTCTAAGCTAATAGCTGTAAACAGGCTTAAAGCTAAGGATAGCAGCAAGGGCGTAACACAACCTACCCTGCTGTGTAGAAGGGGAAAGTGAGGCACACTGCGTCCTGGCATCGATAGCTAAATGCCAAGACACCTACACTTTAAAAGGCGCTGCTATTGCCATTCTGAGGGCACTGCTACACCCGGAAATGTTTTCAGGCAGCTGTGATAGAGGAACCCAAAACTTTGGCAAGACACCTATAAATGACATCTCAGAATGTTATGACACTGGATGGAAATATAACCAAAGCCAAATACATTTTAAGCACACTGCCTTCATATTGAACACTGCACAATTCTCTAGCAGTGAACTTAGGGGACGGGTGTGATGGTGCGCCCCCATATTTGTACTGAACTGTTTTTGACTATGAATATGCATAACTCAAACATGCCTTATGCAAAATGGAGGTTGTGCCCTATCACTAGAGAGCCTGTAATCTCCTGAATGCGAACACACTGTGTGCATGTATCACTCCATGTATCAATCTTTCAAGTTACAAATACGTAATGTGCACCTGTTGATTAATCTAGGTTTTCTACTGAAAGCCATTAGTGGTACATAAGGAACTTAATGGCCTGGTGCTCAAAACAATGATCTGTAAATGATCTCGTTTTTCTGTAAGCCTAAACTGTGGTTGGCCCTATAAAGACAAGGGACCATGCCACCTGGTGCTGGAATCCACCTTGAATTTGGAATTTTTCCACAAGGGGTAAGGAGGGAATGGAACAATGACTTCCCACGTTGGGGAAATTCTATAGAAGGAATGGGAAGCAAACAATGCTTGTCTTCGGCTGACTTCACAGACCCCAGGAGGACACATGAAGGCATGAAGACACCTGTAAACAAAGAAATCTAATGAGGGGAGCAGGGAGAAAAGAACCAGCTTCACCTGTCACCCCCAATTTTATATTTATAAACCAATTTCCAAAATTTTGCATAACTCAAAGATGCTTTAAACACAATAACTCATGAAACGTATCAATTGTAATGTTACAATCTGCTGGATGGCCTTAACAACTTGCTGATCAATTTAATGACTTGTAAGCAGCCTTGTTTGTCCTGTAAGTCCAAAGGCAATTGGACTCGTAAGGCATGTGACTATGACACCTGGTACTTGGATTCCATTTTGACCCTGGTATTTTCCATGGAAGTGGGAATGTAGAATAAAAGGTTCCCACCCTGAGGAAAAGTCTAAACAATAGGAAGCTATCAGCCCCTTTGTCTTGCCTGGAAAACCCTGAAAAGGATACAAAGGGCTAGAGACCCAGGTCAGGGTAAAAGAGTTTATGCCTGAAATGAGAACACTTCTTTAAGGTAAGAATCTGCTTTCAATACGTTTTTTAGTGAATTGGAACTAGCTACTCACTTTCATTTTAATAACTTTACTTTGATTTCTTTTCACTTGCAACCACTTAAAACCTACTGTTTGTACTTAATAAAAAAACACTTTTTGTTTACTATCAGACCCCCAGTGTAAATAATTTTTACCTGGGAGCAACCATCGTGCAGCTCTCCTTCATAAATAAAGGGCGAATGCTCTCATGAGCTTTCCCTATGTAAGACAGCAGTAGCACAGGGCAGCAAGGGGCTCCCCGGAAATGGGGCTGGAGTACAGTAATTCCTCATTTAACACTATAGATGCGTTTTTGAAAATGTTCGTGCTAACTGAAAACGTTCTATGTGGGGTCAATTTTCCCATTAAAAATAATGGAAAAGGCGGGGGTTGTGTTTCAGGTGGTGGTGGCAAAGTCCATTTTTTGTAGGTGCTGGGTTGTCAGCATCAACATTAGATATCTAGCAACACAAGTCGCCGCGGTTTCTTAAAACACAAAGATAAACACGTGAATGAGTGGAAGAGCGCTGTGACCACATGTATTCATCCGCTCATGCATATTACCCTGTTTTCACCAACTTATACTGCTGCACAAAGTAGTCCGCCACTTGATTATTTTCGTGTTATTTCGGGGACGATCGTGTTATTCGAAAAATATTCCCTAAAAAAAATCGTGCTATTGCAAAAACATGTTAAGCGGGCACATTTTAAACGAGTAATTACTGTACATTGGCTGCCAGCCCTGCCCCTGGGGAACTATAGAATAGTCGAGTAACTTCTAAGAATTCATGCGGTTACCAACTATTCAATTACCCTATCTCTAACATCCCTAACAAGGAGTACAGCTGCTGGCAAGAAACATGCATGTAGGACCGTCCCCTTACTTTTGGAGGGAAAGTCTGTGCCAACTGAAAGGAAAGACTAGGCATCCTTCAGTTTCTGGCACACAATTTTACAGTCAAGACTGTTCCTGCCTTATAGAGTAATGCCCATGTGTTATGCTCAGAAAGCAAATTACCACATCACTTTAGGCATATAAAACTTTCTATAATTAAAAGATTTTAGCGTACCAAGCGTTATAGAAGACTTGAAACAAAAGATTTCATGAACAGCATGATACGCAATCCATGCCTATCATCTCTCGTTGCCTATCATCTCTCCTTGCCTATCATCTCTCGTTTTCCTAGCTTTAACTAAATCTGCAGGTTGCGGTCCACCGTTTGCACTGAGAAATGGAATGTTTCAAAGCACTGTATTTAGATCCAAACTTCTCAGAAGCATCACACAGACTGGCCTCACTAAAAAAAAATGCAGACAAAGATTACAGACCAGGAGCCAGATTTTTTAAAAGGATTTAGGTGCCTTAGTGGAATTTTCAAAAGCACTTTACGTTTTTGAAAATGCCCATAGGCCCCTGAAGTGGCAGATAAGTGCTAGTATACTTTTAAAAATTTGGTCCTACAGGTGCAGAATAGGGCAAGAACTGGAACTCCTCACCAATAAAGCTTTATAGGAAACAGTTCAGTGTGTGTTTGTAGGAGAGTCTTAAGTCCACAATAACTTACATTATATACTCTGTAAAGAGATAGTATAAGTATCCCTTGCCTCATATTGAAATATTTCTTCACAAAAGTTTATTTTAAACAGACATAAAATTATGTTCTCTCAGAGAGAAGAAGAATCAGAATCTGGAGAAAACTGAACATTTTCAGTTCAAGAGATTTTAAAATAACCAACGTTTTAAATAAAAGTAAACTTAAATATTTCTGTGTATTCCTAAATACTGAACAGAGAACTAGTTATAATTCAGTGTATTAAACAGATTCTATCATACCCTCTGCATTATAGAAAATTCATCATTTATCATTCTTGTATAATACGAGTCCTTGTCCCTAGAGTGGGTGAAAAATTATGGGAATAGACAACATTTTAAATAACTTAAAAAACAAAAATGGAAGAAATTGAAATGGGCAAAGTGTTAACGGGTCATCTGATAAATAACTATTTGCACAATAACCAACTCTGCATATATTTCATTGGCCAAAAAACAACCAAGAATATACATTTCACAAGAATGCACGGGAACGGAAGGAGACAACTACCCTAGCTCTTAAATTCTCTAGGGCACTGAAGATACAGTGGGGCAGGTAGAATTGTAAACTCACAAGGCCCTTTGATACAGCTAAGCTTAAAGAAACTTTTAATTCCACAAGAGATAGAGGACTTATCAATGCCCCAAATATGCACTATTAACTTTTCATTGAGAATATTATTTTTGTGGACCTTTTGAGAGCTGCAATACATCCTGCAGACTTCTAGCAACATTGTCATGGACCTCCCCCATCCTTTATGAAAATTGCCTTATGAATATACATAACTCAAATATGCTTTAGGCAAAATGCATCATCTGACATGTTTTTAAAGTCACAATCTGCTGAATGTGTATATTTTATTTCTGTGCACGTATCAGTCTTATGTGTGATGTTAGAAATATTAAGTGTGGGTCTGTTTATAAATCTAGATGTGCTAATGAGGGCCATTAGTGATTCTCCAGAAACATAATGTTTCACTACTCAATCCAGTAATCTGTGAATAGTCTTGTTTTTCCTGCAATCCTGCACTGCGGTTGGTCTTGTCAGGACATGTGGCCAGGCCACCTAATGCTGGACCTCATTTTGGATCTGGTACTTTTCCACTCAAGGTGAGAAAAATTTGAACTAAACACAAAGAATTTCTGCCTTTGGCAAAGAGGACATAGAAGTAGGAAACCAAACAATAGGGGCAGTTGCCTGACACCAGAACACCACTATCCAAGATGCCTGTGGGAAACATCCAAAACTGAACATGGGTGGGTCAGGTCCAAGCTAGGAGGCTGCCTAGCCTGGGGAAAAGATAATTAGAAATACAGGGGAAGAATTTGCATGTAACAAGTTTCTTAGGAGCTCTCTACATTTAAACAGTTTAAAGTGCTTTAAACTAAAAGTGTGGCCGCAGCAGGAATGCTGGGAGAGAGGAGTAGCTAACAGTGCAGCTCCCATCACTGTAACGTGGTTCACACTGGTGCTTTAAAGTGCTGTAACTTGCTGCACTTGGGGGGAGGAGGAGGTGTTTCAGACCCCTGAGCCAAAAAGTTACAGCACTGTAAACTGCCAATGTAAACTTGGCTGTACAGTATTAGGCCTAGCTGGCATGCTTTGTTTGTTTTGCTTAGTAACTTATTTTGATATCTGTTTTCACTTCCAATTACTTAAATCTTACTTTATATACTTAATAAAAAACACTTGTTTATTCTCAAACCCAGTGTAAATAATTACCACTTGGGGTGGAGCAACCACTGTGCATCTCTCTTTCACTGATAGAGAGCTCATAAAATGTGCTTTCTGCGCTTAATTTTTAGACCGAGTAAAATTGACTGATTTGGTATTTTGCTCCTCAGTGCTGACAAATCCCTGTAGCTGAGACAAATCCCACAGCTAAACTGGTTCAGTATCCATGTTGCTGTGAGGGGGCTGGGAGAGCTGTTACCCCAACTCTGTGCCTTTGCTTGGGGAGACCAGAGCTTCTAGCCCAGCAGGACTGGAAGGTGGAGTGCCCCAAAGGGTGGGAAAGCTGGCTCAGTGGTATGATCAGCACTCTAGGTGACAGCTGCAAGGGTACCTGTGTGATCCAACCTGTCACAAATGTGTAACATTCTGCTCAAGTCTGTTAGCCTTGTTTATTCCGTTCAAAGAGGCAGTTCAAGATTGCCATCAAACAGAAAGTATGAAAACAGAGTTATATCAAGGTAGGTTACAGTCCTAAAAATCTAAATATTTAGAATTATGCAAGTTAGGGGAAAATAGAAAAATACCAACTAATGGCAGCTTTGTATGGGAGTTTTCAAGCCCAAAAGCCAGACTTACTTTTTGGACAAGGCAGTGGGGGAAGGCAAAGTGTCTTTCCAGCAGAGTACTTTTAAAGACCTTGGAGGTAAGGATCCTAGACCTAGTAAGCACAGAATGTACAACTGATAGTAGAACATGAAGCTGAGTTTGTCAAAAGAGACATTTTCCCAAGGAGTGTCAGGATGGAGTAGGTTTGGGAATGATAAAGGGACAGAAAGATTAGCTAGGTAGGAAATAATTAAATTGGAGGCTTCCACAACATGGAAGGGTGGATTTAGGCATCGAAGTTTTAACATACATTAAATGCAAGAAGAACAGAGTAGGCAGGTTCCAGAACAAACTCCCTGTATAACTATTTACATGGCTTGGTGTCAATGTGCCCCGGTCATTCACTATACATGCAAAGTAATAGCTGCGTTATAGGCCAGTGGTTCTCATAACAGTGTCCAGGGACCCCAGGGGATTTTCAGGAACTGCACATGGATTCGCAAAATGTCAACCATCAAGCCAAGGGTAGGTAGCCTCTGCAGTAAGAAGCAGGTATACCAATCTCACTGATAATCCATAAGGGCTCTGATCCTTGTTTCTGAAAGCATTGCTAACAGTACCTGTTTTTATGAAGCACACACAGAGCTTTGTCAATCAGCTTCGCACCTGGGAGTCCCCGATTAACATTACATTTGGAAAGGGGCCCACCAACAACAAAAGTTTGAGAACCTCTGCTCTAGGTCTGGACGCGCCTCTCCCCCTTACCCTGCCAGGGACTTCCTCTGGAAAGGGAGGGAACGGCAGGTCTCTGAACTGCCCTGTGCCTCAGTTTCCCCCTTATGAAGCGGGACCCTCCCACTCACCCACCTTCATGCACGAGCGAAGGAAGCAAAGGGACTAAGCCCCAGCGCACCACTGTCAGGCCAGGGCGAGCCCGGGACCCAGCTGGGCTACACACCCGCTGCTCAGTGCCCCGTGTCCGGGGCGGGGAAGCTGCGGGGCCGGGTAGCGCCACAGCCACTCCCTGGGGCGGGCTGCGCAGCCAGGCGTGGGAGGGCAGGCGAGGCCCCCTGGGGCGGGCGGGGAGTGCCGTCAGTCAGCTGAGGGGCGG
>JANRFK010003836.1:4003222-4028601 GCA_030068395.1 Apalone spinifera | reverse complement strand
TATATATATATATATATATATATATATATATATGATGTGAAGAAAAGGTTAGGATTGAAGAAAGTTTTGTAGATTTGGTTTGTCAACTAAAATTTTGAATAAAATCGAACAAGATGGACTTGATATAAAAAAATGCATGTGGTCAAGCATATGATAATGGCAGGGATATATAAGGGAGTACAGGCCAGAGTACTAGAGATATTTAAATTAGATAAATTTATAACATGTTCAGCACGTTCCTTTAATTTACTTCTTGTCATGCTGCCTAAATATCTGCAGATATTATATTTTTTGCACAATCCAAAGATTTTTTTGTATTTTTTCAAGTTCTGCTGCTAGATGGGTGATTTTAATGAATTCTGTAGATATGATACTCAGTGGTTATCAAAGCTATGGCTATAACATCTATGCACGATCAGCAACCAAAAATAAAATGTGCTCTTCAAAAAGTTTCCGGACTCTTTAGACCCCGAAAATTTCTGTAGCTGAGACTTTTGTCAAATATATAAATTATACATTTATTTGTAATTTATGTGTGGGGAATAAAATTCTCCAGCACATAGAATTTATTAATTTAGCTCTTTAAAAGAAAGATACAGCTGTTTGTCAAGCTGTTAAATTAATTGCTGGTTTAAAAAACACAATTCAAGAAATCAGAAATTGTACTATTAAAGACATTAGAAACAGAAGCACCTGAACTAACCAATAAATTACAAATTTTGCTTGAGTTACTAACAAAAAGAAAATGAGTCAAAAGATTAGATCCCAATGAGTCAGATGATGAAAACATTCATTTGACCTCAAATCAAGCTTACATAATGGAGATAAACCAAATATTTGATGCCCTGAATACCCATTTAAATTGGAAGTATAGTGCATTAAATGAAATCACTGATAACTTTCATTTTTAACTGGATCGGTTATACAAGAAATGAATGTGTCTGAATTGAAAAAATTAATTTGGCAATGAAATATGAAAATGATTGTAATAGTAATGATTCTGTATTGAAATTGAAAGTTTCAAACGTATTGCACTCTCAATTTCAAACAATCTATCATCAGCCTCACCTTTTAATATTACTACAATTATGTGACTACTCATTTGCAGAGTCATATCCAAATTTATCAGTTGCTCTTATGATATTCCTCACTTTGCCATATTCCTCACTTTGCCAGTAACAACGGCTAGCAATGAACAAAACTTCAGTAAGCTAAAGCTTATAAAAATTACTTACATTCTAATATTGGACAACAGAGGTTATGAGAACTATCAAATTCTCCATCGAGCATGAAATATCCTACATAATAGATTTCAATGATATAATTAATGAGTTTGCCATGCTGAAAGTGTGTAAAGTAACTTTATAATGAGTATTAGAATTACTGTGTCATTTATTATATGTTCTTTTATTTATATTATTGGTTAAGAATCACATTTTATTTATTGATTTTTATTTATCTATGTAAAATATGTTCCTAATATTATTGGAAATATTTTTGTTATATTACTATAATAATTAATTTGTTTTTTTCTTGAAGTAAAGATAAATACAATTAGTATAACTATAGACATTTTTTAATTTGGAGGAGATGGGGTGCATAATTAATATTTTGTTCCATGTGCAAAAATACCTAGTTATGGCACTGCTTGGAGGGACCAGCCGTGAGTCACGAGAGAACTTCCTGGAAACATCTTTGCGCCAGTCACAGTCGGAATAGGCGGTAGAGTCGACCAATAACATGGCCAGGTACCTGGAGAGTGGCAGTTCAGGCAAGGGGTATGTGATTTAGAGAGAACTCTTGAAGACACTGTGGCTATGTCTACACTGGTGCGATCTTGTGCCAGAAATATGCAAATGAGGCTAAGCATGGAATATCGCAGAGCCTCATTTGCATATCTAATGAGCCACCATTTTTGCGGAAGAGGCTCTTGCGCAAGAAGGAGCGTCTACACTGCCTCCTTCTTGCGCAAGAAAAACCCTCTTGCGCAGTGCCGTTACGCTGATTATTTTCAGGAATAACAGTATTGCGCAAGAGGGTTTTTCTTGCGCAAGAAGGGGGCAGTGTAGACGCTGCTTGCACAAGAGACTCTTCCGCAAAAATGGCGGCTCATTAGATATGCAAATGAAGCTTGGTGATATTCCACGCTTAGCCTCATTTGCATATTTCTGGCGCAAGATCGCGCCAGTGTAGACAAAGCCTGTGAGTGCACAATGAGATGTCATCCCCAAGGTGCAGATATTTGCATTATAATCATCCCTCTTTTTGCTTGTGCTTTAAAGATGACCTGCAAACTGGGATATTTCTAGCAGTCCTGACTTGTTATCAGCAAGTAGTTTTTTTAAGACTACCTAATAATTACAAACACAACAACAAAACAGCCATCTATCCTTTATTTCTCTTTGTAGTTTGCCTTATGGATGCACCCTTTCCCCCAGCAACTCATGACATTTCTGTGAAATCATGGCATCAAAAATCTGAGCACCAACTAGCGTGAATCTTGTGCCCTCCCATGCTTAATAATGCAAAACCATATAGGCAAAGTGATAGAGGAAAGAGTGCTATTTGCTTTTGCTGGGCACGCAGGTGACACTGCTGTTGAGAGGGCAGAAATTTCCAGTAAAAAGCAGTGATAATATTTTTCATAAGATAAAATCATTAAAACCAGGATTTTGACAAACAAACAAAGTGGAAACAGATATTCAGGAACCATGGGTACCTGGAAAGGAAGACTTGTCCAATGGTAACAGCACTACACAGGATGATATCCACATTCTGTTCCTTTTCTAACCCAAATTATGTGTGTGACTTTAGGCATGTCACTTAGGGCTAAGCCTATCAAGGCACTACTGCACTGCAGTGTTCATTGGTGCAGAGGACATCCGTTTCTTCTATCCCAGTTGAGTGCCTTAATCATTGGGCAGTAGTCAATCTCTTGCTCTGACCTAGTGAACATTTTCACTATATACACAAGTGTAAAGCTTCACAGGAGTGATTGAAATCCCAGAATACTCAATAGCGTGCTCCTGGGGACATGGCCCTCAGCTGTAGGAAGCCTGGATTCAAGTCCACTCTTCCAATCAGGCAGAGCAGAGATTTAAAATTCGGCATCCACGCACCAACCCACCCTGAAAATTCCTGATCCACTTCCCTCTGTCTGCTTTATGTGTTAGGCATGGTCTGAGTGCCTTTGAGATCAGACCCTACCGACAAGATAGTTTGAGGACTGCAAGAAGCTTGTTAACTATGAGGAAGTGTCAAAACTTCAGTGACTTTGCACATTTGTACTGATGAAAACATAGGCACTTATGGCAGCTGAATGGTAGTTCTGAGTGTCAGTGGCACTTAAATGTTGGATTTAGACCTTGTCTATAATGGCACATATAACAAGGGCATTTACTCTGCCATGTGACTTGTTGGGAAAAACACCCAATTTTGGTGACAAAAAACTTCCACCCCTGTGAGAGACTCTGCTGTTTGTTTTGTGGAGAGAACTGGCTTCCTCCCAGCATCCCACAATGCCTGCCCTGATGGTTCTGCTCAGTGATTTGTGATCTCTGCTGCCTTGCAGGCATTCGCCCAACCCCTTTCAAAGCTCTGGGAAGTACCTGACAGCTGAGTGCTCTGCTCCCTTTGGAGAGCAAATCATTGGAATGCTCCTGTTCTGCCCTGCTAGGAACACAGCGGCAAGCAGATGGCTGCTGCAGAGGGAGGGCTGGAGAGATTGCTGTGCTGGTTTGACATTGCTCAGCCCAGAGAGAGCTCGCAGAGTTTCGAGGGAATCCCAAGAAGCGCAGGAATCAGTTCTGCCTTCCCACAATATTGCAGTGTGGGATGCTTACCTACAGTGCTTTGCTCTGTCCACAGGGGAGCTAGCCACGTGGCCATGAAATGTTGACAAAGAGGCAGAAAAACTGGTGTGACTGTTTTTCACTTTTGGTGACTTTTGCATGTCAACAGCACTTTGTGTCACCAAACCTTTCCATTTTAGACAGCCTCCTGCACCTACTGAGGCAGTTAGATACATACATATCTTTATAGAGCAAGGCCCCTGCATCACTTCCTCAGCTTCCCATCACTAAATGGGGATCACAGTACTTCCCTAGTTCAAATATGTTCTTGGGATAAATACATTAAAGATTGCAAGGTGCTCAAATACTGTGGTGATGGGCCAGATAAATGTCAAAACTAAATAGTCCTAAGCTAAAAAAAAAATTAACCAACTTCATTAAAAGAATTTAGAGCGATTGGGCACCCGGGCCCAAATTCAGGTTGCCCAACCAATCAAAATTCTGGAGTTTCAGAATTAAATTCAGAGTATAAAGCTAAACTAAGATGAGAAAGTTAATTAAAAAAATGAAAAGTGAATTACTGCCCATATATGCTTTCACAGGTTACTCCATTTCTTCCAGAGTTGTTCTTTTCTCAGTTCTGCAAGTGACTTGCTGCTGTACGATAATGCTGCTGCCTAGACAAGCTTTTTATAGCCTCTGTGTTTCACCAGAACTATCTGATCCCTCCCTCTGGTTTCCACATAACCATGCCATTCTGATCAGACAGACATACTAGGTATTGGAAGAACAGCTTTATTGTAAGCTTCAGAGAGGTAGCTGAGTTAGTCTGTAACTGGAAAAACATAAAAAAACCCCGAATAGTCTTGCTGAAGAAGTGGGTTGTCCCCACAAAAGCTCACGATACCATTTACATGTTTTGTTCATCTTTAAGGTGCTGCAAGACTATTTGTTGTTTAAGTTTTTCCAGCTTTATCATAGACATTCAGCATTCCCTCATGGGAACAGATCAATTCCATAATCACAGATGGTGCATGTTTTCAGGAGAAGGTCAATATTAAACAGCATTCATTACTTCCCTGAAGAGGTAATAGCTTTCAATAGCACCTGTGATTCCTCTAGCTGCTAGGAAGAAACATATTATTGATCCATGGACTCAGCATGTTGGCATTCCTAAAGCTGCTTTCTGTTTCAACAATGACTTTCTCTTGCCTCTTCTTCTGATCCCCAGAGAGGACCCTGGAAGGTTATATTCCCCCTCTCTTCACCTATTCTTGGGTCCTATCTACACTTCAAGACTTCAGATAAAAAAAGTGGCCATGCTCCCAAACCTTATGGCAGGGACAGGAAGGCTGGACAACCTATTGTATCTCTTTCCTTCCTTGATGACAATCTTCCCCCAGTCTCCAGAGATTAATGTTAGTACTGACCAGAGTTTGGTATATATGACAGGCTCGGTCAGAGAGGTCCCTTTGAGACTGCTAGTTGACGTGCTGAAAATATCAGTGAACCTGCCTACCTGCCCTCTGGGGTGCCCCACTACTCTGTCCTGCTGAACTAGAACCTCTGGTCTCCCCCAGCAATGACACAGAGTTGGGATCACAACCCACAGCAAAGCAACACAGATACTGTGATCAGATCACCTATGGGAAGTTCTCAGTCAAAGAGACTTGACACAGCATCTAGATGCACAGCCTCAATGGGACCAGAACCCTAGATAAACATTGCAAAGTAAAAAGGATTCATGCAGAGCAAGCTCATAACTTGTTCACCCCCTTTATCAATGAAAGAGAAGACAGCTACTGCCTCCCCCCCCATGATACTTATAAAAAATAAAATAAAACTGATTTTATTAAGTATAAAATAAAAAAAGGATTTAAGTGATAACAGACAGGTCAAAGTAAGTTACTAAGCAAGTAAAACAAAACACACCACTTAAGCCTAATACATTAAGGGTGTGTCTGCACTGCAAGACAACTCGAAATAAACTACACAAATTGAGCTACATCAATTGCATGTCTTATTTTGAAATAGGGAGCAGCTACACAGCACTTATTTCGAAATAGAGCACTCTTCCTCCGACTTCCCTCACTCCTCGTACAATGAGGGTTACAGGAGTCAGAGTAAGAAATCCTCCAGCTTGACAGTATTTTGACTATTTCAAAATAACTGCCTGCTGTGTAGACACGGACTAAGTTATTTCGGAATAGCACTCATTCTGAAATAGTGTAGACGTACCCTAAGAGAACTTGTTACAAGCCATAATTTCTCACCCTAGTTCTTATTTCAGGTAAAGTCCTCCGGCCAGAGAAGTCCTTTTTGACCTCAGTCCAGCAGTTTTCCTCGACCTCATTGGTATATTCCTTTGGTTTCCAGGTGTTTCCATGCATCTTTTGGAAGTGGGGAGGCAGTCTGTAAAGCAGGCTGAAGACAATCATTGTTATTTTCCTTGCCTTATATAGAATTTCCCTAGTGCGGGAAGCCTTTTTTCAATTCCCTAACACCTGCATGGAAAAGTACAAAATTCAAGATGGATTCCAGCATCAGGGGACACGGACATATGTCTTTGTAACATGTCTACAGGAAGACAGTTCTCCCCCAATCAATAGTTTCCTGCTCTGCCTGGTTGCTTCATTATTATTCCTGATGGATTGGACGTCACAAGTACCTAAACAAAAGCCTCAATGTAAATGCCCCTCTCTGGAATTTAGCACCTACATTTGGGTGTCTGTATTTAAAAATATTTCTCCTAGTTTTAAGTTTCAAAGTGGCCAAACACACTTTGTGTGATTTCAGATTCCCTTAGAATCTTGTGAATTTGCGATGGATCTGAGGACCAGGATTTTTTCATACCTACATTCCCCCGAGAGTTTACTTCCTGGTAAAGCATGTGAACATCCTGATGTCAAAACACATTTCTTCATCTGATAGCAGAACGTGTTTTTATATTTCTAACTCACACAAGTGGCTGCCTGGTGAGGTTGAGGGAGAAGAGAAAGTGGAACAGAGAAGCACACGATCTCAGTAAAAGGAGCTGAGAGGGGAGAAATTCCCTTTTTTCATATCAAACTCCAGTGTAAAAGAAAAAAGAAAACATTACAAAAGCTGTGGAAAAATACAGGGTTTATTATGAAGAAATCTTTTTCCGAGTAAAAATAGTAGGGACTGTGATGAGAACATGAAAGGGCTGTAAAGAGTGGAATCAAAAGCCTTTTGAAAAGATAGCATTCCACAGTGTATCCATTTGAAGCCCCTAACTGTGGATGTGAGGGTGTTTTCCTTAGCTTTTTATACTGCTAGGCACTCACTGCACCATCAGTTGTACTGTCCTACCATTCATAGTACTACTGTGTTGTGCTGTGGCTGTCTGACGATATTAAACTATAGGACAAACAAATACAAGCTTTTAAATGCTACATGATTTCTGACTCATGCAGACATACATGCAGGATATTTCAATCAGTGACTTGCCAGATGTCCTGAAATATATTTCCCTCAAACAGATTGCTTGAAAAAAAAAAACCCAACCCGGGGCTTTCCAAGCTGTCACTTGTTTTCAGAGCAGTGCAGCTGTTGAAGAGCCAAGTCATCCTGCCAAAGACAGAAAGGATCTGGAAGTAATTTGCCACTCACTTCACTGGTAGGCAAGAAACCTCCATCCCAAGAGTGCTCATGACAACAACCCAAAAGGCTCATCACCATATTATTGAGGCCAAGAACTTTGTATCGGTCGGGCCCAAAAAGGACTAGCCACAATTTGTATCTGTAACATCCAAAGTTACATTCGGTAGGATACAATAATAAACCTTCTGCTTTAGCATATGAGCTAGATTCTAAATTTTGCCCCGGGAAGGTTTTTCTGTAACTGTCAATTGTGGGGTTTCTTGTACCTTTCTCTGAAGCATCTGCTACTGGTCACTGTCAGAGGCAGCATGCTGGGTTTAGACAGCCTGATTTTATCCTCTGTGACATGGTCTATGGTCTTGAATCCCCTCTCCTGATGGGGATGCCTCACAGGCTAGACAGAGTAGTTTGTAAATGTCATGATGTTCCCCAGTCTCTACTATGGTGGCTGTTCTCAGGGGGGACAGGTGAGGAAGTACACAGGGACACGTGACTGCCCCCCCCATGTGACTCCTCACCAGTGAGTGCGGGGTTCTGCCCTCCCCAAGTGACGTGGCCAGAGAGCAGAGCAAGTTGGGACTCCATTGCTCTGCTTTCCCCCACCGCCACCGGCAAGTGAGGAGGACCTGAATCCTGCTGCCAATGCCAGATCCCACTGCTAGATCCCCAGGCTACACGGAGGCCTTGCCCTTTTCACCCACAGTGTTTGGAGAGGTTACATGGCCTCAGTCCCCCCTTCACATGTCACCAAATGGATCCCTGATGAACCCACGAGATTCCCGCCACTGTCACTATTCTGAAGATGCGCAGGTTCATGGCCACCCTAATCTCGGACAGGACTGAGCTCACAATTCCTAGGCTGAGCGCCAAGACACAATTGTCTCTTTTACACCCACATCTCAGTCTTGATGGTGACCATGGAATGCAGCTGCCATGGAAGGTCACCGTTATCACGGAGAAGCCATCCTTTGGGGAACTTGGGAATAGACAGCTTTGAAGACAAGGACCAACTGCTTTAGTCTGACCAGCTACTCAATGGGGAGCTGGTGCTGAGAGCATAGCATGAATCACAAATGCATGGGCCAGCCTAGCTAAGTCTGAATCGGACTGCAAGGCTTGCAGACTCCTGTCTGATAGTAGCGGCGAGGAGTCCTGTGGCACCTTATAGACTAACCGACTAACACAGCTACCCCTCTGATGTCTGATAGTAGGTGGCAAAGGACACTTTGCATCCAGGGATGTTTGATTAACGATCTGGAAGAGGGGGAAAGAGGACATTACAAAATTCCACCACACTAAACGGCGAGGAGTTGGGAACCCCAGTGAGAGCAGAGAAATAATAAAGCGACTAGAAAAGAGATGTAGATTGTGACCAAACCCATCACAGAGATCCCTTGAGATTGTCACTTAATGAGCTGAAATACCCCTGAGCCCACCTACCTGCTCTCTGGGGCACCCCACCATCCTGTCCTGCTGGGCCAGACCCTCCGGTCTCCTCCAGAACAAGCACAAAGTTGGAGTCACAGCCCATAGCAGAGTAATACAGACAGATCAGATCAGCCCCGGGAAGACTCAGACAAAGGGACTTAGCACAGCAGGCAGGTGCACATCCCCAGTGGCACCATTACCCCAGATAAATCCTTCTTCCTCTGCAGAAAGTGTTATACAGAGCAAGCTCATAAAACGTTTAGCCCCTTTAACCTTGGCAGAGAGACAGGCACAGCTATTTCCCCCAGGCAACAATCATTTAGCTCCAATCAGGATCCACAGCTCTGACCTCTCCTGCAGGTAGGTGCTAAGCCACCGTGAGGGTGTCCTGTAGGGTCCAGTGGGCAGGGCACTTAGCTGGGCAGTAGGATGCCTAGAATCAGGTCCTCTGCTGCCTAATTCAGATCAGGGGGTGGAGCCCAGGTTCCCCACTTCTCAGCAGAGTGCCAGTGTAATAGGACGAGGCTTTCTTAATTTCTCCTGCTGAAGCTGTTCCACTGTGTATAGGAAACAGGCCTGTACAAAGGAATTTCTGGGAGGGGGTGCCAGCTGGGGGAAGAGCTGGTGGTTGCCCCACCCCCAACCCCGTCTCCACGGCCCAGCCCCGCCCCCACGGCCTCTCTCCTGAGGTAGCAAGGGGGGGAAATCAGCCCCATGCATCCCCTTGTGGCCACAGCACAGGGAGGGAGGCTGGGGCAGCGTGCCCCCTCTGCCTTTCCCAGATCTGCTGGAATCAGCCGCATGGCGGACCCTGAAGGACCGTGAGGGATGCATTCATACCCCTAACCCTAACTCCCCTCCCCCACACACGGGCCTGTAAAGAAGGCTGTGTGTCTCCGGCCCCCTCGCAGCACTCACATTAGACTCACCAGCCAAAGAGATGATGCAATGGTGGCAGGCGTCAGCAGCTGCTCCACCACACCACACCAGGGTAGGTGTGGGAGGACTATGACTGAGGCTAATAGCTGACCGGACAGACCAGCCCCATGATTCTGTGGAATGCAGACTGAGTTTACAAAACCCTGGGACCATTGCAGACTTGATCTGCAGGCGACTGATAGCAATAAAAAGGCATCCATCTTCAGGAGATTTGGGGACAGACCCTACAGCAGCAGCGGGTTCTCTTTTGGTTGCAAGGCCTTTTGAGCCTAGCGCGTCTGTTACTGGCCTCACGCACAGCAGGGGTGTCGTTGTGGAACAGGACTATCGGCTGTTTTTGTAGGAAAGTTGAGGATCAAGCAGGCACCTGTCTGCAAGCCCTGGAGAGGCTGATATGGTGGGACCTGAAGCAAAGCCCTGTTACGGGAGAGCTGTGATTTACAGCACTGGGTTACTGGCCAGACCCCCATCCTATGTGTGAGGGGTGGATAGAGCACACTTCCACCTCACTCTCCGCTTGTCGCCAACTTCAGACTTGCTGCCTGTTCTTCTGAGCTGCTTAATATCAATTGTAAAATATTAAATCAGATAAATACCTTTGGCCTTTCTGGATGATAAGAAAATGTCTTTTTCTACCTCTTCAGAAGCTGTTGTTTTCTCTGGAAATGCTAATGGAATTTTGTAAAAGGTTATTTCATCCTTCTCCTTAGTCTGAAGACAGAATGGCACAGTTGTGATGCCCTTTGTTTATGCCTTTTTAATGATTGCTTTTATCTCCCGGAATCTGAGGCCTCACTTACAGACTCTGCGTCTTTGCCTCTTCAAAGCCTCTCACTTCAGGCTTCTCATTCCGTCTTATCAAGTAGCCTTTGGCGAGGCTAGAATCAATGTTAATGAGCTTCCGGAAGCAGCTGGCAGCATCTGAGTTGGGAAGATTCTGCCGGGTGAAGTGTTGCTTTGTGTTTTATCAGCTCTGTTTGCATAGCTCCTGAAGAGGCCCAGAGATCAGCCTCCTTTCCTTCAGGAAAGATGGACATGCCCTCACCTTGGTATTTCAGGGTATGTCTACACTACAGAGGGTTTTTTTCCCGAAAAAAACAACTTCAATTACATCCACACTGCAATCGTGTTCTTTCAAAAGAAAATCGAAAGGACAGAGGGGTTTTTCCGACATTGGTAAACCTCTTTCTATAAGGAAGAAGCCTTTTTCTGAAAGCTCTTTCGGAAAAAGGCGTGTGTGGCCAGGGAAGAATTCTTTCACAAGAAGAGGAAGGAGGAAAAAGCACAGATGCCCTCGTGGCCATTCCGCCCATAGTAATCACAGCGTACATGTGAAATAACATCCGTTCAGTCTGGACGCTATCTTTCGAAAAAGCAGATCACTTTTTCGATGTGCTTTGGCAGTGTGGATGCTCTCTTTTGGAAGACATTTTTTTGGAAGACCTCTTCCAGAAAAGCTTCTTCCGAAAGAAGCCGGTAGTCTAGACATAGCCTCAAAGTTGAACTCTGGGGGGATCAGAGATATTTGGGAGGTGTTAATTCTGTTCCAGGAGCTCGGTACAGTCAAGGGTGTTTGTACATGTGCGGTGTATGCCTATCAGTGTGTACATGACTGTGTGTTATGTAATCTGTGTAGTGTGTGTCTGTGCTCGTGGGGGATGGCAATACCTGTTTGTGTCGACAAGCACGTGTGTATGAATGCACAGAAATCTTTTGATTGAAGGGTTGTGTGAAATTGCCCACCCTCTCATGCTCTCGCCCACCATCGCAGTGCAGACCAGAAATAACACTAGCGGCTGTAGCCAGCTCGCCATGCAGAGCTGCTGTGGAATCCACCCCTTGCTGGGGATTGTGCTCGGGGGGCCCAGGTGGCATTTTATCAGAGACACAAGGCAGGTAGGATAATACCATAAACTGGATCAGCTTCTGGTGGTGAGCGAAGCTTTTGTACCTCACCCACCTTCTCTAACACCCTGGCACCGACAGGGCGACAGCCAGACTGCCTACAACATCTTACATCCAGCTAGTGGGTTTGTTCCACAGTCCCAACCCCCCTGTGCCTCCAGAGGCACCACAAACTCTTCGCTGACCCTAATCCACTGCCACTATTTCTAGTGGCCGTTTAATCAGATGGCTCGTGAGGCTGCCGTTCAGCATGCGCTGAAGTGCTTTCAATCAGCTGCCATCTACACGAAGGGATTGCTCCTATGACAGCAGTGGTGGCCAGAGCCCCCAGCCCTTTAAATCGCCGCCGGAGCCCTGGGAAGCGCACTTCTGGGCTGGGGGGCTGGCAGAGGGAGGCTAGCCCCAGATCTGCCCCTGTCACTCAAGGCCCTGCCCTTTCTGGGAGGGCAAAGCTGGGCCCCCACCTTGTCCAGGGGCCCGGTAATTCTGTCAGCCGCCTTACTGCCAGGCCATAGCGGTACAGCAGCTGTGTCGCCCTCTCAGCTGTGGTGTAAATGCCTTGTTTTCTCATCTCCAGCCAGAATGAAAAATTCCGTTCTTTCCGCCAACTGCCTCTCCCACGATTCTTGACCTCCGGGCTGCTTCCCTCTCTCTGCAGCTCAAGGTGCAGCTGAGTTTTGCCACTTCACGGTCTGGTCTCATCCCCCCAGCTGCTGCTTGCTTCCAATGCGCCTCTGGCTGCTCGCTGTGGTGGATTCAAGACTCCGGTCCTGGCTCCATGGAGTGTGTCATGGTTGGGCCTTCTCTGCATTAGCTGGAACTTGCGTCTGGCCCTGAGACCTCTGTGCCCAGACCAAAACCCTCCTTGTGAAACTGCTGGGCTGCCTTCAGCCCTTGCTCAGCCTTGGGCCATTGTGCCGATTGACTCCACGCAGAGCTACCCTCTCAAGGGAACACCATGGTACTAGTGGTAGTCGACCTCCAGAAGACTGTGCCATGTCGCTGCCACCCCACTGCTCAGAAAACAGCCTGTTTCCTGTTCAGTGACAAGGTCCGTCACTTCCATGGGTTGCCCCCAAGCATAGTATCCAACCAGAGGTCCCAGTTTGCTTCCCACTTTGGAGGGGATTTCTGCACCTCCTAGGTACCTCAACCACTTAGCACCAATGGCCAGGCAGGGCCATCGGTTTCTGGAGCTGTACCTACAACCCTTCCTGAACCACTGCCAGGACAATTGGCTGGCACTTGTTCCCCAGGCTGAATTTGCCTACAGCAATTCCAGACATGCCACAACCCAACAGATCCCGTTTTTGCTTTCTTGGATGATTTTTAGGGTGGTTTTTGTGGTCACTGTCAAGGGGCACCTCATCTGCCTGCTGGAGAGGACAGTGAGAGGTCAGCTGCGGTCCCTCAGACTTCCACTTGGGATGGGGTGGACTAACAGCCAAAGTCTATGCACAGCAACCTGTGTTCAGGGCAGTGCAGCCTAGTGGCCACAGAGTCTACATGCTCTCCCGTGTTCAAGGTAACACAGCCTAGTAGCCATCAAGTCAATACACAATGCAGCCTAGTGGCCACAGAATCAATATACAATCCCCTTGTGTTCAGGGTAGCATGGGCTAATGGTTACAGAGTCTCAATCTCTCCCCATGTTTAGGGTAGCCTAGCAGCCACAGAGTCAATGCACAACACAGCCCAGCAGCCATAGAGTCAATATACACTAGACAAAGCTCCCCTGTGTGGCCCTCCCAGGGCCTCCCTCTCCACCGGGTCCCAGCCCAGGGCCTGTCAGCATTGGAGTGGTCCACTGCTAGCTCGGCAGGAAATCCCACCGCAACACACCAAGCTCCTGGGGACCAATTCCTCACTGAGCACGAAGTGGGCCGCTACTTCCTACCCGTATCCTATAGGAATTTCTCGGTCTTCTCGCTCTGGTCCCACGGCTTCTGCTGCCACCATTTAGTCTGGCTGTGCTTCCTCCCCTGAAGCACCAGCAGCAGCACCTCCTTCCCCTGTGGCAGTCAGCCCTGATTGAGCAGCTGCAGAGGCTTTTATAGCCAGCCTCCCATTGGAGCATGCCCAGCAGGGCTGTGGGGGTGGGGCCTCCTCAGTCAGCTGAGCCTGGTTAACCCCTTTAGTCCCAGTGCGGAGTTGATACACCCCGTCACAGTCACTTAGGGAGTGTACAAGCTCTCTAGTGGCTCTGATGAGGCCTTTTGCAGCTAGCCTTGCTGAGCACCCTGAGTCCTCTTTTGGCATCTCTTGCTGAATCCTTAGCAGCTGGGTCTCATTCCCCATGGGACTGCAGAGGGGAACACATTTAGGACCCTGCTGCCCAAACAGTCCTGCTGCCCTGCTGTCCCCAAACAGGGACATGGGTGAGTTCATGAGCCCTTCTTCTTTCCTCCAGGTGTTCAGGACCCATTTTTGGACTTGAGGGGAGGGATTTATGACCCACAAGTCGGCCAACTGTGTTCTCCAGGGTCCCCTTGGGATGCCCCCGAGCCAGCTGACTGGGGTCCTCCTTGTCCTTGCAGCCTCTCCCTGCTCTGCCAATTTGTTTTTCTCACATTGGAGTTACAGCTGCTCTGATGGGTAGGCCAGACCATGGGGCTCCAAAACTCTAATATGCCTCCATACGCTGTGAAGAAAGAAGAGCGGACCCAAATATCAAGAACTCTGGGAGATGCTAAGCTGCAGAAATGTAACTCATTAGTCTGTTCTTTGATTCAAAGGTCTGGAAAGTCATAGCCAACATCTCTACTTTGCCGCTTCAATCCCTGTTTATTTGTAAAGTCTAATACCACATCTGTTTCATCAACCTGGCACTGTGGCAAGAAACTCAACCTTAGCAAAGGCAGAATTATCAAAGGGATTTTAGCTTGTCGTCATTGCGTGTGACGGCATGCCAGTGCTTTCTGCACGTGTGACGTTTGGTCACTCACTTCAGAGGGTGTCTTCATCCTTTGCCAAGATGCAAGCTGACCCTTATATTTGAAAAGGTCACCGAGAAAGAATAAAATTATCTACATCTCAGAAGATGAGAGAAAAATCTCAAGTATTTCATGACGTCTCCTCTTCTTGCAAAATGCTTTTCTCTTCTGAGACACGACATCACCGAAGCAATTTCAAGTGATTAACAATAACAGCAGACCAGGATGTGAAATAACTGTTGAAAGACATTGCGAATCTTGGAGCCGTATTAAGAGACAGCGTTATCAATAATTTAATGTCTGTTAATTAATAAAGAATAAGTTACATGATTTAACATGGCACAAATACAGCTTCTTTTTCGGGACTTCGATTGGCAGATGGCCCTCAACATTGTAGGAGCTGCTGGCAGGGGCCTAGTTTAGAAGGATTGTACTTTGGTTCCCTCACATTTCTAGCCACGCTAGCTTTCATGACCTTTCCCCCCTTCTTCTAAGCCGCTACAAAGCTCACAAAGATCCCTTTGGTTGTTTTCAATCTGTGATGAGAACAGGAATATTGGGCTACACAGAATGCACAAGTTCTAACAAGCTTGGCAAAAATGCACAAATGTGTCCTTCTGCTGGGTCTTCATGTGCAAAAGTGATGGAGGAAGGTCCCCATGTCATAGTTCCACACTTTATAGACCGTGGGCCCTATGCATCAACACGGAACACTTTACTATTACCTGGTACTTCAGTGTGTGCAAATTCATTCCTCATGTGTCAAGACAAATATTAGGAACACAGGAACTGCCATGTCAGATCAGTCCAGTGGTCTGTCTTGTATGAGGAAGGCACTAGAACCCCAATAATTTTATAACCTGCTCCAAGAAGACGTCCCTTCCAACCCTGCAAATTAGTGGCTAACCTGCCTTGAGTCAAAATCCTTCTAAATCACATGAAAAGCAGTGAAAAGGCTCTATCAAGGTGTAACGAGTTGGCGCTTGTCTCTTGCAAGCCCCCCCTTCCCTGGCTGATAGTGCCTGCAATCACAGTTCTTTGGAGCCGGTCTTCAGTGACTCAGCCCTCCAGCTGAGCCACATTCACCATTCCCCCTTCCAGGATATACAGTCCTGGTTTCTTTTCCCAGCCCTGATATAGGTGACCCTGCCTTCTTAACAATCCAACAGGGCCCGTCTTGGTACCCACAGCTGGTCAGCTTTCAACAGCCTTCCCTGGGCTCAGTCTGCAGCCAGACCAGATGGGCTCATGCCCTGGTATATAAGCAGCAATAGATGTAGGTACAGAACTTCTGCGGCCCAACACGCCTATCAGCCTTTACATCCCACGGCAGTACACCGGCTAATCCAGGGATGGGCAATAAGCAGGCTGCGGGCTGGATGGGGTTTGCGAGAGTTAGCCCCGGGTGGGCTGCCAGATGCTGACCCTGGCAAGCCACATCTGGCTAGTGGGCCATTTCTTGCCCCTCTCCCAGACAGACAGACATGCCTGTGTACCCAGGGCTGCGTTCACGCTTTGCAAGGTCGGTGTCACATGGTGCAGCAGACAGCGCTGCGGAAGGGCCACACAGTCCGGAGAAGGGATTGGTGACTCACTGCCACTGCCCGGCTAGGACATCCCTTTGCACTGTGGTAGGTGCTGCCCATGCAGCTCTGAGTGTGCGCTCCGGCAGAGCTCCCTCCCGCCCCTCTGCTGCTCAGGGCACAAAAGCAGGCATCTCTGTCTCCCTTCCATGCCCACAGACTTCAGTGGAGCTCGCCTACAGAGCCACTAAAGAGCCACCCCTCGGTCTTCTGCAGGGAGGCAGCAAGAGGCCCATGGAGGACTTCAGCCTTCAAACTAGGACTTCCCTCGAACAGGTGTTTTCAGTCTGTTCAGCCAGCACAGGGGAGCTTCCTGCCAGGTGAAGCATTTCTCACAGCAGCGCAATCTACACGGGCCGGCTCCTTCTCTTCTTCAGGAAGAACCCCCAGCAATTCCCACCCCTGGCAAACTGACCCTTTCGAGTGAAAGCTGCAGTCACATCATCTAAGTACTAGAAAAAATGAATCCACATGGTAACACTCAGGGTGGGCATCACACAGGGGAGCGAGTGGCTAGTCAGGGGCAGAGAATGAGAATGACTCAATAGCCGAGTCACTGCAGCACCACCCGGGAAGTGGGAGACCCACGTGCCAGGCTCTGGCTCCAAAAATATAGAAAAACGGGCTCTGTGTACCTGCCCAGGCAGCCACTGAAATATAGGTACCTCAGGGCTGTGGGCCGGGGAAACTCCAGAATTACCTGGCAACGGGGCAGGAGCTTTGGGAATGCCAGTGGTTCCTAAATGTTGGGCCGAGACACTGACTGTGGCAGTTAGATGCTTACATCCCCCTTGGGAATCTCACCCAGAGATCCCTAAAACCACTCGGACACTAGTGGACATCTAGGCTAAAGCATTCAGCTACGTCAGACGCATCCAGCAAACACTGTCATTAGAACATAATAAAACCCTTAACTCTGACCCACGTTAGAAACGGGGGAAAACAATGTAATAAATACGTTAAAATACATTAAAATTACACACAAAACCAATATTGGAATGTGGATTAGAGACAAGAGAACATCATCCCAAATACAGACACGAAGTCTGTCCTTTCGAAACACAAATCTGTGTTGCACAATTGTTTGTTGTATGTCCCCAATAGATAGAAAAGCCTAACAACATTTCGACACTCATACTGGACACAGCTACGCATTCACACGGCTTTATATGCGTCAGTTGTTAATTCTTTGTCATATTTAGACAGAGTTGAGGGAACTGTTTGCTTTTTCAATGGTATCTGTGGTTTCAGCGGTGCCTGCGAGGTTCTTGGGTCTCTTCACTTACCATCGCCTACAATTCCTGCAACTTCATTGGATCTCTTCCCTGACCAGTTCTTGTCGGTTTTTCAGTGCTTCACGTAGACATTTGCCTATGGAAGCCAGACTCTCAAAGCCGATCAGTTGCCGCCGTTGGCGGTCAATGAGTGACGTTTGTTGTAGGGGAATGCGATGATTCGTGTCAGTCACTTTGTCCAGCGGGCAGTAAAATCTCCCCTCTGCAGACGGGCCCTGTTTTAAACAGCTTAGAGCTTTGCTTGTGAGACAGATAACTGTTCGCTCGGACTCTGCTACTGGGACGAGAGGAGAAACCCTTCCAATAGCAGCTTTGACCACCCCAGACTGGAGGAGAGCTCAGCCTGGAATGCAAGGTATGGGAGCTGTCTAGCTTGTAACTTGAAATCCAGACTGCCTACACTGAGACAAACTCCCCCACATGTCAAGGCCCATCCTGCCCTGGGCCTGCCCTTTGCAGCGCTGAGCAGAGGCCGCTCAGGTCACTTTCGTCGTTTTCCTCCGGCTCGCTGCCCATGTTCGACCGGCTGCTCGATTGCCAGCTGTGTCTGAGCTCTGCTCTCAGAGAGCAGGACTCCTCCCGGGCTGCGCTCCCAGCAGTGGTGCTCTTGGGGCACATGGTGGCAGAAGCCCGTTGGCCAGCCAGGCAGGAGGGGTTTGCCACGCTTTTCTGGGGGAACAGTTCTGCTAGCAGAGATTTCTGGAGGATTTTCTGCAGACTCTCACAGGCCCTCTGCTTGGCGCCCAGATGGGTGTAATGCAAATCCAGCTGCAGCAGCAGGTCCGTCTGGGGGAAGAGCAGAGACACAAGGTGAGTGGAAAGCCTAAAGCAGGCTATGCTTCCACCTAGGGATATAATAGTATAGTCAATTAACCGATTAACCGATAAGCAAAAGCATATAGATTAATGCTATCGACTACACGCATTTCCCCCCCACCCCTTGCCAGTACATTTTTTAGCAGGCTGGCCAGCAACCCAGCTCAGTCCCAGCTTGCACTGAGTCCTGGACCTACCCCCACTGCATTTCAAGTGTATTAGGAGCCAGGCAGGCAGGCCGGCTCAGTTCTGGCTCATGCTTGGTCCAGGAGCTCAGACCTCTTCCCCCCAGACAGGGGCTGCCTAGGGACTATAGAATAGTCGACTAACCGAAAAGAATTCACGAGGTTAATCGACTATTCAATTAAACGATATTTAACATCCCTACTTCTACCACCACCAGCAAGGGACCAGAGGCAGGACTGAGTGCTTTTGGGAGACCCCTGCCCCCGGACAACCCTGCTTGGAGATCCGGGCCACTGCCACACTTCACCAGGACAAATTCACTGCCACTGAACTGGGTTGCTCCACCTGCTCACACCAGCTGTGAATCTGGCCCATTATCCACTGACCCGGGCTTCCTGGCTTCCACTGAAATGCGCTCTCCTGGCAACAGTGGGATGTGTTCTTTGTCACTGGTAACACGTGGCAGGCGAGGGGCCAGGTGGCACCAGGAGGGTCTGCGGGAGGCTGCTCCCCTTGCGGTGCAGATTGTGACTGCTTATGAAATTGTTGAAGTGTGGTTTCGAACCAGTCGCCTTGGTCCTGGTTTAATTGCACGGACCAGGGAACGCAGGCCCGGCATCAGGGCTCAAAATGAATTCAAGATGGCTCGTTCCGGGGACGAAAAGCAGACTGACCCCACAGTGTAGCTGTTAATGGGGAACTATAAAGGCAGGGGGGTGTTTCTGCTCTTGGCCCATTGCTATCCCATATTTTTACCAATGATCTGGAAGAAAACATAAAATCCTTGCTGGTAAAGTTTACAGATGACACAGACCGGGGCAGTGGTACGTAACGAGGACAGATCATTGACACCAAGCAATCTGGATCCCTTGGTTAGCTGCATGCAGTACCATCAAATACAAGTTCCAGTGTCTGGAAAATGTTCCGTGCAGTCATGACTAAGGAAGCTCAATCCATGTAGCACGGGCGGGCAATAAACGGGTGGCGCTTCGCCACAATTAGCCCCTGGCTAGCACGACACGGCAGGCAGAGCAGCAGAAAAGCCTGAAGGGATTTGCCTGTTGGTGCAGAAGGTAACGAGCCCCAGGGCAGAGATGGGGAGTGACTCTGTATAAAGTGGCTCAGCTGATGATCTGGGCTCATTCCTGGCAATATAAGCGGGTGTGGCCACAGGAGCCAGCTGGGGTAAGGGAAAGTGGCCCTGTGGGCTGCACTCTGTCTCATGGGAGAAGCTCAGGGGCTTGCAGGCCTTGAGAGGGGAGTAGGAACAGAACAAAGATGTTACAAAGGTCCATTCTGGACTGGGAGGGGCTGTCTGTTGAAATGTAGAAATGTTGGGCCACTCGATGGGCTGGAGGGTTACAACTCAAGGCACTTGCACGAAAGCTGAGAGACTGGAAAGCCCACAGGCCGAAGCCACATATTTGGGGGGAATTACAGACCTGATAGTCTTGGCCCAATTTCTCCTGAGCCTCCCAAAGAATGCGGGACGGGGGGAGCCAGCCCAGCACCCCAGAGGTGACAATCTAACTCTCCAAAGAGTTCTTAGAAGCTGGTTTTTGCAGAAGAGAGGTCTGGCTACCTACAGGTCTGAAGCTGAGGGCAGAGGAGGGAACTGAAAAGCTCCAAGAAGAAATGGAAGGAAGCCAGAGGAACTCTTCCAGGGGACCGGGGAATACCACTACCGATGTGGAAGGCCAGGACATATTGCACAGGACTGCACCAGGCTGCAATGCAGGAGCCCAGAATTCTGCAGCTGGATTGGGACTGTCAGAGTGGGAGGAAAAGGAAATCTCCTGCCATCCCCTAAAGGTGGGCAGAAGGGTGATTGTGGACTTTGCCTCTTGTAGTGATCCTGCTGGAGGCTCCCCAGGAGAACGTGGCATTCAAAGGGAGAGGAAACTGCCCAGTGGCAGAGGTACCCCGGCTAAAGGGGAGCAGAGGAAAGGCTGTCCCCTTTGGCTGCAGAGGGGTGGACTGAAGCCCCTTCTTCTAGAACAAGAAAGCGGGCAGCCGTGGCCCCACAGCCGTAGAGAAAGGGGCAAATGAGGGGCGGGGAAGAGCCTGCATTAACAGAATCAGACCATCCTTGTCTGACTGGCACAAGCCAAGACAAACAGAACCGCCCTGAGGAAAAGGGAGAAACCGGTGGAAATAGCCGCCGTGGAGAAGAAAAGTCCAAGTCCCGGGTACCTGATTGGCAGACAGGGTGAAGGGAAGAGCGCAGGGGCCAGTTTGTGGGACTGGGGACAACCAGAGGCCCTATCCCGAGACGAGGAGGAAGATGTTAAGGTGAGTGGGCCCACAGGGCAAAGATCTGTGGGCCAGGACTGAATTACAGGAGCCATTTCTGCGGGTGGAGGATGGAACGACCCAGAAAAGAGACCCTGCCCGACCAACGTGGGGCACACGGGAATGTAAAGAGGCAAGCACCTCGTACAAGGAGGGGAAGGCACAACCCTCTCCTCCCCCGCCCCCAAACCCACTCCTAAATAAAGGGGAGAGCCAGGACCGAGTGCTGAGACCTAAGGGGTCAGCACTCTGCTCACTGCAGCCTCAGGGAGTTCCCCCAGTCAGCTAGCCAGAGAAAAGGCAGGGCTAGGAGGCAAGAGGGCGGGACAGAGCTAGCCGTGCCCAGAATGAAGGTGAGCCCAAAAAAGGAAGATCTTTATTCCTCCTGGGGCCCTGGAGCTGCTACACTGGCCTCTGCGGCCAAAGGTGCTGCCTGGCCTTTGCGGCCAAAGGTGCTGCCTGGCCTCCGCGGCTAGCCAGGCAGTGTGCTCCGAGGGGACAGGAGTTTGGCGTCTCAGCTGTGAATTGCACAGCCAGCCGCAGCATTGGCTTGGTCACACCCCTGCCACGGGAGCGAGCATGGCCTAAAGGAGAGGCTGCTGCATCATGGCCAGATCTGGGTCATTGGTTCCTTTCACACCCAGGACCACACCTGAGAAATGGGCGAGGACTCCAAGAGCCGCCTGGATGGGTTGTCTGGGAGGCACTGGCTGCTCTGGGGGGGCGTTTTACCTGAATTTTCTGCAGGCCGTGGAGCCAGAGCACGCAGTCCCATTCCTCTTGCTCGCAGAAGGAAACCAGCAGCGACGCCACCCGGTCAGATGGGCTGTTGCTCAGCACGGCCGGTTCTTGCACCTCCTGGAGCAGCCAGACCAGAACAAACCAAAGAGCTTTCTCAGCACGTGCCGAAGCCCAGGAATTTCCACACCGGCCTGGCCAAACCCAGCCACCCTTGCGACCGGCCCGGGGAGCTTGGCTTGAGGCCAACCCTGCAGTTCTGAACTCGGGTGCTCCAGCTGGAAGGACACGGGGACACGGTTCCGAGCACTTGCTTGTGGGCTGTGCCGGTGGCACACAGCGGCCGGAGAACATGCAGTGTGCTGGCCCGCTGGTGGGACCAGGAGGCCCCCTGGTGGCTCATCCCCACTACAACAGCCGGCTTTTCCCCAGCTCCCACCAAGCCTCCCTGCCCAGGTTAGCAGGGCTTGTGCTGGTCGACCTGGGCGGGGAAGCTTGCTGTCACGGGCTGGGTAGAAGCCCAGGCTCCTTAGGCCATTCTGCCCTGCCTGGCTCTCTGGCTGCAAGAACTGGACAATGGCCCAGGAGCCTCCCTCCCCCAGGGTGAGCTGCCATGGCCAGAGATGGCGCATGGGCCCGTTCCCCACAAAAGCTCCCTGCCGTCAGGGTAGCGGCGAGCTGTCCAATGCCATGCAGTACTTGCAGGCAGGTGTCAGGGAGGCATGGCCCTCGGAGTGTGTCGCGCGGCCCTCCCAGCAAACCAGCACGAGGGGGCGCGACACCCCAACTCCACACCGACTCTGATCTTCCAGGGGTGCACGCAGGGGGCTGGGGAGTCCTGGCAAGGGCGTGGGGCGCTGAGGCTGACCCACCTGCTCAGGCTCTGTTGCTAACAGGCGCTGCTGTGTGTGGGGCACTGGGGACGCGGGCGAGTTCGCTGCATGGACAGAGGCAGACAGTGGCCCCCTCCGGCTCCTGCCCTGCATGCTGCGTTCTGGAGGAAGGGGATAAATCCAAAGGCTCTGGCGAGGGGAATGAGTCTCTGCAAACCAGCCGGACGGGAAGATGCGTCTGTTTCCAAGCACTTGGTGCAGATCGGGGGGAGGGGGGAGAACCTGCCTGTCAGTGGTGTGAGGCAAGGGGCCAGTAGGAAACACGACAGGGCCGTGTTCTCACAGGTGACGGGGGAGCCCAGCATTGTTCCACCCCCAGTCAGCTGCTTCAATCTCCTGGACCTGTCCAGGGGGCTGCACTATTGTGTGCTTGGCCCCCCCGGAAGGTGACGAGGCTGCCGTCTCTGCTGAGTTACCTCTCAGCGAACTCTGCTCCAGTGAGCGCAGCCACATGGGGACCCCGCACACGGCGACCGGCTTGTGTGAGCCTCCCCCAAGCACTAAGGGAGCTGGGGAGAAGGTCGCTATTCAGCACAACCTCACCACGAGAGTGGCAGGCCTGGAACCCGAGAGCGTGTCCCCCACGCTGGGTGCTGGAGCCCACACAACCAAGAACCCCACAGTTCTGTTTGCTAGGACCTGGTCTGAGTACCCGAGCAGCATGCAGAAGCCAGGCCAGCGAGCTCCAAGAACCATCAGTGGCGACAGGAGAGCCTGGGGTAGCTCGGCCCTCTCTGCCTACCCGGTGTGAGTGAGACCGTGGGGTGCGAGCTGCCCCAGCATGCACTGCGGTGGGGAAAGCACTCCGACAGCGGCGCATGGCCACGCACAAAGCCCTGCAGTGCAAAGCCGCTGTGCAGCCACCTGGAGGACGCGGTTTCACCCGCTTGCCTGTGACTCCCGGGTGAATCCCGAACGCTAGAAACCCATGTACAGAAAAGCTAGACAAAGCCACGGCCCTCCATGTCGCCTGTGTGTTCAGAACCGCGGGCGGCCTCGGGGGGCCCTAAGCTCCCGCCCTGGTTGCTGCCAGAAGCCGAGGGCCTGGCCCCCCACGGGGGTGAACAGGCCCGTGTTGGTTGTGGTTGGGGCTGCTGCTGTATCTGGCTAGCCCCTCCGAGAGGGGGAGCACGCTCCTGGGACCCGCCCCCCTGCTCACACGCTGTCCCGCAGGCCCCCCAGCACACATGCTCCTGTCCCCGCTCCCTGCCAACTGCCTGGGAAGGGCAGGGTACTGAGCCATCTCCAGCAACATCTGACATCCGTCCAGTGGCTCTGCCAGTCCCCAGCACGCGGGATCCAGGCACGCGACTTCAGAGCTGTAATCCCACCCCCTTGGCGTATCCGGGACACCCCCCACTGCCAGCCCCCACCCGCACTGGAGGTGCCTCCTTCCTGCTCCTTCCAACCCTGCTGAAGAAAGGGGCCGGGGGACATGCAGGAGGCTGGCTGCTCACCGCGGGCCTGCAGAGCAGGAGGCGGACGTCGGTGACGTGCGGGGGAGGAGCCCGCAGCTTCGCGCTGACGTGCATTATGTTGGAGAAAACCTCCTGGCACCGGAGCTCCACCTGGATGCCGCATGGGAAAGTCAGGGTCTCCTTGAGCAGCTCTGCAAGTGAAATCAGAGCGGAGTCAGGGCAGAGGCCCGGACGCACAGGCCTGAGAGCCCTGGCTCATGGCTTGGCCGCACCCAGCCGGAGGAAGGATTCACAGGCCATGCTCAGAGAGGCTCATCTCCTGGGTGACGCCTCCCAGGGGACGGCCCACAGGAGCTGTGGGACAGGCCTACCCGCCACCCGGGGCTGGAAAATCGTCCGTGAGAAGAACCTGAAAAGCTGCCCAGTGGCTAATTACCCTCCCTGTCAATGCCCGATTTCCCGTCTGAATCTGTCCAGCTTTGCCGCCCAGCCACTGGCGCGGGTTGGCCTTGGTCTGCTAGTCTGAGAGCGCTTGCGGTACAGTCCTAGGCCTCACGTGCACGTCCAGTATGTAAGGCAGGGGCAGGCGTTGCCTTCCCAAACCGCCAGCCTGGCCCCGCCCACCCTCCGCCCCCAGAGCGCCTGCTGTCGGTGTTCTGACGCGGAGTGTTGCTGCCCCCAGTGCCGCCCTCCTGTGCGCTGGGGTGGCTCAGACCGTGCGGCTGTCTCCTTCCCTGCTGCTTCAGGGACCAGGGAGGCTCGGGCCGGCTCACACCACCTCGTCCCTCTCCGGTAGTCCTGAGGCCAGGAAGACTTGGGCTGGCTCAGGCTGCCTCCCTCCCCGCTGCTCCAGGGAGGCTAGGGTGCATGCGCTTCCCCTCTCCGTTGGGGGGGAGCACTCGACGCACTGCTCCTCCTCCCCTCCCCATGGTGGGGGCAGGGCCATAGAAGGGCTAGGGGCCTGTCTCCCCCAGCTCCAGCTGCACCGACCACCCATGAGGCTCATTGCCACCTGTGAGTTCAATGGAAGAAGGCAGCGTAATAGACGCTCCCTCTTTTGAAATAAGCTGCGCAACTGACGCAGCTCCATTTGCGTGGGTTACTTCGAGTTAAGCCCTGCTGTGTAGACACACCCTTAAAGCGCTGTTATCTGGCCTGTGCCTGCCGGAGAGCTCTATAAACCAGCATTTCTCATCTTCACCGAAAGGCCGGTGTACAGGCCAGGTGGTGTGGGGCCGGCAGGCTCTCTACCAGGCCCTGCCTGGCTCCCCAGAAGTGATGGCCCGTCCCAGCTGCTCCTAGGCAGCGGGACGGAATGGCCGTGGGGGCTCCATGTACTGCCCCCATCCCACCACGAGCACTAGCTCCTCAGCTCCCATTGGCTGGGTACCGTGGCCAAGGGGAGCTGTGCGGGCAGTGCCTGCGGGCGGAGGCAGCACACAGAGCCACCTAGCTGCACCTCCACCTAGGAGAACAGGGACAAGTGGCCGCTTGCAGGGAGCTGCCCGAGGTGAGCACCGCTCAGATCTGGCACCCCC